>WAAF01012589.1:0-236186 GCA_013400475.1 Tricholaema leucomelas
GCCGCCGCCCGCCGCCGCTCGCATCATGCCGCCCCCCCGCCCGCACGCCACTCGCGCCCGGGGGCTGCCTCCTTTTCCGGCCCGCGGCGTGTGCGTGAGAGGGGCTTGAAGTTGCCCCGGCGGCGGCGAGGCGGGGGGTCGGAGCGGCTGTCGGCGGCGCGGGGTGCGGTGGGGCGCGGCGGGGCGCGGAGCCCACCCCCATCACCTGTTACCTCCGCTCCCCAGGTTGCCTGAAGTTCCCCGGCGGCGCCCGGCAGGACGGGGAGCGCTGCGGCTCCGGCTCGCAGGGACCCTACAGTGGCTGCTGCAGCATGGGCTGGCTCAGGGGGATTGCCTTGCTTTCCTTGGGAGTATTACTAGCAGGAAGAGTGAACTGCCAGCATGTGAAGAATAATGTGCCAAGGCTCAAATTATCCTATAAAGGTAAGTCTGTTGTTCTCTCTTATCCGCGGTTTTCCTCAAAATCTCGCCTCCTTGCCCCGTCGCTCCCTTCTCTCCCCACTTTCCTTCCTGGTTTGCCTTATCATCTAAAGGGGAAATTGGCATCAAGAGAAATTTCTGAGAAAAAGATTACTTAAAAAGCCACTCCGTGCTACGGTCGGCACGGCGCAGACAAAGAAGAGTTAGTTGCATTTGCAGGCAAGGACTCCGGATCGTGCTGAGGATCCGTGGAAGAGCATTTTTCAGTATTGTGCTATTTCATCGGACTTTACTCTTTAAAACGATGAGACGTGTTTGGCCACCCAGCTAATCTCTCCCGTGCTGGGCATGTAGCGCAGCCACAATACCAGGTCTGTTTCAAACAGCATGGAATAGATGAAGATTTATATTTTCCTTATTTTTAGGCATGAAGTGGTTAAATCTCAAGTCATGAATATTCAGTTTGTACAAATCTGACAATCAGATGCCTAACATAAGCAGTAGATGGTGGGTTTGCCAAGAAACTATAAACTGAAAAGAACAGATCAGTCCAGAAAAAGAGGAAAGGACTGTTATGCACTAGAAAATACTGCCTATGGATGTGTAATACAGTGCAATTTGTTTGAACTGGGATTGTTTTCGGTGTAGTCTGATGCGTTTCATTAGAGATCACAGGGAAGGTGTGACTGAAGAAAGAGAGCTGTGAGATTACGTTTACGTTTGAAATTGTGTAATGCCACTCACACTGCCAATTATCAGTAATTAACTTTTGTATAATACTGCCAGTATTAAAGGAGGACTCTTGAGTAGGCAGAGTTTTTCTTTATCGGCATAGTTCCTCTCCAAGTACCTCTTCAGAAGAATTTACTAAATCTGGAGAATGCACAACTGGGAGAGAAGTTTAAAATGTAAGAGCTGCAGAGTATTGTTTCTAAAAGGGCAATCTATACATCTGTGGGTAGATACATCTCTCTCAGAAGAGCTGCCTTCTCACAATTCTCAGATTATTGAAGGCTGAGAGAAGGAGCAGCAGCTACAGTTCTGAAGGAAGGGAGAAAAAGTAACACACTGGTCCTACAGTGGAAAAAGCAGAACATGTGTGTGCATGCCTGGTTGTAGATGTCAATCTCAGTTTACAGTGTAGTGTCAATACTCTTGCCAGTAGAAGTATGTTGTCCAAATTTTTTTCGTCTTTCTTGTGCTGCAAATGAGAGGGAGAAGAGTCCTGTCTGATACTAGACAGACATTATTTTCATACTCCTAATGAAAACCAAAAATTAAACACCTGCAACACTTGGATGCACTGTATGGAGTAAACACATGTGCAGGATTTTATTAAAGAGCACATGTATGCATATCTCTGTGTGTTTGAACCTGAAAAGATATGTAAGGAAAGAACAATCTAAGTTCAGCATCTGTTAATATGATTTTCGTAAGAAAAGTCACTTGTATTTATCACAAAATTGATTATTTTGTATAATGGGGTCTGAATAAAGCTTCTGCTATGTCATGTCAAAATCTCAATAAAAACCTCTTAATTGCTTCCAAACTTTACAGTCACATTGAAATTCGGATTAGTGTTATAAAAATATCCTGTAAAGGAATTTAATGGCTAACTAATTATTGTGAGAGGGTTTTCACCCTTTTAAAGTTTATTGATGGCTCAAGTCTACTACCCCTGCTCACACTGGGTGAATTCACTGAAACTGATTTCAAAGGATGGCCGTATCTGACTGATAGTGGTTTTCTCTTTCTTATTTTGTTTTCTTTTTTTTTTTCCACACCACTGGTACTGTATCCATATCCATTTTTCTACTCTGCTGATCGGCTGTTTTCCACTTCTACTCTTGTTGGGGAAGAGGTCTCGATTTTAAATACACCAGACATCGAATTTTGATATGCAGTAATTCTATATGACCAAAACAGGAAACTGAAAGGAACATTGAAGTTGTTGTTATGATTGGCATATCATTGTAGCAAGGCAACCCTATTTCCTATCTAGTAAAGAAAGTAAATGCATAGCTGATTCAAGGCTAGCTAAAGTCAGAAGACTTAGAGGAATTCATACTCTGGCCTTTGATTCATAGATATAGTTAATCACATATTTGACTTAAAACATGCCTTACCTTAAAAATCAGATCAGACTGCTCACATGCTTTATGTTAAATACCAGTGTAAATGCTTGGCCAGGTCAAGAGGAGTGTGTTCCCTATGCTACTGCATTGATCCTGAAGCATGGGGATATTGATGTTAGTCAGGGGAAACTAAGCCTTACCAGCTGGTGCTTTTCCAGACAAATTTCACTTCTAGCTCAGTATTCTATGCACAGATCGATGCTAACACCTTGCGTAAGAGCAGCCTTAAGAGCTGTAGGTATTGAAAATATGTCTTTTAAGCGCTGTCTGAATACCTTGCATGCCAATATGTATCTCTCAGGGTATACCTGAGTGCTATATGACTTTATGATACTGCGTGATTCATCCCCACTAAAAATGCCAACATTTAGGAAAAGAAGTTATTTATCCATTCTGCCTCTCAGTAGAGTTGTGGTTGAATAAAATAAATGTATGATACTGAATTAAAAAATCACGAGGTAAAAAGAATAACCCAAGTGACTTCTCTTTTCAGTGGCTGTCACCAAGCTTCCTTTTAACATGCATGCTTGTTTTTTTTTCCTAAACAATTTTTTTGAGCTAATTGCTGTAGCTTTATTTCAAAAGAACAGCAAGGATGCACTTTAACTTCTTGGTTTTGTCAACTAATTAAATGTCAAACATGGTTAAAAAGCTAAAACACTTAGTTTAAAAGTTAGCAATGTGAGTCATGAAGGGTTAAATCCCTGCCAACCTTGATTTCCTATGGTCACTTGTTTTCAAAAGTCCAGTAATAGCTCTGTCATTTCCCAGGTTGCTGGACAGAAGTTTCAGTGAGCTCCTATTCTTGCTTCCTCTTAACTTCTTGTCACTCAGTCTTGCAGAAGATTAGAAGCATCCTATGGGACATGTTACGGCTAGGAAGAGGAATTGTATAAATGCGTGTATTAAGACCACATCTGTGGTCTGAAAGGGTTTCTTCTGTTTATTGTAAAACAGTCCTGGTTATTTGGTTTGTATCACCTTGATTTTGGTAGTATATGAAAGGAAGGAAATTGAAGGTCAGCACTAGGGAAATCCTTGTCCAGGTGAAATCTATGGTGAAACTCCTGTTCGGTAGCATCACGATTTTGCTTCTTCCATTTTAAAATTTACAAGTATTTTGATCTTAGTACATGGGTTGGAAAGGTTTGCACAGATGATATTTATCTTCTTATTTCAGTCAAAGGCAATTAATATGATTAAAGGCCCAATCCAAAGTTTGTTAAAGTCAGTAAGTTCTGGATTGTAGCCTAAATGTGGTAAAACCAGCTATAAAGCTGAAAGCTCAGCTGAGCCCTTCAACCTCTGAGCTCCTCTTTTTGTTTGTTTCAAAGACTTTGTGTCCTTATTGTAAAGTAACGAGAAATGTCATTATTGATATGTCAAAAGGAAAGAAGTTTTTTTTTCTTAAGGACTTTAAGGAGTTTCTTTGGGTTTTTTTGCAGGGTTGCCATTTGTTGGATTTTTTTAATCTTATCGACTTAAGATCAGTGACAGTTGTAAGTCTCTATATTGTGTTACTAGGTCATAGATTTTGTTCAGGAAACTTCCGCTGAGTCCAGAGTTCTCAGAAAGATGATGATCAAGTTGAGTGTGCAAAGTTTAAAATAATAAATATAGTCCTATCTCCAGATGGGTTTCTTGTATTGTTTATTTGTTCCTGTTTTCATTTGCTGTCTTCTATATGTGGAGGTATGGGCACATAGAGATGGAACCAGCTGCAGTAACCTTTACAGATAAGCATATAGGCCCAAAGAAAGAGTTTCTATTAATGATTATGGTTTTTCCCCTAAGGCAACCCCTATGAGTAAATCTTGTGAACCAGACTTTCTCAAATCCATCTGTTGCATCCTATTTGACTATTGAAAATTACTAAATGCTCTAAGTATGTTTTATAAGAGTACATGTGTGGTTCTCTTCTGTTATTCTTGCTCAATTGGATACATATTACTTGAGAATAAGGAACTGGAAAAGCACTGCACGCAGATTTAGCTCCATTACTCCCTGGCTGCAGTTCAAGCCATATTAAAAATAAGTGTCTTGTTTAAAGTTGCAGTGATAGTGAGAAACACTCCATCCCTGGCATGCAGTTGATTTATAATTTTATAGCATGGATTTCTATATAGATGAAAACCTGCCCCTAGTGAAAGCAACAGCAGAAATACTGTCCACTTCAATCTGATCAACATGCCATGACAAGGGAGGAATGACACTACTCTGAACTACCTGTATGTACTCTAGTGTAGATGTGATACTTGGTTTGCAGTTTGCTGACCCAGTCTGGTTGCAGTTGATGACCTGCCAGTGCAGCTGATTGTGGGTTTTTTTCCTTTTCATCAAACTATGTATCTCGCAATTCAATATCTCCACAAACATTGGGAAAGCTGAACAAAGTGGGAGAAGGAAATGGGGAGAGAAATACTGATGAGGGAGCCCAGCTCTCTTGAGTTGGGACCAGAACTGGAGGTTTTCTCAGATTTCAAGGTATTTGTTCAAAAATACTTTTGCTTAAACCATATTGTAAGAGTACTGTGTGAGGGAAAGGCCTCTCTACTGTGTCTGAAAAAGAGAGAAGGGCAGCCCAGATGTAGGAAAAAGACTGTGAAGGAAGGCAATTTGGTGATGTTTGCAGTCTAGGCAAAGGTTTGCAATACTCTCAGATTCCTCCATTCCTGATGGCATTTCTGCACAGGCCTGGCATTCTCAGACCTTACTCTTCAGTCAGTGCAGGAAGCTGGGAGACAGTTAAGATGTCAGACACAGCCAGAACCTTTTCAGATTTTTTTGGTTTTACTCCAAAAGGCTGAGTCCTTCAGAGGTCTTCTAACACTGGTTCACTGGGGTCTTCATGAGATCTGAGAACTCTCAATGGGGACAGTAGGACTTCTCTGCCTGCCCTTGACACAGCCCACAGCTTGACAGGAGGGAGAAGCTGGTGAAGGAACTACTTAAGCTCTCATCTTGCCTATATAGGGAAATTTTCAGATAGCTAATTGGGCTGAGGCAGGCAGTATAATGAGAACAAGGAGAGTGAAAACCTAACCCAACATTTTAATTTTGTGTTTCTAATTTTCCTATTTAATTCCACTGGAAAAAAAAGGTGGTTTTTGAATTACAGAGCCTCCCTTCTCTGAGAAGCCAGAGTTCTCTATAATTATTTATGTTTTACAATTTGCTAATGACAGAATTATTCGTGGAAGGTTCTCTATTGACAGCAATGGAACCTACTCTTTTGCTGTGGACAAGGTGTGCAGCACTTACTTTTAGCGTTTGTCACAGTGTCTTTAAAACTCTGTCCTACCAAGGAATTTAAACATCCATAGTTTTGCTGAGGTCAGTGGATCTACTGATACACAGAGTCTGCCTTAAAATTTGCTTCTCTGCTCGAAGTTTTTTGATCATGACTGAAGTACCTATCTATTTGCTTAGGGGTTATTGAAGTGTGTATTTAGTCCATAGGGTTTAGCAAAACACGATTTTAAATAAGAAACCCAGTCTTTTCAGGTTGTTACAACATAAATGTTTGCTGTTTTTATGGTAATCTCTCCTGTGTGCCTCTGTATATATAGAAAGCATTTGGATGGAGTTCTACCTGAGAGGAAAATGCTGGATGATTTGTATTTTTAACTCTTCCTTTTCGCTTTGAAGTGTTCTTATGGTTTTTATTTAATGCATTGCTGTACTGCCTGATTACTGGTTCTGCATACAGCCTTTAATGCTCACAGCTGCTACTAAGAGACATCTTTTTATTTATTTCCTCTGCCCTGTGGACTTTTTCTCTCAGGTGTGTAACTGGACCATTGTAGTGGAAGTACAAGCAATACAAAGTTGCTCCAATATTTTGCACACTTTCTACATCAGCTGGATTCTGACTTGACCCTTGTTCAATCTGAAGCAAGAGCACATCATCACTTGTGGCAGTGCCTAAGTGACTGAGGAGAAAACAAATCCTTCTAAGTGGTGTCAATAGTTGTGACATTTTCCAGTTGTTTGAAAACTAAAAGGAGTAAAATTGTCTTCAGGCTCCCACATGTTTATTTCTTAGCAAATGTGTGGGGTGGTCTCTGGCAGCTCTATGTCAAAATTTTAAATGGAAGTTCTGTAGTTTGTCCTGGTGCTCCTGTTAATTAAGATTACATGTGAAAGTTGCTGCTGGTTGTGTTGGTGCTGGTGGGCGATTCAGCGAATTCCTTCCCTGGCAGGATTAAAGCTCTCTTCAGGAATGTCTGCAAGTTCACGATCCTCCCACATACAGACTTCATATAGGTTAGCTGCTGCCTTCCAGTAACAGCTGTGGATAGTGAGAATAACTGTGATGATAGTACATTTACTTGACTTTTCCTGGTTTGATGGGTTTGACTTTTTTTTTTTCCCCAAGTGGATATTGCCTCAGTGTACAAGAGAGAAAAGGGTGGCCACAGCTGTTGAGAGCATCAGAAATCTTGAGAAGGCTGTAGCCTTTCTGCTGCACCACAGGAGGTTCTCTGTGGTGTCTTTCTCTTTCTCTTTGACTGACATAGTCAGCCACATTAGGCTTTTTTCACTGCCAATGTAAGGAGAGGTGTCTTCAGAGAGCTAATCTTGGGTTAGGCAGGCTGAATGAGCCTGTAAGGGTGCTCATCTCTTCTGTGACTGTAAAAGGAATTAAGCTCCTTGTTCATTCATTCAGTTTCTTTCTTTCTGGGAAGGTGTGAAAAGAAGGCACCAATTAAATGCTATGGAAGAATTTAGGCTATATTCTGAACCAAAGCATCCTAATTTAAGAAACTTTCTCTGCTTAAATGAGTATTTGAAGTTGTGCAAAAAAATCGACTGATTAAACTTAGAGATCACTTCAGTGTTTGTAATCTTGAAGTCAACTGAGAGTATAAATTTGCATCAAAGTAAGAAATATGCAGCATCACTACATTCTTCATATTGTTAAAATAATTACCTAACTTACATCTCATAATTTGCATGTCTCTCCATCTTAATAAGCTCATCCCAAATCCAGTGACATATGCTGGAAGTCACTGTCTGAGGCTGCAGAGCTTTACTTAATTTAATAGCTTAATCACTTGGAGCTTTCAATAAACTTTCCCCTGAACAAGTCTGTTATTTTCTGAATATTTCTATACTTTAGAAGATAAGTGTATTTAATTTCAATTTCATATAGCATAGTTTAAAAATAAATATGCAGATGTATAACTCAGAGGTACTTTGATTTTCCTCTTTTTAGTGGAGCTATTTCAATAATAAGAGCAGGACAAACCTGAATTTAATTTCTAAAAATCCTAAACAGATCAAGGAGTTATATTCTGACTTTGGGGATTACAAGTTCCCTGTAAACTAGATAAATCTACATCAGTTCCTGAAGTGTGCGAGCACTAGTCTACTTGTGTCACATCTAATTTCCATCCTTTATTGTGTGATAGCCAAACACAGTAAAGCCTGAAGTTTTTGCCATTCTTTTAATGTTTTAAAATTGACATTTGTTGGGCAGCCTACTTATCTCTGGAGATGGATGTTGCAGAAACTTTGGAAGTGAGCAGCCAAATACAATTCCTGTCTCATATAAATATTTTTGTGCAAAGTTGGATTTTGCAGGAAACAGTCCAAGAAGTGAAGTAGTTATTTGCTTTCATCTAAGTTGTGGAAGGAGGAGAAAAGCAAGCTCTCCTTTACTCTCCACTCTAATGAAGCAAAACTCACGTTGATTCTGACGGCCCCTCTTGGCTCCCTTTGAAATTCCTGCCTTGTGTGAGAAAAGGACACAAAAAAGCTCTGTGAGATAATTTAAAGGATTTAGAGCTGCCTTCCAAGGGGGAGGGGTTGGTGGCCTTTTCTGGAGGCAAAAAAATGATAAATACAGCTCACAGGCATCCGAAAGAGCTGCAGTCAGTGCAGGGTACAGCTTTCATCACCTGCTGGTGCTGGAATGGCAGTAGCTGTCCTTTGCTAGACATGGATCTTACACCTGACCAAGGCATACGGTTAGGTTTCTTAAGAGCCCTATACAAGGTTTCCATCTGGTAGGCCAGCAAAAAAAACCCTAGCAAAATGTTAGTTCCTGACAAGTGATAGGAGGGACAGCAGAAATGTCTGGGGATCTCAGAGAGAACATTTTATCTTCCAGTTTACTTTTTTTCCTCGTATTCCACTTCTGCTACAGCAGATGAGTGTCTGTATCAGAACTTCTTGCTCTGATGCGCCTTGAAAACAACAGCTAACTCCGAATTGCATAGTTAGGAAATGGCTTTATGTCTAAATTGCTGCTCTTCCAAATTGTGTCAGAGACCATCCACCAAGACCAATTGTGCATTCAGATGTGCAGGGGGATATGATAATATTTTCAAAGATCTGTGGCTGGCACTTCTCTGAAACGTCCTAAAGGTAATTGCAGGATGTCGGCTCTGCAGTTAGCAGTATGGTAAAGTTCTGCCCATTGTCCTCTTCTAAATATGTATCCTTAGTCATTTGTACTCTAGCTGTAAAAACTGACCTCCAGCAAACAGACAAACAAGCTCTCATCTCAAGAGAAGAGATCTAGTAATTTGTTGAATTTGAAAGAAAATTCCTTCTAGCTCTTTTTAAAGGGGTGTTAGAAAATAAATGTTGCAAATGTTGGTTTTGTCTGCAGCCTGGTTTATTGAGATCAAGTTTAACATACATTTTTAATTTTCTACTTTTTCAGATTTTGTCTCCCATCTGTAATGGAACTGTGATCTGCTGGGTATTCTGCTTCCTTTTCTGGCATCCTTTTACAGTTTTATGTCTCATACCATTCTTTTAAAACCCACTGGAACTCACACTCTTTACTACAGTCATGCAGCTTAGGAAAATTCCGGTTTTTTTACCCTCACCTACAAATGGAGGTTGAAGGTTAACAGAAAGCCAGCACCACACTGATCATACACAGAAAGTCTGTACTCTTAATGAGGAACCAAAGAAAGTACCATAAGTGTGAAATCTTATTAGTTCTTTGTCTCTTCTGTGTCAGCTTCTTCACCTGTAAAATGGTATTAAGTGATCTTGTAAGGAATGGCTCAAGGTCAGAGACTTGCTATGCTTATTCAGAGCTGTATCGCTCTCTCAGAATAATCCCATTAATGTATATATTCAAAGTTCAGTTATAACTTATTTTTTATCAACTTGCAAAGGCTTTACAGGTACTTTAAAGTGATTGTAGTAATTATATTCACAGCTGTGTATGCCTGTGGCATGAAACACATGCCTCTTATCCAGAAAGCATACCTAATTTAATTCAATTTAGATATACCAGAGGGTTCTATACAGGAACCCTTCACAGTGTTTTTTTGAATACCTGCCTCCTTTTCACACTTACTACGTTGTGAAGGTGATTACAGGTGACTCTGGAGAAGAAGAGCCTTTGTGTTTAGTCTTTGTAGTACTGTCTATGAAAGGTATGCAAGTGCTTGCAAGATCCTGACCTATTTCTCAGAGTTTAAGTTTGTCTTCTCTTGTTTTCTATCATACGTTAAAATTAAGAGCAAGTTAAAAAATGTAATTTTTTTTTGTTATGGTTATCAGACAAAACAAAAACAAACTTCACTCTGGGCACTTCCTTCCCTTTCTACCCAGTCTTCAGATACCTTACCAGGTCACTGGTGTTTTATCCTCCTCTGTCCCAACATATATACATGTTTCCTTCCTAACAGATTTTGGACACAAAACTTCTATTTCTTCCTGCACACAGGACTTCCCATACCCAAAATGCTTCCTTGCCTTCTCCAGGATCAGGGCAGCCACTTGGGGAAATACTCAGTAATCAGTTCAGTCAGTTATAATTGCCTATCATTTGTGACTCACTCAATGGAACACTGTTGCTTGACAGCTCTACTTCAAACTTAATAATGAGGATTAACTGCTATAATAAATCGAGAAGTGGAATTCTGCATCTCTGTGGAATCCACATCCTCATTCCTAAAATAAATAAGAAAGCACCTGTTTCATTCATTAGCTTGGTCTGTGTGAAAACAGAAGTGGTTGTTCATATATTCCACATACCTTCAGTGCAACATTTAAATATTCCTTTCACTGAATTTATTCAAGGAATTTATTGTTTGCTTTTAAACTTCCTCATGCCACTCACATGATGTAATTGTTGATTTGAATAACGAACTTCTTACAGAATAAAGTATTGTCATTCATACCACTAATTAAGAAATGCAAAGTAAATTCAAGATTTTGTATGATTTTGGTTGTACCTTTGAACTTCAGGCACAAGTCTGTAGTTTGACTTGTTAGACTATGATAACTTACTTGACCACGTTCTACATAATTTTCTGACATGTTTGCTGGCGCTAGAAGAGCTAAGTCATGTTTTTGAAGATGTCAAATAGACCAACAGAAACCAACATAAACCAACATAAAAGGTTCTGTTTACTGGAGCAAAGAAACTTTTTAATTTGTCTTTAAAGAGAGCAGTGTCAAGTCTCATGTGTATTATTATCACATTATTATATTAGAAATTTTAAGCTATTATCAATTATTCTGGAGTAAATCAAGTGTAACTTCACTGAATGGCTGTGAGTGCAGTGGGTACGTGCTTAGATCACTGATACTGCTAAATTGACATTGCACCAAAGGGGCTGAGGACAAGGCTAACACAACTTCTGTTTTTTTAACACCATTTCCATAGATGACACCATAAATAGTTTGGGGATTTTTTTAGATCATTTTTCATAATTGCCACTCTTCTAAAAACTTTTTCTACTGCCAGGTAGGAATATGACAAACATTGAATTTTGCTTCACTGTGGCTTGACCCCCATTACTATGCATAGAAACTATTTTACCTTATGCCAGACATATGGAAGTAATCAGTGTATGTAAATGACATGACAAGAGGTGAAATACAGTTTTTTTTAGACTAGGAAATGTGCACTTGTTTCTGGTTACAAGACATTGAAACTACACTAGAAAAGTAGACTTTAGGTCTTACATTTTCCTTTAAAATAGCAACTGGCAAGTGGGTAGAATAGTAACGATTTTTGATAATCACTGTGAAAGCACAATGCTGTCCTCATTGAACCACTCACTCAGATCTCTGGGACACCAGGGTTTATGAGGTATTTGCTTGCATGTCCAGTGCCGGATTGTGAACCTGTTCTGTGTAGAGGTGAATTGTTCTGGGACCCACTTAAGAGTGAGTACATCCTATGGGCAAGTGCTCAGTAATACAAGTCAAACATTGGGTTTAACAGACAGGGCCAGCTAAAGTTTCTGCTATTAATTTTCCTCCCCTGATGTTATGGTGTGCCCGTTGTGTAATGATTTGAACTTAGTCTAAAAGTCAGGGGTCTTAAGGGGCTGAGTGGTTTTGATGTTCTGAGTGACCAAAGGAGGAAAAAGCAAGGCTTTAAGTCAGTGCTGCTTTTGAAATAGTTTGTAAAACTGTTTTGTAATATAGCTTACATATTAACACCAAAATGCATTCACTGTGCTCCCCCAAAAAATCCATTCCAAGAAAGTTGGATTTGATTTGATTTACTGTCTTTTATTTTACTATTTTTTTATATTCAGTGCTGCAAAGAAATGAACTAATGTAGAGTCTGGCAGGCCACTGTCAGACTTTTCATTCTGAGCTGAAAAATGAACACGTCGTTTGGTTTCATAAATGTGTGAAGGAGCTGTCAAAGCTCCTATTTGCATGTGAATGGTCAACTGAGGTAGGAAGAGAGATATGTAAAAAATTCTCTAGCTAGCTCCTGGCAAAGGTCATTGCATTTCAAAGTGTAGCGCCAAACAGCGCCATAAAACTTTAACCTATTCACAGGTACTGAACCCTCCCATGCCTCAAATAAATAGTGTAATAATGACCACTCAGGGAAAAAAATGAATCTCAAAAAGCAGCAGCAGGTCTCCCACTACTATTTTCTATTTCTTCTAACATTTCAGAAGAGAGAAATTCCCTCCCCACTGAAAAATAATGAATGAGATCTAAGCAGCAAATGGATGTAGACCATCACTGAAGACCTGGCAGACACGTGTGATAGGAGTGAAAGAAATGTAAATAATTTGAATATTACTCTAAATTATGTCAGTATCTGACCCAGGAGGCACCCAAAATAATCATTAGTTTAATCTTGCTTGCAGACTGCTCAGCGTTTCACTGTTGTGCATTGCCGTTGTAGTTCAGTACATGCTAAGTTAGGTAGAATGAGTGAATGTTTTAGTGGAAAACATACTGTGTTCCTGAAGATACAGTTCTTCATGTATGCATGAAGGTGAAAAAGTGAAAGCAGTAGGAAAATGAGGAACATGGAGTAGAGTAAAAATCTTAATAGGCCCTGAGCCAGACAATTTTCTACATGTTTTACTGTACCTCGTGTCTACTTAGATAGAATCGGCATGTGTATATATGGAGAGAGAAAGATTTACTAAGACATTTATGCATGAAACAGCTCCAAAAACTGTGATTAGGCAGGCACAAGTAGTAGAAAATATTTCCAAAGTAAAGTTCACCTCCAGTGGTGATGTGGATTGTCTGCCTACTGCTTAATCATGAGATAACACGGGACTGTTGCTGTAGTTTACCAATATCATTTCCCATGATACTGTTTTTTAGTTTCTATCTACTTACCTTGACATACTGTGATATATTTCTTTCCATCTCCATAACTCAGTAAATAGTGTCACCCCTGTCCTCATTTTTACATTTTCCTTCTCAAAAAAAAAAAAAAATCTGCACTCTAATTTGATCTGGTTCCATTGGGCTGAAAGAACTCACGGAGACAAAGTTAAATGCCACTTCATTCACTGTATTTTTGAAGGACAATTATTCAAAAGTTCTGGGATTTGCTCAATCACGCTCATATTCCTGTAATAAAATGTGATTTGTCTCAGTATTGACCTGGAGATTAAAAATGAAAAAAAGCAAACCCTGATCTTACAAGCTGCTGTTTAGGAGTAGCCCAATTGATTTCAATATACATGGTCTGAAGTGCTCTTTTCAGAGAATATGGGAGTTCTTATTCTCTTATGAAATAACAAACTAACAAGAACAAGCAATTGTAAGAATCACTTGAAACTTTCGAACTCTACCCAGTTATTGGAAAGAAAGGAGGCAAAACCTGTTGAAAATATTTTTCTGTTCCCAAAAGATTTTTTTTTTTATTCAGTAGCAATTCCTCTTGATCCTGCTTATCATAACCATGGCTCCACTGTGCTCTTCCGCAGGAGAAGTATTCATTGCAAGGCTGGGGCTCCTTGTATCCTCATATGAAATAGGATACAATATCAACCGAATTTGGTATGAAAGACCTTCACTCAGTCTGGTTGATCTTTGAGTCCTTTTGGGTATGCGTATCAATATAAAATCTGATCAGATATTTTGAATGCCTATACAAATTTCAAATGAGGTTTTGAACAAAGGAATACCGTATCTTATCCAAGTCCTCTCCCATTTTCCCTGTTAATGGGTCCTTCCGTTAAAACCTTCTGTGCGGATATCCATTGGTGTGGAAATAACACAGAGTACGTATTAGACACAAACCAGGCCTGAAGCAATTCCACTGGTTGAAGTACAGTAACTTTAGATAAGTAACACTGCAATCTTGGAACAGAATTTCCATAACACAGTAGTTGTGTTTCAGTAACTCTTTCTGTATCCGTTTAAAAAGGGCACTGCGTTGTGGAAACTTTTATCCCTTACTGGAGCATTACTTATTTACCGTAGCTATGGCTCCAGGCGTTTCGAGTTAAAAGTTGCTACTGCCTGCTTCTTGCATGAGTTTGTTGGGGAGGGCCCAGGAGATCTTCCCACAAGAGGAGATTCGAGAGCTGCTTTCCTGCCACTCCAAATAGCTGCCAGTGCTAGCAGGAGAGTAAATAATCCCTGCTCCTTTTCAAACATCAGTCTGACAAAGTGGGACAGCGAGCACAGGGCCATGTGCTCCCTCACCCCAGACATCTTGTCAATGGGCTCTCAGTGCTCTTTGCAAAACAGCAAGAGGAATCTCAAATTGCAGACACTCAGATGTAGCCACTTGTGCAGACACTTCTTTTATCCTAAAATTTACTGTGGCTTATGTCAGGTGTTAAGAAAATGCAGAGTCTCAAATGCAATAGAAGGCAGTGGGGCAATAAATTTTTTCATGGTTTATGATAGGTATACATTTAAAGAAGGAAGCAAAAAGAATGTTTTCTATTAAAAATAGAAGTGGAAACTATTCCTGGCATAAAATCCAATGGAAAACACATTTCCACTACTTCTGATTTCTCGAACAGTTGGCTGTGAAGCCCTTCTATAGGTTTTAAGGGGCATCAATACAATGAGTTGGAGCTGTTACTTTAACTATGAAAGCAATCAGAAGAAGCCACAGAGTAACTCACGTGTGAACAAGTCTGTGATATCTTGAACAAATACATTCATACATCCTACTACTTCTGTTGTGCTGGACAAGGATGATGTTGAAAGGTAGAAATTGCATTCTATGTTAATATATACACAGTAGATTCATACATAAAGAAGGCCACTTTAGGACAGTCTCTGGGGCTGTTCAAGTGGTAACTTAAGAATGCACGGACAGCAGACATCTATACAAAATTGCCATCCGGTGGCAGGGCATATGAAGTTGTAAATGCAACATGGGGGTTTCCTTCCCCTGCTTTGTCCTGCTGAGACCAGAAGCTGTCACCCATCTGACTACTCTTCCAAATGGATTTTTTTTTGGGTTTGATTAGTTCAGCCTATCCCTCTGTGAAGATAAGCTGAGGGGAGAAACTTCCCAAACTGTCTGAATTCTGGAAGTATCCTTAGGTGCATGCATGCATTAACCCACATAATGTATACAGATATGAAGCTATTTATACACCCTTACTTGGACCAGATCCATAAACAGTGCAAAATTATGCCACACCCTGCTGTGAGTTATTTTTAGTTGCTCATCAGTCTAAATGTCTAATTGAAAGTTAAGCTTCAAAATAACAAATGATGTGTTTTGTCTTTCAGTGGGTACAAATGTTTGCGTTGCTTAGTGGATGATTTAAGCATGAAAGATCTTGCATTCCTACCTCTGTTGTAGAATGTGGGTGGTAGGTGGGTCTTTCCTCCTTTGCTCATACCAAAAAACAAAGATTGAATGAGTATTTGTCATGATGTTTCATCAAGACAGCGTTAACATTAATTGAAGGTACAAGTGTAAATTGTGGAGAAAACAACAGCCTGCTTACAGGAAAAAATTCTGAAAGTGAGGGCATTGGCTTTTAGCATTTGTAGAGGGTGTTAGCAGTGTTGGTAGTGAAGCTACACAAACATGAGTCTTCTGCAGTAGCCCATTAACTAGGCCAGATATGGAGGAGATCAAATGCTGTTAAAATACAAACAAACAAAACCAACCAATCAAGAAAACCCAAACCACCCCAGCAACTGAAAGCCTGAACCAAGCTAAACTGAAAATTCCCCCCAAAAACCCTAGTGCAGTTTTCTTCAGCTCTGATGTGAGAGCTCTCAGGAACTTTGTCTTCTGTTCTCGTGTTCTTTCCTTAATCATCCATGGACATCAGTAGTAACTGCATTAGACTGACTTTTGGTCTGACAGGATATCTTTGCTCTTATGTTACCAGCTCCAAAATCAGCCTGGAAATTTCACCATCACTGTCAGGATCTGTTCTCAGTCCTGCCCCAGGAAGATGATGATCCCCACATATTGGAAATTGTTATAAGAAAGATACAAGCAATAAAGAAGAAATAATAAGAAATAAAGGGTTGGGTGTTTTAGCAGTGTCCCTGTGTCTTAAACTGTAAATGGAGTGAAATTTTATCCTTACTTGCATTTTTTTTTAAGTACCAAACAAAACCCTAACAACAACAAAAAACCCAAACAGAGCTATTTCTAATAAAAACATTACTCACACTAGTATCATAGCCCTGGCTTTCCATTTATTGGCATAAATGTAAACTTATAAAGCTGTGTGGATGTTTGCCATATGCAAATCCATCCATCCATAAATCAACGTACAGACTGGAGACTGCACAGCTGAAGTGACTGTAATGGTAAATGAAACCTTTCACCACCAGGTCAAATGCAGTTCAGCATATGTAGTAAATGAAAAGCACTATCATACAGGAATTGATCTGTGGCATGTGTGAAACAAGTAACTGACCAGTTCACAGTGTTCACCTTCACAGTTGCCCCCCCAGGTTTGGTTTGGCAACCAAGTTAGAGCTGAGCTGTGATGGCAGGGCACTGAAGGAGCCTGGCTGATGATCATTCTCTTGATGTCACGCATAAAAGGAGAATTTGCCTTATGAGACTGTCTGGTAGTATATTACAAGGATTAGGCAGGCATTTTCCATCAAAATGAATTGTCAATGAATAAGGAAATTTCCATTTAATCAAAATTTTCCACCAGTTCTATCCAATGAAAACATTATTTTGGATCATTGTGATGATCTGAGGCCTAAATTAAAGTATTCATTTGACATTAACCTCTGTGCATGGAGCATAACAGGAAGGTTTATAAGAGCTTTGTGTAGTTCCACTGCTTTTTACCTTTTCTTTCTTGCACAGGACCATAGCTCCCTGAAAGTGCCTCAGAAATCTGCATAGGGCTTATGCGATAGCAGGACAGCATAAAATGTATAACTCAGTCTCAAATCCTGGCCAATAGATCTGAATTGGGGATGAGGCATCTTTATCCTTTGTATAAGGTGAAGTTCAATGTCAGATGATGGCATGTAAGACAGAACACACTCAAAAGCATTTACAGGTTTCTTGATTTGGGAATATGGCTTGGCCATGTCTGGGCTGCTGTGTTCAGTTCTGGGCTCCCCAGTTTAAAAGAGACAGGGATTTGCTGGAGAGTGTCTAGTGGAGGGCTTCAAGGATGATTGCGTCAAGGATGATTAGGAGACTGGAGGGCATGGCTTATGAGGAGAGGCCGAGGGACTTGGGGCTTTTTAGTCTGTAGAAGAGAAGACTTAGAGGGGATTTGATAAATATAAGCATCTGAAGGCTGGCCAGGAGTGGGGGACAGGCTCTTCCCACTTGCTCCCTGGGGTAGGACAAGGAGCAGTGGGTGTAAATTGGCAGCAAAAGAGGTTCTGCCTCAACACAAGGGGGAACTTCTTTACTGTAGGGATCACAGAGCACTGGAATAAGCTTCCCAGAGAAGTTGTGGGGTCTCCTTCTATGGAGACTTTCAAGGCGTATCTGTATGTGTTCCTCTGAGATCTGTGTTAGATAGTATTGTCCTGCTCTGGCAGGAGGATTGGACTCGACGATTTCCTTGGGTCTCTTCCAACCCCTAGCATCCTGTGATCCTGTGATGTTGAAATATTCCAGTGTCCCTTAAGAAAAAAGAAATAAAAATCCTTGATTTTCTCAGCTTTATTTATTCCTGCTATGCAGTTGCGTTGTTCTAGAAAAGCAGTTCTTCTTAAAGCTCTTATGCAAGTTGTGAAGCTCCAAACCATCTTGACACATTCACATATGTGTTAACATTAAACCAAAGTGTTCAATATTTATTGCAGAAAAAAAATCACTTAAAAAATGTCTGATTCTTAAATAGGATTTAATATTTTTTTTAATAGTGTTGTTATTAATTATAATTTCCCTAACATACCTTTTGAAGAATCAGAGAATCATAGAATCCACCAGGTTGGAAGTGACCTCCAAGATCATCCAGTCCAACCTAGCACCCAGCCCTATGCAGTCAACTAGACCATGGCACTAAGTGCCTCAGCCAGGCTTTTCTTGAACACCTCCACGAATGGCGACTCCACCACCTCCCTGGGCAGCCCATTCCAATGGCAAATCACTCTCTTTGTGAAGAACTTCCTCCTAACATCCAGCCTATACCTGCCCCAGCACAACTTGAGACTCTGTCCACATTTAAGATACTGATAAGTCAAAATATGTGTTTGCTTTCATGTTTCGAGGATAGTGGTGTCAGGAAGATTAATCTTGTGGGTAAAACTCAGAGTTGATAGATGATCTTCAATTCCGGAATCTTATATAAACTTTCTTTGTGACATCAGGTATTTCTGTGTCTCAGCTTCCAATCTGCAGTGGCTTTTTGTGCACAGTTGCTTTATTTTCCATTAACATTGCATTTTTTTGAAGGCAAGGACTATGTTTTTACACAATGAGATTCTATCTGTAATATTTAGAACAAGCAGTACGACTGATAAATAACAGGAGCACTTAGTTCAAGGCTCAAACAGCTCAGTACCAAGAAAAAAAAAAAAAAAAAAAAAAGCCTTACTCTTGCTTTCTGGTAAGAAAGCAAATAATAATTGCAAAGTCACAGAACATTAGAGGTTGGAAGGGACCTTGAGAGATCATCCAGTCCAACTCTCTTACAGGGCAGATCGTGCAGGAACTCATATGTGCAGGTTTTCAGTGTCTCCAGAGAAGGGGAGCCCACAACGTATCTGGGCAGCCTGTTCCAGTGTTTTGTCACCCTCACAGTGAAATTGTTTTGCTTATATTTACATGTAACCTCCTATGCTCCAGCTTGCACCCATCGCCCCTGGTCCTGTCATTGGACATCACTGAGAAGAGCCTGGCACTATCCTTCTGACACTTACCCTTCACATCTTTATAATAAACACTAATGAGGTCACCCTCCTCTTCAAGCTCTTCTCCAAGAGCCTTTCATATCAAGAAGATATGAAATTGTGGATACTTCCTCCCTGGAGGCGTTTGAGGCCAGACTGGATGAGGCCTTGGGCAACCTGCTCTGATGGGAGGTGTCCCTGCCTATGGCGGGGGGTTGGAGCTGGATGATCCTTGAGGTCCCTTCCAACCTAAACCATTCTGTGATTCTAAGAAGAAAACCCAAAAAACAAAATACAAAAACCCAACACCCACTTCCTTAATAGTATATCTGGCCTAATTTCATAAACCCAAGAAATGAGTCATTTGAAAGACACCTTTCTCACTGCATTACTTCTTACTGTTTTTAGATGCCTTTTCCTTTTAGGGAGAGGGAAAACAAAAGATTTTTTGTTCAGTTGAAAAAGTCATTGATTATTTCTTTTTGATCTTAAAGAGTCTTTAAGTGATTTTCCCACCACATGTAAAATTCAAAAGCTGGCAGTTTTTATTTTCAAAGTTTCTCCTTTACATATCATCTCTATGTTAGGCAGTTAGGTTTAAAGGCTGCAAAATCATTCCAATTTGTTACATACATTCATTTCACTATGAAGAGGCATGCATGCTTGTTTCACGTTACTGTTGAAGAGTAGGAGTTCAATTTTTGTTCTGATTGGTGATGAAACTGTGTGCATTCTCCTCTTTTTTTTCCTTTTTCTTTTTTAATCTGTGGTTTCAGGTGTAGTTTGTTATATCAGTCAACTGGAACGCTATAGATTATCAAGGGACTTCCAAGTGTCACACAAGAAGGATGACTGTTTTCTAAAACAAGCTGTGCAGTCCCCTAGACTCTGGCATAGATGAATTTAGGAGGGTTACTAGGCATAGAAGACATTTCTGAAAAGTTAATCCTATGTTGTATTTTAATGTTAAGGAAACCATCTACTCATTCTGAGGGATTTAACCTTTCTTGAGGAGGTAAGTCGTGGAACAATGGCCCTTATTTACAAATGGTTTCCTTTATTTTCCACAAGGAATACAAAACCAGTTTCTCCTTTGCTGGAGTTACTCCTTCTGTGATGTCAGTACACGTTGCCATTGCTGATTCATTCAAATACAGATTATTAGAGCAATACTAAATTATAACCTTTGTGTCGTTTTGAAATAACATAGATTGTGGTTCACATCATATCTTCAGAGACCCAAGCAATGTGTTATTTCACACTGGCAAATGTGCCAAAGGTTTTGCACTTACAGATAAAATGTCCTCCACGTAGCTCAACTTTCAGGCGTGCATTGTGCAACAGTGTTAGGATGTGGGTCTCACCATAGTTATGCTTGAACCTCTCTCACCTTCCTCTTGGATTGCTGCTCTCACTTGTGTGGCAGTTGTTCAGAGCTTTTGGAAAGACATTCGTGGACTGTGATCAGTCCTTTAAACTGGTTGTGCCTGCTTGCTACTGTCTTGGTCTGTATGAGGTTCTGGGTATAATTCAAGCCCTCGGCATTGCTCTATGGAGGTACAATATGAAGCCTATTAAATTCAGTATGAGTCTTCCTATTGATTTTGTTGTCCTACAAACCATGTCACAGTCATTGATTATAGCTGATGCTACGATACTAGTTCTCTTTCTGAGCTCAAGTTCAACAACTGGCCTTACCTGATGGGACAGGCCAAGGTACATAAGATTTCTGACAAAATCTTTTCAAGTGATATGTCAGCAGTGGTAGGCCTTGCTTTGCAAGCTCAAAAGCTTTAAGCATCCAGAAATGGGGCATTTTTGCAGAGGCACTTGCCACCTCACAAAATCACAGAATCACAGACTGTCATGCACCTAAATGCTCCCTTGAAACTGATCTATTCAATATATGTGATAGCTGAGAATGAAGAATGCAAATCATAGAATCATAACATTATTCTGGCTGGAGAAGACCTCTAAGATCATGAAGTTCAACCGCTAATGTAACACTACCACTGCCACTAAACCGCTTTGTGAAGTGCTGTGTTGACATGTTTTTTGAACACCTCCAGGGACAGTGATGCCACCATCTTCCTGGGCAGACAGTTCCAAAGCCTAATCACCCTTTTGGTAAAGAACTTTTTCTAATATCCAATCTAAACTTCCCCTGGAGTACTTTGAGGCCGTTTCCTCTTGTTGTGTCACTTGCTTCTAGGAAGCATAGGGGCTGATGTTACGCAAGCTGCTTCAGGCCTTGACAGACTCTGTTGTGTCTTGTTAGATTACTCGGTGTTCTGCAAGTCTCCTGGGGCAGATAAATGGACAATCCAGACCTGCCCACTGGAGTCAATTCCGTCAGAGTGATAGTGAGTTTGTTCTCACACAAGAAATATTCAGAAGTGTGTTTTGTTGCAAAATCCAGAAAAAAAATGTGAATCAAATCATAAGCACAGCTTTTCCAGTTCCAGAGAAATTTACCTCCTACATAACATTTCCAACATAGAAAGGATTTCGAGAGGAAAATCTCACATGGATTAATGTTTTTTGGTTGCCAAGGCAATAGTTTGGAGACCTCTCTAGAACAAACCAGATAACATTATAAGCAGAAGTAGATTAGTACGAGGTGAAAATGCATCGACTTCAGGGAAGACAACACTCTGAGTCTTTGTTATATCTGTAGAGATTGTATTAATTTTTGTTTCATCATTTTTCCATTCATTGTCATACTTTTGTGCTGTTATTTGTATGACAGTCTCACTATGAAGCATAGATGTCACCGGACAGTGCAAAACAGTGTTTCTGTGTGGAAAACCTGATAGTCCATTTAATGAACCAGCCCTAACATAGGCAGGGAATTGAGTCATTGTAGGATAAATGTTTATGTCAAGGTTGTACTTTGGCCTTGTTTGGAAAACTTGGGGAAAGGACACAATCACATTAGTCCTGTATTACAAGGGTTTTGGATTGGAATGAAAAAAAATCCCCAAAACATAAGCCAAAACTGGCTTTATTTTTGAGGAGTAAAAATAAGGAGCTTCAGCAAATGCCACTGCAACTGGCAGCTGAGAAAAAGCAGTTGAGATACAAAGAAGGAAAATAAAGAGAATTTCTGTCTTCTTTTCATTAAATAAGGTCTTAAAATTTTACTTTGTAATCATAAGAGAATATCAGTGTAATGGGCTTTTCCAAATGAAATATGTCTGTGGATCTAACCAAAAGAAACCACAGAAAATAACTCTGAATCATTTCAAGCCTTGCAACAGATTATAAAGACTTTTCAAACAGGAACAAGAGCTGAATCTTGAACAATTCTGTTTCAGAGTATGTCTGTACCAGTTCTTCCTTTTTTATATTCTCCCTACCACCAACACAATCCAACCTGTGCTGGAAGCAAATGAGAAGTTGCCATGTTTCTTTGGAAGTGAACATGCTCCATTTCTTGCCAACTATTGCTAGGGTTTGTTTTCTGACATTTTTCCTCGACAGCTCTTTTTCCAGTTCTTCTAAGCAAAACCAAGACAAAGTGATAATTAATTTCTCGATTTTTTGACTGACTGATTTCAAATTACATTCAGTTTTATCTATACCCTTTGATATTTCTAACACAGCTCTGAACCTTAAATTTTCAAAGGTATCTAGTCAGCAGAAGTGTTGGATGTTTAACCCCTTTGAAAGTACTGTCTTTTAAGATAGACAAGCCAAATCAGAATAATACTACTCATTCATCCTTTAAAAGTTGTGTTCTTCTCATCTCTGCCCCACACTATACATTTTTAAAATCATGTTCATAGTCCATAGAGCACTTTTAATCAGATGTCAGGGCAGTCTTTGTACTTTCTAGTATATATATGCAATATATGTATTCTAGAGTAAGATAAAAATCTTGCAACTTTGTTATGTTTTGTCGCCTGGATAACAGGGAGAGATAGAAGTAAATCAGGAAAAAAAACCCCAAAACAACAAACCAAACCGAATGTGAACCTTTCACCAGAAAAATGAGCCACACTTCTCACATGTGAAAACACGTTATCCAATCTTACTTTTATGTAGCAGCTTCTTTTGCTTAAGACAGTGAGTTTCACTGTCGTGAAGAAGTAGGCCATACCAGTTTCCTGATATTATTCACTCCACTGATTCAGAGAGCTGCTCATTTCTCTTGCCTTGAGATTCTGCTTGCACGTCACGTAAGAATTTGCTGTCTTGTCATCTTGATTATTTACCTTTGACATCACCTCATTGTCCTTATCGGAGAGGTCTGGCAGGATACTGATGGCCAACATTTTCCAAGGATGGTGCATAGTACTCTGATAGAGTGTGAAAGTCATGAGAGCAAACAGATTTCAAGGTGTGTTTTTCAGAGATCTCAGATGTGAAATGCTTTCTAACTCAAGGATTGAAGATTTTGCAAAGTCTGTTCAGCACAGAGGTTTCTTATTTGTTCATTACAATGATCACCTACTCCTCAAGTTGTAATGGTGTCACTGTGTGTGCAGTTCTGGAGCCCCCAACACAAGAAGGATATGGAACTGCTGGAGCGGGTCCAGAGGAGAGCCACGAAGATGATCAGAGGGCTTTAGCACCTCTGCTATGAGGACAGGCTACAAGAGTTGGGGCTCTTCAGCCTGGAGAAGAGAAGGCTTTGAGGAGACCTTATAGTGGCTTTCCAGTATCTGAAGGGAGCCTACAGGAAGGCTAGGGAGGGACTATTGACAAGGTCTAGTAATGTCAGGACGAGGGGGAATGGGTTTAAACTGGAAGAGGGGAGATTTAGACTGGATGTTAGGAGGAAGGATGATCCTTGAGGTCCCTTCCAACCTAAACCATTCTATGATTCTATGATTCTATGATTCTATGTCATACAAGCAGATGTGTGTTTTTTTTCTGGCATATAATGACCCCAGTGAATTTGGCACATATTTCCTTAGAATATGGGAGACTGTTTCTACTTCCATTGTAGGTTTGACTCAAGGTTGTATTTGGTCAATCAGGAGACAGGAGTCAGGTGCACCAGGTATCCATATAACACAACTTGCATGACCCAAACGACGCCTAATTAATCATGCTTCTTAGAGGAGCTTCCCAGCATGGATAACTAGTATGCATTTGTGGGTGTTTGCCTGTTTGCCAGACAAACAAAATGAGTATGAAGGTCACAGAGAGGACAACCAAAAGAAACCTGCACTTCACAGAGGGAAAGCAGTTTGATATAGGATCCGCTGAAGCTACTGTTAAGATCCCGAATGTGCAGTGAACAGCATATTTTCTTGCACGAGTGATGGAAAATGACCTTAGATATTAGCCTACCATGCTTGGCAGGAAACATATACAGGTATGCTATATTTGGCAAGGCAAAGCTTACTGTTCTCTACAATTGCAAAACTCCCAAGAAGTGGCACTATGCCTACTCCATTTGGTGCATCCACAAAATGTGCTCAAAAATCAATTCTGGGCTTGCTAAGATGCCTAATGTAGTTGTCAGTCTGCTTTTGCAGTACAAATCATTAAAGAATAAGAAGCCCTGTCTACTATAGGGTTCAGGTATAGAGAAAATATTCTGTCCAGAGACAGGCATCCCAGGCCCAGAGGTATGGAAATTACTCCAGTTATACAGACAGCATCTATTAGTGAAGTTTGATGCAGCAAGTGTTGACTCATGGTCAGGGCTAATACTACCTATTGAATAACGTTGACCATTCCATCCCTGTGAGCTGTGAGGAAGTACAGCAAGAAGCAGAATAGGGAACTGATGCTCTGTAACTAGAGACATAGGCCTAAAGGTTCATTTATATAGATTCTCTAAATGGGTCTTAAAATATAAAATAAAATAAAATAAAATAAAATAAAATAAAATGAGATAAAATATAATAAACAGTGAAAATGGTGTAGTGTACACCTTGGAAACATGAGCCCACACTTTAAAAATCTATAATAAAGTGAATTCAAACATTGATACAAATTTCTTCTCCAGTTCTCTATTAAAAGCGAGTGCCACAAGAGTGTATGGGCTTGACAACCTCACTTTTCCATAGAGTCCAAAGCTGCAGTATCACAGAAATTGGGTGTAAGGCTTCAGATAAGTTTTCAGTAAGAGGATCATAATCCCCAGACATGTACTTGGTAGTACTACCAAGTCATCTTTAAACCATGTCTGGCAGCTAAAGGATGAAAAATATTGATATTATTAATAATGGAAGATAGCCATGGACACTAAAGGGGATTTATCTCCAATAACTTAGGACAGAGCCATAATTCTCTTGAGACAATTACACTGATATTAGACTTCTGCTTACTACATAATGTTGTGGCTTGGGGGAACATTAATTTACAGAAAGATGAGAGCACTGTGAGGCAAAATAATCTTCAGAATGTGAAAAATAAACCTCTCCACCATATTTGATAATATGCCTGTGACCCAAATGTTGATTAGGTTACATTAAACAAGCAGCATGTTATCACTGCAGGGTCAAACTGAAAATTCTTCAAAAGTTACGCTGTCTCTACAAGCAGGACAAAATTAGGCTCTCTCATTTTGCTTCTGAACATAGGTCACCTTGAACAACAGTTTTTCGCCACTCATCTCAACATTTATGTTTTTTTTCTTAAATGCATTGATCTTTAACAGTAACAATTTATTACTCCTTACACATATAAACAAAGCAAGATCTCTAGAGGAGAGAGAATACTTTTCATTGTAACTGGAAGAGTTGGAAAATGTATGCGCTTGCAGTGTATGCTTGCAGCCCGGAGGGCCAACCAGAGCCTGGGCTGCATCAGAAGTGTGGCCAGCAGGTTGAGGGAGGTGATTCTCCCCCTCTACATTGGTCTGGCGAAACCCCACCTGGAGTACTGCATCCAGTTCTGGAGCCCCCATTACAAGAGGGATGTGGACGTGCTGGAGTGTGTCCAGAGAAGGGTCACAGGGATGATCATAGGGCTGGAGCACCTCTCCTATGAGGACAGACTGAAAGAGTTGGGGCTGTTCAGTCTGGAGAAGAGCAGGCTCTGAGGTGACCTTATTGCAGCCTTTCAGTAACTGAAGAGGGCCTACAAAAAAGCTGGGGAGGGACATTTTAGGGTATCAGGGAGTGATAGGACTAGGGAGAATGGAGCAAAGCTGGAGGTGGGTAGGTTGAGAGTGGACGTGAGGCAGAAGTTCTTGAGCATGAGAGTGGTGAGAGGCTGGAATGTGTTGCCCAGGGAAGCAGTTCAGGTCCCCTCCCTGGAGGTGTTCAAGGACAGGCTGGATGAGGCTCTGGCCAGGCTGATCTAGGGTGTCCGTGTCCACATCAGGGGGGTTGGAACTGGATGATCCTTGTGGTCCCTTCCAACCCTGACTGATTCTCTGATTCTATGTAGTCAAGGCTTTGGCCATACACTGCTTCTTCAATCTGTGATGAGGAGTAAAAACTTGAGAAAGAAACATACACTTTTTTTTTCTTTTTCTTTGATTGTTTTACCATGTTATGCATTTTAGAGCATTACTAGAAGGCTTCTGGTTACACTAAGTGGATCTCTTGTACATTGCCTTGGATTCTGGTTTGAATTCCTACTGAAGCTTATGTTAAAAATAAAACCTCTAATAACTAGACAATAAGCCAAAATAATCAGACATGAACTTCAATTATATGAACCTCTTATATTGAGTGCAAGTGCCTGTTTAAAGAGATTTCTGTTCATCATTCTTTATAATTCAGTGTGATATTGTATTCCATCACCAGCAGCTTAATTTATTTCTTTCACCATCTGTCCTTTCTTTTTTTTCTTCTTCCATGCCAAAAAATCAATAGCGCTCAATAGGCAAAATGAAGCTATTCTGTAATTCAGCTAAACTGGTGTTACACTATTGCTGTTCAGAATATATTGACCTATTTTTTACACCATTTTAGTTTAGCCAACCAATCCTTTTATTTTCTAAACCTGTAAAAAATTGCAATAGCATATACTGTTTGTCAGCTGTCAGTGGCAGCACTTTTGTAGCCGTTACTTTATGAGACATATATCAAGCCAGTTGTGTTTTAATTATGGGTAACAGCTAATGCCTGATAATCAGCTTGAGACCATTGCCACAGCTCTGTCCAGTTCATCCATTGTACAGAGCAGGCTGAACCACTTGCACAAACACAAGCCAGTAGTCAAAGCACTTTCTGTGCCAAGCCATATTAATCTAGCGATATCTCAAAATGTCCTTGTGTGTTCCTCGAACCACCAAAATAATGACGTAAGTCTTGTGAGCTTCTAGAACTAGAACTGTGCTCTCATTAACACCTTCTGTCCCTGTGGAGATATAAATACATATGAGTCTTCAGAATACAGAGTTTTAGATCAGAACACTTTATTGAATACAGGACTAAATGAAAACTAAAATCAGTAATGCATAAACTCTCTTGGGTGGGTCTTAAACAGAGAAATCATAAGGAACACAAGTGCTTTTTCATCAAGGTGCTGTCCATCCATCTATGATAGGTGATGTAGAGAGATTTATTCCACATGTTGCACAGAAATGATGGTAAATGAACTAGTTAGTAGCACTGGAGCTTCGAAACTATAATCGCTCATCTGTTCTACACTGGAGTAAGTTGGATGTAGGTAATTCAGGCGTTAAAGTGCTCTGCCCCACAAAGCACTGTGATTATTTCCAACTCTCACCTCACTACAACCTCTCTTCAGGTAACTGCAGAGAGCAGTAAGGTTCAGCCTCCTTTTCTCCAGACTAAGTTCTCTCAGCTGCCCCTTACAAGACTTGGTCTCCAGACCCTTTACCAGCTTCATTACCCATCTCTGGACATGCTTCATCACCTCAGTGTATCTCTTATACTCTAGTGCCCAAGCCTGAACACATCACTCCAACTGCAGCCAAGTATAGGGGCACAATCACTTCCCTGCTCCTACGGGACACACTGTTCTTCACACAGACCAAGATGCTGCTGGCCTACTTGGCCACCTGGGCATATTGCTGGCTCATGTTCAGTCAGTCGGGGGAGATTTAGACAGGATATTAAGAAATACATCTTTACTGAAAGAGTGATCAGGCATTGGAAACTGGCTGACCAGGGAAGTGCTGGAGTCAGCAACATCCCTGGAGGTGATAGAAAGCAACATGTAAATGTGGCACTTCAGAATGTAGTTTAGTGGTTGTGATAGTCTTGACATTTCAACCTGATGATCTCTGAGGTCTTTTCCAACCTTAATGATTCTGTGATTTAGGTTGAGTTTGACATTAGGTTTTTAAGACTGGGCATTCTATAATCTGAACCTTGTTTCTTCTCCTGTGTAGCGAGATGTTACCAAATTTCACATCATGGTGTAATTAAGTCCATATTTCTAAATGACACACAAATGATGGAGTATATGATGGGCCAAAAAAATCCAGGGCAAAATCTAGTAGTTCCTAACAGATTAGACTCATGCTCTTCTGTATAAGAAACAAAGGATAATAAAATGCATTTTGCTCTGGAAAATATAGCTATCTGTATAAAATTCCTTACCACATGCACTTATAATTTAATACAATTCTTTCTTTCTACTAAATATTATTACTATAATACCAGGAAATATGTTGGATTTCAGTTTCATATCCCAACTGTACCATTCAGGATATACTTCAGACCTGTTTATTCAAATAATTTTATTCAGACTGTGGCTAAAATAAACAGAGAAGCAATTTGAAGAAACTTGACGCAGGCTTTTCTGAAAGTATAGTAGACATAATGATTAATATTTTCAGGAAGGCTGATGATTAACCAAAATAATGGTAGAGAGAAGAGCTTTCAGGAAAAAAGAAAGAATAAGGGAATGTAGCTCTTACTGAAAATTGCTGGTAACTTAAACCACCTGCAAAAATACACATTTGCAATACAGGCTCTTAAATTTGAAACAGAAATGAAAATAATACAATTATTAAATTAAGGATAATTGAGAGATAAAATAATGTGATTGATAAGTGGCAATAGTATGTGCGTTGTTTTTTCTGTCTAATTTCAAACAGTGCATGATATTCGTAAAGGATTCATTCAAACAGATGAGATGAAAGAGGAAAAAACTTTCAGAATAAAATATATCATGGCTTTATCATTTTAAGATGTATCATTATGAGAAGTAGTTCTTTGTCAGCTACCAGTTCATCAGCACTGAGAGTGCTTGCCTTCCACACCTGACAACATCCTCATGCTAACACTGCTGGTTTTTTTTTTCTTGAAGTCTCATTTATCTTCCTACACAGGTCATTAAAGTTTGAACCTGCTTGCTTGAAGTTGTGTCTGTGGTTGCCACTTTCTCTGTATCCACCCCCACAGTGCTCTTGTGTTCCTGAGATCTCTTTCTTTGAACAGCAGCAGCAGCAAAATCACTGGAGTTTACACTGATAGAAAACTGAGGAAAAATATTGTTTTAGTTCATCTGAGTTTCTAATCCTAACGAGTTGCAACAGTTTTCCCTGAACTGCAAGATCTCATTTTGGGTGGAACTAGATAAGAATGTCTACTCTCAGATCTATAACACATAATACAAATGCACTGCCATTATCTTGGATATTTTTCCTTGTTTTTCTAGCTCACTGTCTTAGTTGCTTATGTGCTGTGACAGAAACCTCTAATTCGTCATCTTGCCTGTGCCTTCTAACTTGATGAAAGGAGATTGCCATGTAGGCTGCTGTATAAATGGTGTGGTATATCCAAAAAAGAAGGTTTGAATGTCTATATTAAAACTTCATTAACTCTTGAAAAGACGATATAAGTAACTATATGGGAAACTGTATATCTGAAATGTCTTTGTGATCCTAATCCTTTTGCTTTTTTCTGAGTGATAGATGGTGTCAGCTATTATAAAATCACAGAGTAATTTATGTTTGAAGTCACTTCTGAAGGTCATCTAGTCTCTGCCTCAAGCAAGGCTGACTAAATCAGGCTGCCAGAATTCTGTCCAAGCAACTTTTGAGTATCTTCAGGTTGAAAATACTCATCCTTTCTGGGCCTTTATGCCAATTTCATGCTGAGAAGTTTGTCCTCACTTTTAATTAAAATTTGTTGCTCTGCCTCTTTTCCAGTTGCGAGGCACCTCAGGGAAGGTCTGCATCAGCCCCTTCTATAGCCTTCCATTAGGTAGTTACAACCAGCAATAAGATGTTGCCTTAACAGGCAACCAGTGTGAGTATTTGGGGATCAGTAATGCAATATACTCTAGTGGAAAATAATTATAAATATTATAGGAGGTCAGCTAGTACCGAAAGTGCCAGCTCAATTTCTGACTGGAAAAGAGTAATTAGATATATACATTCTGGACTAGTATGTTGACTCCTGGATAATATATGAACTAAATTCTTTGATAGAAAAAGGAGAAAGCATTTAATTTCAATATGATTTTAGATTATTGTTATTTTTAATCAAAATGTAACTGAATTCCTTGTAAAACTTTAAGTATGTAAACTTTTTTTTTTAGTCCTCCTGTGTTTTGTTACCACCCAGCGTGTATTTTGATTCCATGCTTTTCTCTACAATTGTGCTACCACAATTATTTGGCACATGATTGTTCCAAATGATTGGCTCTGTATATTCTGTCTCTGGTTCACGTCTACTGTATACTGTATCCCATTGTTCTGGCAGCTGCTAGGACTGTATTGGGCTTCTGGGTAACATCACCTCTTCCTGCACCCAAATTGCATGGAATGAAACAAACGTTCCCTCAGTTCCTTCATGCTGTCATGGTTCATTTTAAGTTCTCTGTGTACAGTATGACTTTTGATACCAATACATGAATAGCAGGGTGGACAGTTAGGTTATTCTAGTGAGGGTGTTTTGTATGGAGGAGCTTGATTCTTATGGTTTTCTCTTACATTGCACTGCTTAGGTAAAATGAAAATAAATCTTTATAATGGTAGAGACAGGTTTGTTTCTCACTCTGGCTCAGAATTGTGGAGATGCTGAAGGAAGACAGCTGGTGCAGACAGACACTCCAATAAGTCAAGTCATTGAGGAGGAACATCTGTAGAAGAAAGAAGAATTCTTGATTTCAATGAGGCTGACATAGCAGTGTCATCTTCTCTTCTTCGCTAAATGACTTAAAAATAATTCAAGATCATTACTATACGTTGTACACTTCAGAAAAATATGTGGGAGTAATTGAGAGGAATCTGAATAGGCAACTGAGTGTTCTGCTGTCCTCCACATGAGTGTTTATTAATTACAGGTTACTGGAATAGACAAAAATGCATAGCAAAATCTAGCTTCTGTGGTACATATCTTTAAATGTGGTAAAGAGGAGCTCAGGTGTGCCTTATTAGCACGCTAAAAATATTACATACTCAAAGCATTCCAAGATTTCTTAGCTTTATGAGACCACAGTTGGCACACATCTTGTAGAGTCAGACTTTATTTCCTCTTGCCTTCATTTGATACTCTTTATTCATGAACCTTTCCTGCAACCAGAGTACAATTTGGTTTTCGTGAAGGAACTCTTACTCTCTAGCAGTTTGCTTTTTATGCTATTTATTCATTTAAATTTCCTTTTAAATAAGCAAAACAATCACTTGAAGACCTATGAAGTTCTCTGGTTTCTACCCTAATCCTAATGATAGTCCATGTTCTGTTTAGTCCTGTTCTCTTTAAAAAAACAACAACAACCCAACACCCCAACCAAAACAAAAACCCAAAACAACAACAAAAACGAACAAAAAGCAAACCAAAGCAACAAACCCAAAACAGACAAAAACCAGAGTCATAGATTTTGATCAAATCATTTACTTATTTCCCCTCCTACCCCACATCTGTGGAACTTACTCTCCATGGGAGAAACAGTGCAATTTATAATTTTAAAATAAATTTGATAGAAGAAGACTTTTTGGGAGCTTTCCTAGACTGTTGATACAAGGCAAGTCAACACAATACTTATGAAGTATATCTTGGTTATTTCTATCCTAGCGAAAAAGTAGCTGAGGCTGAGGCTATAAGGGCTCAGACTTCAAGAAGTGTCTCTCTCTCAAAAATGTTTGGGGCAACTATATGGGAACCAGTTATTATTTTTATTTTTTTTCCCTAGTACTGTCAGATGCTGTCTGACAGCATCTAAAATGTCTCTTAGCAGCCCATTTTCCATTGTGAGGTCACTGTTCGCTCATCACCAGAGCCAGCGTCCAGGGTAAACAGTGGTAGAAGCATTTATTAACCATAAATTATTAACCATAAATAAATCTGTTTCTTTAAAACAGCTCTATCTCTTGCTGTGAGCCATGCTTCTTCCTCACTGCTGCAGAGTCTATCTGGAGTCTGAACTGTCAAAGGAATTTAAGACTGGTTGAGCCTGCTCTTCCCTGTATACCTCTGTGTGTGGGAGTCAGGAGAGGGTGAGATCATTCAGTGCACAGCAGAGCCCCAACAAAGACTCCTGGCTTACAAGGTCTGAACTCACATTTGTGGGTCTAACACACAAACTAGAATGAAACTGCCAGAAACAGCCCCTCCTCAGCTCTCCTTTTGCTAAGTAATTCTTCTTTTGCTATCTCTAAGGTAACTGGAATCTTTGTGCTTTTTTATCTTTCAGCACATTAAATGTATCAGATAATAGTTGTTAGAACAATAGGAGATGAGATGCTGTGTCAGCATGTGGGCTGCAAATGGAACAAAAGAGTCTTCTTGAATTCAGAATGTTCTGAAAACACAAAGTTAGTGGCAGTGTTCAGCCACGCAGTAACAGACCATAAAAGGAAAATGAGTTACTTTCAATGCTTCAGTTCTTTTATCTTTCTATATCGATATTCTCTTGTTTCTTAAATAGCCATAATGTATTACAGTGTTAGCACAGTTGGGCTTTGTTGGGCTTTGTTCTGTTGGTTTTTTTTTCTTTCTTCTGAACTAAGTACCTTCACCATTTCTTCAAGACTGTTCTTCAAAATAGAGCGGTTGTGCTTAGGTCTCACTATACTCCTTATGGCTGTAGTGCCCATGTCCAACAGCCAGAGTAAGATCTGGAGAATACTGAAGTCAAAGAATCAAAATGTGTTCAGTGTGCTGACATTGTCACTTAATTACCATTAAGGAAATGTATACCTATACCTCTTTTATCTGGTATTTACCATGTTGTCTCATGAAAATTTTCCACATGGACCTTCAATATAGTAATTTAATAAAGGCAAACAGCAGTAGTAATGCATGGTCATAGAATCATAGAACCAGCCAGGTTGGAAGAGACCTCCAAGCTCATCCAGTCCAACCTATCACCTAGCCCTATCCAATCAACTAGACCATGGCACTAAGTGACTCATCTGGTTGTGTTCTATGTGAAGAAATGGAGGACTGCTTTGCAGAAAATACCAATCCAGAACAGCTAGTGCCTGTTCTTATTTGCATGATTTGTAAATGTTATTACTTAGAAAGAGATCATGTTGAGAATATGTGAGAAGGCAGCAAATGAGAACATGATTAGTAGATGAACTTCCATCGCTTTATTGCAATGTGCTTATGCTATTTGAGTATCTGGCTGAAATAACCTAAGAATTCCTGTATCTAATGTTTGTGACTTACACATGCTACAATAAAACATTTGCAGATTCAGTCCATTCTTTTTGAATGGAAGATATGGATCCTTATTTACTCAGTAAAGCAGAAGCAGTAGCGTTTACACTCTCCTGTATCCCTTAACCGGTCTACAAGGATCAACATGTTCCATGTATCCTGTTCCCTATTTGATTGCTTTCTGCTCTTTATTGCTGTAAGGAAATTCTTACCTCAGGAAAAAAAAAAAAATCTGTGTGGGTTTTTTATTTTTAATTACAGAAGGGGGATACCTGTACTGCTCTAATTTGTTATGTTCTAATTTATCAAAGCTGAATCTGTATACTTAACTCATAGGGAAAAAAAGTCATTGGAAAAGACTTAATTCAAGCTCATGCTCAAATTAAAATGTCAAATTAGGTCAGGGGGTTTTGTGTTTGATTTGGTCAAATTTTGAAGATATGCAAGGATGAAGACTCCATAACCTTTCTGGTTGTTGTTACAGTAAAGATTCCCCCCCTCTCCCCCCTGCCCCCCTGCCCCTTTATATCCCATTGAGTATTTCCTTGTTGTAACTTCTGCATGTTGCATCTTGTCTTTTTTTCTGGTGCATCTGTGGCAAGAGTCTGGTTCTTTCTTTTTTATAATTCTTCCACAGGTAATTGGTGACAACAATTAGATCACTCTTTATCCACAGGTAATTGGTGACAACAATTAGATCACTCTTTAGCCATTCCTTGCGCAGGCACAGGAAGTTTCAGTCTGTGATGTGTCAGCCTAAAATGGTACTCAGTGTTGCAGTTCACCGTGGTTCAGGTCAGCACAACTTTAGGATTTTTTATTTCTTGATGTAGAGATATTCCACAAGTANTTTTAATTACAGAAGGGGGATACCTGTACTGCTCTAATTTGTTATGTTCTAATTTATCAAAGCTGAATCTGTATACTTAACTCATAGGGAAAAAAAGTCATTGGAAAAGACTTAATTCAAGCTCATGCTCAAATTAAAATGTCAAATTAGGTCAGGGGGTTTTGTGTTTGATTTGGTCAAATTTTGAAGATATGCAAGGATGAAGACTCCATAACCTTTCTGGTTGTTGTTACAGTAAAGATTCCCCCCCTCTCCCCCCTGCCCCCCTGCCCCTTTATATCCCATTGAGTATTTCCTTGTTGTAACTTCTGCATGTTGCATCTTGTCTTTTTTTCTGGTGCATCTGTGGCAAGAGTCTGGTTCTTTCTTTTTTATAATTCTTCCACAGGTAATTGGTGACAACAATTAGATCACTCTTTATCCACAGGTAATTGGTGACAACAATTAGATCACTCTTTAGCCATTCCTTGCGCAGGCACAGGAAGTTTCAGTCTGTGATGTGTCAGCCTAAAATGGTACTCAGTGTTGCAGTTCACCGTGGTTCAGGTCAGCACAACTTTAGGATTTTTTATTTCTTGATGTAGAGATATTCCACAAGTAAGATAGCACAGATAAGCTTTAAAGCACTTATTTTCATTTTGAAACACTACAGCACTGCCCAAATAAATGACTGAGAATGAGGCTCAGGTCCTGTTGTTTCTTAGAGTGTGGCTAGATCTTTGCATGAAGGACAAAGCATGGTATAATTACTATTATTAGTGGTGAAAATAATAATGTTTACTAAACAGGTGTCTAATACACCCAGACAATAAATTATCCTTACTTTCACTCCAAATGCTCATCATCATATTTACAGTCCATGGGTAGTGGTATTGCAGATAACATTTCCATGAATCAAACAAGGATTGGACACAATTAAGGTATTAACATTAGATAGTAAATGCTGGCATAGTTAAATGTTGGTTTATTTAAATACAGCCACCAAATTATAATGGGCTCTGACGCATGGGAATGAATTGCACTCTTGTTATGTTCAGTGAATACTTAGCTATATCCTTTATGTAAACATCCTACTCCCAGTAATCCAGTAAGGACATAAGGTAGAGTCTGTTTATTTTAAGAGGTAAATCACTCAGGATTATACAGGAATTAGGATGTGCATGCAGATACGAAGGTTTCCGATGTGAGGAAACTACAGGTTGTCCACTTCACTTTGCTTTTACCCCGCAGTAAAACATGAAGTATGTTCATCTAATTCTAAACCAGTTAATATTAGTGTATGTAATCTAAATCAGGAGGTAAACGCTGTAGACTTCAATTGGAGAGTGTGTGCTAAGTTTTAAGACCAGAAAAAGTTTTATGTTCTTAGTAAATGCTTTATTATTTGAACACTAACTAAATATACCTGGTACTTCCTGTGCTAAATTGATGAGATAACCTGTAACAATTTGGACAGAACATTGACATTCTAAGTGTCCTGCTTCTTTCTGTTTAGAATTTTTTGACCCACACAATCACTTCTGGATGATAATGGCTACCACTACCACTTGGCCAAAGTTGCAAAGAAGCCTTGCTGTTCTTACATGACTGGAGGAGCATCAAGCAGCCTATTTCATACTGGAATTACAGCAATCTCGTGCAATCTTTGATTGATAGATATATAGATATATAGATATACACACGTATATATAAAACATTATTTCTAAGGGACTTCTGCTTTCTTTGATGTACAGGGTGGGGATGGGTAAAGCAGCAAGTTGCGATCAGAAGTACTACTTGTGGATACACACCCTGGCTTCATTTATTGCAGAGTCTAGCATCAGTGTAATGAGTGAGGGAGAGGACAAAAAGGTTAAGGCACTTGTTTCATCTCCTGCATATATAAGCTATTATCTTGCCGCTTTATCATTCCCATGTGCTGTGTGCTAGATGGTCATTGAGTGAGTTCGTCACTTTTCTGGATATCTTGCTGCCTTTCCCCTATGGATCTGCAGGTGTATTTCTGCACTTGGAAGGTTGTGGGGCTGTGGTTTGAAATCCTGTATCACATCATGCTAAGTATTCTCAAAGATCAGGGATTGTTGAGTCAAATCGAGTGCCTGTTAATTTAGGGCACTTTTATTTCTTCCTATATCTACATAAATTAGGAATCATAGCAGCTTCTCTTTCACTGAGTCGTGCTTCTGACTCAGATTTTTGCCATAGACATTGGGGAAAACACTGGAAATGCTCAAAAATTAAAAAAAAACCCAAACATGTATTTGATTTTATATCCATTCTACACATTGAGTAAAGGAAGGACAACACAGGAAAGAAAAAGTAATGACAATTAATGAATATCTATACTTTAAAAATGCAGTTTAATGTTGGCATCTCTTTTGCAGAATGAAAAGGATTCGTTTAATTTAATTTAGGTTCTTAAATTTAGACAGACTTGATCTTCTTATGGAGGTCCTTAGGGGCATCTCACAACTTACACTGACCTACATAACACTTATTTTAGGTAAATTGTTTCATGACATAACTAAAACTTAGGTACAGATCAGATATCCAAGCTAGGTTGCAGTCCATACCACCCATTACTTTAGTATTGTTCTGAAACAGAGCTCTCAAGTAATGTGAGAGACTATATGACATGCATATAACATGCATGAACCAACACCAAATCTTAGTTCCCAAAACCCGCTTTCAACTCACATTATACAGACTAAGGCAAAATAGAAAACTCCCACTGCTTGTATTTTCTCTACAAAGATCGTTGCAAGGCATGTAGAATCGTGCATTTAACCACAAGATTCTACAATTCTACTGTATTTGGAGCACTGTGCCGTAAGTGTTACCTAGTGACATCCGTTGGGACCCTGTGTTTTAGCTTGAAATGCATAGTTTAAAAAAAAAATGTTTCTGAGGTTATAAGGGTAAATGGTTTGAAGGAAGTGCCTGAAAACACAGGTCCTGTAGGAACAATACACATAATCCATCGACTTCGTTCAGGTTTCAGCACAATCAGTAAAATCCCACTGCCTTCGCGTAGCTTTGGAGTAGACCTCAAGGGTCATGAACTGGTTGAACTAAGCAGTGGAGCAGATGCAAGCTTCCTCAGTTTGCAGACCTTTCTACCAGTATTCTGTTCAAACTTGTTAGCATCTGAATCTCAGAGTGCTCTCTGGAATACACATCTGCAGAAACCAGCATATACAGCAAACGTGTGAATTACTGTCTTAAATCTCAAAGCTTATACTTCTAAGAAGAGCATTAGTAACTTTGTTTTTAGGCAGTTGGGTACTGCGTTCATACTTACCTCCAAGCTTAAAGTCCTCCTACTTCGTGTGGTGTTTATGCATGTCTTACTCAGATGTCGTACTATAGCTTAATAACAATATGCCACTTAAGCTGCAGTCAGCCACTGTGGTCAGGATTGTTTTCCTCTGACCACCATGGAGAGTTGGCTGTTCTAATTTCATTTGTTCAAATTAATGTGTTAACTCCCTCTGAGGAGGTAAGTATTGTGTCACAGCTTGAGGCAGGACTTCTGCACACAATTCCTTTTAGTTCATAGCAGGGTTCAGGCATGCAAATGTTGACATTTTGAAATTGTTTCCTTAGTAAGTCAAATTAGTATTAATGGCTACGAAAAGAAAACATGTCTACCCCGATGCCTTTCATAATTAGACTAGTTAGAAATCAATCCAAATGTTTGCCCTTATATGAGGAGCCATGTCAACTGCTGCTGCTGGAATTATATTTGCTTAAGGAAAAAAACAATAAAAGCAACCAAAAATTAATTTATTTGAATGTCTCTTTGGCAGTATGGGAAACAGAAATAGTTTGACTTTAGAAAAAGTAGTGCACTGACTGTACACTGATAGGTAATCATAGAATCAACCAGGTTGGAACAGACCTCCAAGATCATCCAGTCCAACCTATCACCCAGCCCTATCCAATCAACTAGACCATGGCACCAAGTGCCTCATCCAGGCTTTTCTTGAACACCTCCAAGGATGGTGACTCCACCACCTCCCTGGGCAGCCCATTCCAATGCCAATCACTCTCTCTGACAAGAACTTCCTCCTAACATCCAGCCTATACTTTCCCCGGCACAACTTGAGACTGTGTCCCCTTGTTCTATTGCTGGTTGCCTGGGAGAAGAGACCAACCTCCACCTGGCTACAGCCTCCCTTCAGGTAGTTTTAGACAGCAATGAGGTCCCCCCTGAGTCTTGCCTTCTCCAGGCTAAACATCCCCAGCTCCCTCAGCCTCTCCTTATAGGATTTATGTTCCAGGCCCCTCACCAGCTTCATTGCCCTTCTCTGGACACATTCCAGCACCTCAACATCTCTCTTGAATTGAGGGGCCCAGAACTGGACACAGTACTCAAGGTGTGGCCTGACCAGTGTTGAGTACAGGGGAAGAATAACCTCTGTCGTCTTACTGGCCAAATGTTCCATGGAGGCTCATGATTTACTGATTTCAGGACTATGACATATCAATTCTTGGAGATTTTCCGGTATTTATGTGTCAACAGGAAAGCCCTTCACCATCAGGACAGGGAGTAATTTCCTCAGCTATTTTAGAAATAGGAATTCAGTCTGCAACAAGAATGTCAGGATGCTACTTTCTAATGTCTTTCGTCAGCAAACATTATAAACCTGTAGAACAATTGTCATGATCACAGGATTAGGAGTTGGACGGGACCCAAGGAGATCATCAAGGCCGACACCACTGTCAGAGCAGGACTGCGCAATCTAGCACAGATCACAGAGGAATGCATCCAGACAGGCATTGAAAGTCTCCAGAGAAGGAGACTCTCTGGGGAGCCTGTTCCAGTGCTGTGTGACCCATACAGTAAAGAAGTTCCCCCTTGTGTTGAGGTGGAACCTCTTGTACTGCAACTTACACCCATTGCTCCTTGTCCTATCCCAGGGAGCAAGTGAGCAGAGCCTGTCCCCCATCTCCTGACCAGCCCTGAGACGTTTATAAACATTTATTAAATCCCCTCTCAATCTTCTCTTCTATAGACTAAAAAGCCCCAGATCCCTCAGCCTCTCCTCATAAGCCATGCCCTCCAGTCCCCTAATCATCCTTGTAGCTCTCCGCTGGATGCTCTCCAGTAGATCCCTGGCCCTCTTAAACTGGGGAGCCTAAAGCTGAATGCAGTATTCATAGAATCATAGAATCCACCAGGTTGGAAGAGACCTCCAAGGTCATCCAATCCAACCTATCACCTAGCCCTGTCCAGTCAGCTAGACCATAGCACTAAGTGCCACCCAGCCCTGTCCAGTCAGCTAGACCATAGCACTAAGTGCCTCATCCAGGCTTTTCTTGAACACCTCCAGGGACGGCAACTCCATCACCTCCCTGGGCAGCCCATTCCAATGCCAATCACTCTCTCTGTGAAGAACTTCCTCCTAACATCCAGCCTATACTTCCCCCGGCACAACTCGAGACTGTGTCCCCTTGTTCTATTGCTGGTTGCCTGGGAGAAGAGATGGACCCCTACCTGGCTACAGCCTCCCTTCAGGTAGTTTTAGACAGCAATGAGATCACCCTTTTTATTCAAGATGAGGTCTAACCAGGGCAGAGTAGAGGGGAAGGAGAACCTCTCTTGATCTGCTGGACACATTCTTCTTAATACACCCCAAAATCCCATTGGCCTTCTTGACCACAAGGGCACCTTGTTGTCCCAATGATCCACATTCTCTATATTATCATGTTGTTAATTTATTCCAGATTTAATCAAAATCCTGCTGAATGATATGGAGTTTTAGAAACACACTTAGTACATTTTAAGTTACATTCACATCTGCTGTGAATTAATTTGGGTTTACTAAAAACAATAAAGCAATAGAGTTATACCAAGTTCTATAAGCTGAACCTATTTGGAAACGCCCAGTATTGCCTTAATTTGGAAACACTGAATCAGTGTCTTGTTCAATTTTAGGTGAATTACAACTTTAGTTTTTTACATTTTGTTTTCAGCCCCAAATCTCTGCAGTATACCATTAACCTTAACGTGTTAGTGTGTGACCATCAAGGGAAAATGTGAGCTCTCCTTTAATTTACAGTGGGGGTTTCGTGTGAATGTTCCTCATCTGTCAACAGTGACTCATGGTATCTTGGATCAGTGTGGGCATTTGGAAGCCTGTGAGGCAGTTGACATACATATACACTTGAATATTGCACCCAAAGGAGCATTATTTTGGAGGGAAATTAGCAGAGTAACCAGTGGAGCTGCTAAGAATGAATAATGTCATTTGGTCTGGAAGGGTAAGTGGAAAGTGCCCTGCCTTTCCCCTCAAAACATTCCAATTTTTAATGTGTCCTTTACATAAACCAAACTTAAACTGAGGCTACACAACCTGTGTAAGCAATTCATTAAGCTCATTGTGGAGGCGTGGCAATTGGCTTCCAAGGGAGAATGTTTCATGAATTCAGGTTAAAAATGTTCCTGGTTTAAATTACTCAGAAATGTAGAGCGTGAAACAATGAACTAAGTTAAAATTCACAGTACATTTTGCAGAAAATTTTATCATTTTGCAAATTCTCATTTTACATAATAAAGAAAAGAAAGCAAACCTGTTGCCCATTTGTGTGTTCCAGGGACATTTCCTGAACACGTTCAGTCTACAGGTTGTCTTCTAAAGGATTCTCCTCTGACAAGTAAATCATAGAATCATAGAATCATAGAATGGTTTAGGTTGGAAGGGACCTCAAGGATCATCCAGCTCCAACCCCCTGCCACAGGCAGGGACACCTCCCACTAGAGCAGCTCGCCCAAGGCCTCATCCAGCCTGGCCTTAAACACCTCCAGGGAGGAATGATATGAACGTGATCTCTGATTTCGGTCTTGGTAAGAAAAGTGCAGGTTTTGTGGCTTGAGGAAACAAAAAAGGGGGGGGGGGGAAAGTTATACTGATTCTCACAGATATTCCACTGGCGCCTCAGAAACATATAACTTCTATTTCTCTTCCCTGATGCAAAATGCCACTGAACTTTGTTCATGACATTGACACTGAGGATAATGATGCTGTTGTGTTGACACAATGAATAAACTATCATTCATTTAGATTAACTAGACACCTAGGATCAATGATGTGGACTAGACCTCCTTTGTGCTAGCACAAAGGGAGGAAATTAACAATAAAAAAAATAACTGGGAACAGATGAATTTTTTGCATGGCAGGCAGTCACATCAGCTTTAGTCCCAGTTAATTTCTTTGAACAAAATATTGCTTGGTTTTGTTATTTTTGGAACAGTATTTACACTTTTCCATTTGTAATAGTCTGCATGTCACCTCCTTCTTACTGATGCTTTAGCAAGTAGGAGGAAATGTGCCTGCAGTTCATGCCATTTGAACTAATGACATCCACCAGGAACCTGCCATAAGATGGTTCAGGTGGAATGGGCTGAGTGTATTTGGAGTCAAAACATCCTGAAGTTACTTTCATTTGTCTTTGAATATCTTTTGTGGCTGGTCTGAATGCAGCCTGAGGCACCAGATGATTTGATGTTCAAACAAATCCAACTGTATTTACACTGACATGTCTGTAAGCAAATGAACTTGTGCTCTGAGGTCAAGCACCACAAAGTTGTATCCAAATCTTGTCATGCATTAAGCCCAGCCAGACAGCAGGTGCTACCTGAGTGCTGATAATCCACTCACTTTCCCTCTTCCATCACTTCTGGAACTTGCTGATGAGTCTTTCTGGTGTGCACTTACAAGATCAAATATGGACAAGTTACTTCAAAACAAAAGATATTTAAAAGGATTTAGAAGTTGAAATGCTGTTACAGAAGATGGATTCAATCAGCGTGAAGTGATGCTGTTTGCAAATGCTTCCACTCAGAGAGAGGCTCCAAAGGCTTTGAGAAGGGGACACAGAGTGATGAGAAGGATGCATCTGGGAGCACTCACTGGCAGCCTCAAAGCATGGCCCAGGCAAGAAGAGAGTGACAGCAGTTATTTTACTGAATTACATTTCACATCTTGCATCTTCACTTTTCTTCTCTAGACTCAATGGAGTCGCATTTTGATCTGTATGTGACTAGTAGGGAAATTGGCTCAGATCAGAGTCAAAGCAATATAAGGTTTCCACGGCGGACACTCTCTATAGTAAGAGAACATAATAGGATTGGGTCAATCAGATAGTGATGGTCCCCCAGCATACTTCCTTAAATCTCCTGCAATTTAAATTTCAGGAACTTGATGAGCTAGAAGCTGTGTCTCTAAATTTAATAGCCTTTTAAGGTTTTCTTTTTCTTGATCTTATCAATTTGCCCCTTGACACTAAACAATTTTACCACTTACAATAGCCTGTTTCCACAGCCTGACTGTGTGTTTTGTGAAGTGGATTAAGACATTTTTGTGGGACATTTTAAAACTAGTTAAAGCACTTCACCCTGTAATTTCTTGGTATTATCAGCATTGTGGTTCAAACTTTACTTGCATGTCATGAAATTTTAGGTAGACACACACCCCTCCCAGCCCCTTTAGAGTATGTCCAGAATCCAGAAAATTAATGTAAAAATTGTATTTAAAGTTTATTTTCCAGTTTGAATCTAGCACTTAATTTGAAATGTCTTGTTCCATATTTAAATGTGTAATAGCTGCAAAAAAAAACCCCCAACATTAAAAATATAACTAGGAGTAGAACTGAAATAAATTTTAAACTTTGATTAATAGAGCAGCATTAAGCAGGAGAAAATACGACTTGAAAAATGGTATTGAGGGCTTTGCTGCTGCTTAATTATCAACTATGTTTATGACATTTGGGTGGAAGGGAAGAACTGGAAATTCCTTTCTGCCATACAGAACTTAACCTAACAGATTGTAAGTATAACTGGAAACATTTGACAAATAATGTTAACTAATTTGAAATAGTGTTTAATCTAATGGACACTAAATATATTCCACATATTGCAGAACCACAGCAATCAGATTCTTTTTATTCATGATGCAAGTCCATTGGTTTTCATTAGGGTAAATTAAGTGCAAAATCGAACATCATTACTTACTTTGTTTTGGCACTGAATTCTGTTCAAGGAGGGTCAGTGTTTAGAAAAAGCTCCTCCTTTGTTTTGTTGCAATTAAAGTGCATTAGCAGAGCGGTGTCTATCTGTATGTGAGCTGTACAGACTGTTTAACTGCAGTCAGTGCTTTCAACCCCTTGCTGAAATTCATCCAAACCCTCCTCTGTGGATTAGAAGAAACTATCTGAAGACTGAAGGATGTAGATCCAAGCATGAATTTTACTCATCCATCCTATTAATGTGAAAAGATAATTCCTCAAAAGTGCTGGCTATGTGATCAAAGTGAAGGGTGGATCCCACTCAGCAAAAGCAAATTTTAACAGGAGGAGTGGTGATAGCTATGTCAGAAATTGAAAATAGGAGGTCACTGATTTGTACCCATTTCAGAAGACCTGGACACAGTCCATCTAAACTAGCTGCTATATATACTAGAATCATAGAATCATAGAATCAAGTTAGGATTGGAAGGGACCACAAGGGTAATCTAGTTCCAACCTCCCTGCCATGGGCAGGGACACCTTACCCTAGATCAGGCTGGCCAGAGCACCACCCTGGGCAACCCATTCCTATAAGCAGAACGACTCCAACATCTATTTGCATCTTACTAATCACAACTTTTTGAAGAGTTGTTACATTTTGGAGAAGAGGAGGCTCAGGGGTGACCTCATTGCTGTCTACAACTACCTGAAGGGAGGTTGTAGCCAGGTGGGGGTTGGTCTCTTCTCCCAGACAACCAGCAATAGAACAAGGGGACACAGTCTCAAGTTGTGCCGAGGGAGGTACAGGCTGGATGTTAGGAAGAAGTTCTTGGCAGAGAGAGTGATTTGCCATTGGAATGGGCTGCCCAGGGAGGTGGTGGAGTCACTGTCCCTGGAGGTGTTCAAGAAAAGCCTGGATTAGGCACTTAGTGCCATGGTCTAGTTGACTGGCTAGGGCTGGGTGCTAAGTTGGACTGGATGATCTTGGAGGTCTCTTCCAACCTGGTTGATTCTGTTCTATTTCTATTTTCAGGTAGATACAAGAGGTTCATACATGATGAACATGAGAGTGGTGAGACCATGGAATGGGTTGCCCAGGGAGGTGGTTTCGGCTCCATCTTTGGAGGTGTTTAAGGCCAGGCTGGATGAGGCTGTGGCCTCACTGAGGGTATTTTAGCCAAGCAGAAGACTGAGTTAATATGTCTATGATGTTTCTACTATTTGAGTTAGAAATCATTCTCCTTAACTCAGTATTTTTCCACATTACTTTGCCACGCTTTATAAAACGTTGAGAGTTATAGATGTTGTCTTTAACAGCTGGGGATTCACTGGTACAATGCATAATTTCCAGTATTTCTCCTGAGCATTCCTGACACCAGCAAAAATGGGAGGTAACAAAGATGTTACCTACTCAAATATTGAGCCAGATAAATTTTCTCTTACACAGGTAACTGCTTAGTAAAACCAGATCCTGGTCTCTCTTCACTGTCAGATAGTTCTGATTCATCACACACACTAAAAAAACTAGTGGCAGTATTTATTGTCTGTGATTTTGTAACAATGCTGTGCTTAAAGATGTGTGAAGTTCACAGTTAAATGTGTCATAACCTTTCTCACAAAGCCACATTCAGAATATGTGATATTACAATACTTTTACAAAAATATGAAAAATATTAAGTTAATTTTTATTTAGCTGTGAGATTAATATTTCTTATGTTTTGTATTAAAAAAACAACAAAACAAACTGAGGAGTAATCTAGATTCACTTTCAGAGAGGAAAAAAAAAGGACAAACCATGCAAATAGTAAAGGGAAACCAGGTTGTCTTTAAATGTTTTATGTCTTTGAGATATCGTATGACCCCTTCAATTATTCAAATCAAGAACACTTTAAAGGCTGTCATGTAGCTAAATAGTGCTGACATTAATGAGCTAAAATCTTCTCTCAGTTTTACAGTATAAAAAACATATGCATCAGTATTTTGAAGTCAAAAGAGTCCATGCCTATGCCAGTGCAATTGAAAGAAAACATTGGTGCAGCATTCCTCCTTCCATGTATCTGGTTTTAATCAAACTATACTCCAGGCCCTTGAATTTTCTTTGCTGCAGTGGAAGGTAGGCAGGAGTGTTTCATTTGAAATACTTGATTACATCACAAGTGCACTAAAAACTGTCTATCTTGTCCTAACTGTTTCTAACTGATAATGAGAACATAATTCTCTGAGCTGTATTTCTGAACTACACGTTCTCTCAAAAACAAAGTCCTGATTTTTAATCCTTCTACTAGAGTTCACTGAAACCAGGTGATTGGCAACTGTTACAATAAGGTGGATGAAGAGGATGAAATCTAGGACTGATTGAACAACTGTGAGAGGCTCTGTTCCAATTTTGCTTTGATTACCGATAAGATAACCCTCCCTTTTCTCCCAGTGATTTATCTCGTTTGAATTACAATAACACTGAATTGCCTTCAACAACAAATGCTGTGTAGTTTCAGGTTTATCTCACAACGTAGCAAAAACCTGAAGGTGACAGTGATGAAAATTTTTATGTAACGTTTGTAAAAATGGATAAACCACTTCTTGTGGTTTTAATGTGAACTCAGACACTTTATAACCCAGGGGTTTGTAACATGTCCGATAAACCCTATTGCTTTCTGATACTCCCAAGCACAGTAGTTCTAAAATCATGTCAAAGCATACATTTTAGAGGAGGAAGCTGATGTTTCATTCTGTCTGTTTTTTCTTTTGCTCCTAATTTGAAATCAAAGGTTATTCGTTACATGTAACTTTGACATATTGAAACAGTTTGGATGTTGCTAAAAGGCTGACAGGCTGACCAGTTAAAGCTGTAACACAATCCTGGTTTATGCAGGTTTTGGTTTTGATTTTGGGGTTTTTTTTGGTTATTTTTTTCTTTTGCTCAGATTAATTATTAAAAATAGATAAATTAACTGTTTAACTATTTTATAGATGTTTGAATTATGCCACAGACTGCTAGCAAGTTTTTTGGTTTGTGTGGTTTTTTTTTTATAAGGTGGGCAGCTGAACCATTCTAGATGATACGCTAAGCTCCCAGTGATGTCCAAGGTGTAGGTGGAAGAATGTAATTGAGGTATAAAGTAGTTAAATCCTGGGGAGAACAAAGTAAATAAAAAGTTCTCCTTCAGGCTATCAGCCATGTTACTAAGCACGAGATTTGGATCAGGCTCAGCTGATTTCACACACCTGACAGGCACCCATCTGAGTTTGTTCCTATCAACTTTTGTAATATATAGAAATACTCCACTGAAGTATCCCAGTGTCTGCACAGCAGCTGTTGTCTCTTTTGAATGGGAGTGGACTCTGGTGTCTTTTCCCTGCTTATATTCCTGGTTTTGCCAAACAATCTCTGCTACCTAGTGCCATGCAGGAAGTTGTCTGATTTATTGCAAGTCCCTGCCTTTTCCTTACCTGTTTGACAGGGGCAGATTTTCCCCTATACACTCAGAGCAAGAAAATGGGGAAGCTACAGCAAGTTGGAAGTTACAATATCCACTTTCCTTGCATGTAAAATTAGTATCTTAGAATGCAGCAAATAATCGCTCCAAGAGCAATGACTAATTTATACCTGGGATTATTTAGGCAGATAAACATGCTGATATGCAGAGCAGGCACATCATACATCTGTGTAAGCAACAAATGCATGTACAAACATGCAGCCACCTGATCCACTACAGCTGAAGTAAAAGCCTGGCGAGAGAAGAAGGAAATGTTCTAGCATGACGTGGTGGGAGGCATTGCTCACAGTTCAGCAGAATTGCTGTTTGATGGCATAACACACATTGACTCATCTTTTATCTGCTGCTAGGTTATCTAGAGTGAGATCTCATCATTACTGACAAAGGAATGAAGATTGCGATTTTTGTGCAACCAGCAACTTGCTCATTTGATTTGTAAGCGTGTTATGACGAGCAGAACTGCCACTATAATCCAGTCACTCTGGGGAATTACCAGTAATAGGACAGGGCCACCTCTGAATCCTAGTGATGAAACAGGAGACTTTCCTCTGCTTTTTGCAGAAATTGATACGGTCCTTTGATCCTTGTCAACAAAAATAATCTTGTCTGGCATGTTATTGTGAAGTCTGTAAGAGGAATGCAGGGCAAGCTTACAAATATCTAACTTGTTGCACAGACAAAATCCCTCTCACAAAAAAAAGAGATAGTTTGCCTGCTAGTAGGTAAGTAAAAAATAAGATGGTTTTCTTTTGTTATGTTCTTCTCTTGACAAACTCCACTGAAGGAACACAGACATAAAGCAAGGTTTCCAGTAGAATACCAACCATGAATAAAGCAAACCTCGGGATCTGCAAGGCAGTATTCATCTTAGCAATAGCTGTGGTTTTTTGGCTTACTCTTTAATGAAAAAAGTGTCATTAAAATAAACTAAATCTACATTCCTTGTGCATATCTATCTCCATGGATTTTACAGCAGGAATTAAGTCCTCTGTGCGTGTACATACTATTAGGTTCCATTAGCAAATTAAATATGTATTAAATAGGAGACAAGACTTAGGGACTGTTTTTCTTTTGTAAATTTGCCAGCTTGTTTTGGCAAACTGAAAGTTCTGACGCAACCCAGACTGGATCAGCAGAAGCGTCATTTAATAGAAGACCATGCAGAGTCTCCAGAAAGACACATTGGAAAATGGTCATATACTTCAAGCTTGGACTCTAGCAGAGAAAGGAGAGTAAGATGGAGCAAATAAGTCAGGGCTGTGAATTAAAGGTAGTTGAAGTAAAGCAGTTAGTGGAAGAATCTGGCCCACAAACTTTGAGAAACTCGGTCTCTGGCTGGTTTCAGTGACCATCACAAGTGAAAAGTCATATATATATATATATACACACATTTTTTAAGGTACGATGTATTTCACAGTGGTACTTTTGGTCAGCTGTGACAGTGAATGTGGGAAGCATGCACCAATAGCTAAAGCAATAAACTCTTTAATACCTTCAAAATTCCACCATCCTCTCTAAATCTGCCTCACAAGATTTTATAGATAATACTGCAATAATAATGTGCAGTGGTTAGCTTTATAGGGGTCATTAATTTCTGTTCCTGTTTAAAACAACAGGCATAACTACAGCTGAGGATGTGTCAAAAAGGAAGTAAGAAAATGTCCACTGAGCAATTACTGAAGAAATGGTACTTGACTCCAATAATAGGTGCAATATTTGCAATAAAAAACAACTGGGCAAATCAGAGGTATCAAAAAAAAAGGGGCTTTAAGTGCAGGCAGTCATTGCTTGTCTTCATAGCTCATGGATATATCAACATTTAATAAGAATGACAACAGTTTAAAAAAAGGAAAATTATCAGGGTATCCATCAACTTACTCCAAACATTCATCATTTTCCTCTTGTTATTATAAAGCAATCTCTATTCCAAATCTTGGTTTATTTTAGCACTGACTGGCTATCTCCTTTCCCAGCATGACTGATAGATATTTAACAGAATTGATGAGTATCAGTGCCCTTCTAGGAGTGTGCCCTATCACTGCTGTTTCTGTCTTTCAGCCATAGTCACTGGCTGGGTACTAAAAAAATCACTGCATGGTAAACACTTTGAGACTAATTAATTTGAGGAAGTGGAATACTTAATTTGTATTGATTGTTCAACTGCCGTTGCTTTGCTCTTCAACAGCCCTATTGAAACCCTGTTCATATGAAGACATGATCGTCACTGGAGGGAAATGTGTAAGTTAGAATAAACAACAGAGGGCTTATTTAGTTTTTTCACCTCTTAATGTTAGTCAATCATAACTAAATTAGTAGCGAATGAGATTTCATCAACTCTTGAGGACGTTTTCCTCCTCCACTTAATTCTAAATCTGATTACTGATAGGGAAAAACCTGAGTTTACCTCATTTGTAATACACTTCTTGGAAAATACTTAGGCCTGGTCTTTTGGCAATGTGGTCATCTCCTGCAAAAGTCAGTAGTGAGACCGTATGAGAGATACTGCATTAAGACCCAAGATAAATGTCTGAAACTTAGAGAAAACAATGGAATGCAGCTTTTTTATTGACTTTTAAATTGCCCGTCCACAAAAAGAAAACTCACCACTTTACCTTCAGCATTGTTTAATATTCTAATTGTCACAGAAAATTAAAAGAAAACAAATATATATGGTTTTCCCTGCACAGCCACACCTGGTCATTTTAAGTTGTATATGGAGACATACGAACAGTGAAGAAGATGATGTAGTTTACTCTTAACCTTAATAAACCTTAGAATCCAGTCTTATGATCTGGCATTTTTCATGCATATTAGAAAGAAAAGAAAACATCAATCATCATGTGAAGATCTCAATGTTTAAAATTCTGCATTAGCAAAATCCTACCAGGCTTACTTTAAAACAAGTAGCTGTCTGCCTAGCTGATTTTCTTTTCATTTGTATCAGTTCTATATTTGTGTAACGCTGACTTCAGCAGACACGTGCTGCAGTCACAAAGGGCAGAATCACACCTATCAAGTTCAAACTAAGGAAGATGAAAAAATTACAAAGGTTTTTGACAGGTATATTATATGAAAAATTGTCAGATGCAGATGACAGCAAAGAAATTCTAGCCAAGAGAGTTCTAAGACACGTTAAGCAATCAATCACATGCATCACTTGCTATTCAGCGAGTCGACATTCAACATCTGAATCAGTCATTACAATGTAAAGAGAATTAGTAAAGTCTCTAACAAAATGCAAATAAGTGAACTGGAGGACAATACAGTCAAATTCTAGAACTTGGCAGGAAGCCAGAAGAGTTATTTTGACAAGACTGCTTGGGGCGATTTCATGCCTTCTTTTGTATCTATATATCTATATAGATCTGTATAGATATATATATAAAATGAGAACTTAAGTCTTGAGCAATACAAGTTTTTAAAAGTATTCTGCAATATAAATGTATATTCATAGTTAACAAGAGAAAATGTCCAACAAAGAATAAAATACAGTGCATGCTTTGTCACTTTATTACACTGCTGCTTAAATTAACTGTTTTTGGGTTTAGTGACCTTTTTTTGCCAAGTTCAAAGAATGCTGGGGCAGAGCTAGCTGGCATGGTATTCGGTTGTTGGTTTTATCTTCCTCGAATATGTTGCCTACTACTAATTCTTGGTATTGTAGAGTATCAGCCTGCTTCTGAATCCATCTGGTGTAAATGAATGTGAAAAAATAGTCTTAACGTCAGTGGGGCTACTAAGCTGTATGTACTGATACTTTGTAAAGTCATAAGTACTGCTATTATGTATGTCCTGGATTTTTATCTTGCTCTCACCCATCAGTTGAAGTAATGGTAAAAAATGGGGATGTTCTTACTGAAAGCCAAAACGTCATAGCTAGTATCTGCACTGTTAGGCAAATCCTAGACATCTAGGCATCTGTTTTGGGAGAATCAACACATGTTGGCTTACATATATGGAAGAACTAACACCAGTGTTAGATTCCTGAAGGTCTGGCCAGGCCTTCTATCCACCAGCTGTTGGATCCTGATGTGTTTGCTCCCTTTCTCATCTGTCTTCATGGTTGCTGGGTGAGGAGCTGCACTGGCATTGGTAGAACTGCTTCTTCCAAACCTGCTTGTTTGCCTCCATACTTCACAAGGTCAAGGCTTGAAACATGTAAGATTTGTCTTCACAGGGAAAGTTTCTTATCAGTGTCTTACTTGTGCAGATATGCCTTAAGGTGGTAGAGCAGGTTTGGCTTCGGTCCCATTATGAATGTAGATAGACAGGAATAAAGAAAATGAAAGTTTCTATTAATATAGTCTGTATTATCTTATGGAGAAATATTTTAAAGTGGTTTCAGGAAAATGCGTGTTTCTGCTAATGTTTGTGAATAGCTGAGAAGATTCTGTGATCTTTGTACTTAAAACAAATCCCATCCTTGGCAAGCACAATAGCAACTTGTTCTCTGTATGAGAACAAGAAAATTATTCTTGAGTTTAAACAGAAGCAAAGTTGCCTTCTCTATTTTTATTCTTGTGATGGATAAATACACAATTCCAAGCAAGGAAGAATACGCTGCCTGTGTCAGTAAGATAATAATGTATGCAAGAATAGATGGTACACGTTACTCTAGCTCATGAACTAGTCATTCTTACTCCCTTTCTGAAAACTTACAGATCTGAATGAGAGAACTTTGCATGCTGGAAGTAGGAGATTTTGTGTTTAGATTTTTAGTTGGTTTTTGTTTGTTTATCAGCTGATTCTCTACAGGTTTGTCCTTGTAAATCTCATTGATTGAACAAGATTGATCTTTGTCCAACAGCTGATGAGTTACATGGATAGAATTTTACCATCTAAAACCTCATACAGACTTTTAAATGATTTTGCTGATGTTTCAACCTTTGTGCAGAGCTGAATCTCACAAACAGTTTGGGTTTGGGTAGTCAAAATAAAAACATTCTTGGGGCCAAGTACACACACTTTCATTCTTTTCTACTCTATGTAAGTATCAGTTGCTAAAATGAGATCTGCACAAGCCAAAATATAAGTCTGTATTTTATGTGACCATATTAACAATGAAAGTATTACCTTTTTCTTACAGAAATGTTGGAATCTAACAATATAATCCATTTCAATGGACTAGCTAATAGCTCCAGTTACCATACTTTTCTCTTGGATGAAGAACGCGGTCGCCTGTATGTTGGAGCAAAGGATCACATATTTTCTTTCAACCTGGTTAACATAAAGGAGTATCAAAAGGTACATTCATTCATGTTTTGTACAAAGTAAGCATACTTTTAAAGTTGCAGAATCATTATTCTTCAGACTATGCTGGGTAATGTATGACTTAGAAGAAGGTGTTTGGATGTCAGGAAACTATTACCGGAAAAACATTGGGTGACTATGAAGATAGATTTATAACAAGCCTATAACCTATGGCTGTATAATCTAATATAGCTCTTTTCTTTTTTAGGCTGAAAAATTAACTAAGATAATTCAGCCTTTTCTCAAAACTTTTGTGCTTACTAAAGCAACAAAGCAACTATTATGACAGTTTACACACACAAAAAGCCTTGTATTTGTTTACAGATAGAAAGATACCGTTTGGGAGTTAAACTGTTGATCTATCCCTTAACCTGGCGTTGTAGTCTCTTTGCTTCTGTTGCTTTTAAACCAAAACTGATTCAGTATTAAAGAAAGATTAATAACTCCACAAAATCTTGCCATTCTTGGTGGAGAATGTAATTTTCCAGTAAAAGCTGATGACAAATTAAAAGTGACAAGCGGTTTAGTGATGTTCTTTTGTTGGGATCTAAATAAAGAAATTCATTTTTCATTTATTTTAGTAAGACAAAATGCTAAGAAGGTAAAGAATGGGATGGAAGTTTCATTTGTTAAAAATGTTGATAGCACACTTTAAAATCCGAAGAGTACCCTTTTATGAGAAGCACATTGCTTCAATACCCAGGGATTTTTTTTTCCTTAGTGTTCCTGACCTTTTGCCCGTTTGATGATTAGCTTCCTAAGATGATAGCCATAAATACCTTGTGTTTTCTGTTCAGAGGGAAGACAGGCTATTCATTTGTGTTCTCTAAGGAAAAAGGATAAAAAGAAAACTGAGTATTTTCTTTTCTATTCTCTTTAGAGCAGCTATAAAGGAAACTAGCTATTTATTTGAATTCTCCGAGGGATTGATAGCTTAATGTACAAAACATCTGGAATAATTAACAGAAAGAAGGTGTTTCCAATGCAGAAAACAGTTCTTCAGAGTGGGAGGAACTGTATCTTACATACTTATGTATTCAGATACCTTTCGAACACTATTTGACATTATATACAAATATAGCTCCATTAAATAGAGGATTTATTTTCCGGTAACCGGGAACTGAACATTGGCAACAGACCTGAAGAACAGATTCACACTTTAGACTTTAGATTTGAGAATAGACAGAGGCCTTAAATAATTTGGGGATCTGCTTATTAAAGACAGGAGGGTCACAGAGAAACTTGAATCAAAAATACAATCCATCCACTTCAAGAGTTGTTGCTTTCACAATGTAAAAAAAGAAGAAAGGTTTCTGTCTATATGCTGATAGCAACATATGACTCCAAATGAGCAGAACTCAAAAGCCAGACTTTCCTGTCTATTAAAACCAGCTCAGTGTAACTGACTTTTAAACCAAATGACAGGAAAATAGTGTGCTGTGAGAATGAGGAAGAAGAACATCTAACCATTTATTTTATGAATTAGAAAACTCATTTGAGTAATACAGAAATCTTTGCCTAAAACTTGAACTGAACTTGAACTGGTCCTTTTGGGAGATCTCTGAAATTTGGTGAATGTTTTTCAACCTAGTAAATTTAAAATTTCACATCTCTGCACATTTTAAGCTGAGAATAGAAACAGGAAGAAGCAGGAATCCTTTGAGAGAGAATGTGCTCATAAAGTTTTCAACCTGACTTCAGAGACTTAAGCGGTTTGATTGTTGGTTTAATTTTATTTTGAAGAAAGTTTTGAGTTTAAAAACATTGTTGCAAACTGTGTTTCCAAATGTCATATGTAATGTCTTCTTTGACCTCTCCTGCCATCCACATTCACTCGTTCCTTTTCTTTTTGGATACTTTGCCTTTTGCTTTCTTTTAACAAACTATATTGAACACCAAGGCTGTAATCCAGACTTACGGCCATTCATATTGCATTATCTGAGGCTCCCAAATGAATAGCCTGGCATTTTATGGGAAGATCATGTTTTATTCTATATGTAATTCCTAAAAGCTTTTTGAGAAACATGAATAATTGACTGTGAGGGTCTCTGGATTTTCTCTGTATGAGGTGAGATCCATTTTCTCCTAAGCAAACATTACAGTAAACCTAGATTTAGGTTTAGTTGTATTAGGATAGCTTTATAGGAACAGCGTAAGCATTGCTATTTTGATGGTGTCATGCTTTTCAAATACCATGGCTTTTTTTGTTGTTGTTGTTGTTGAAGAGGCAAACTTCTTAATTCTGATACTGGGAATCCAACACAAGACTGCATTTCACATAGGTCAAATTTATCAGATATGAAACAGTGAAAGAACACTCAGTGGAGAGTGAGCCCTCTTATCGTTAAGAGTCTTGGCTGCTGAGATTCAAAATACAGACTGTATTTCAAGACTGTATTTATTGTGATTTCTATTATCCTTATTTTGCTCCTATCATATCATGTCTTTGTTGTCAAATTTTGTGGAAGGAAAAGAATTGGGAAGATAGAAACTGGTTAAAGACACTCTGTAGCATTTGGTCTGCAATTTGTTATTATTGAAGCATGAAATAACACAACGTGATTTTTGTTCTATGTCTTTAGATTGTTTGGCCTGTAACTCATTCCCGAAGGGATGAGTGCAAGTGGGCTGGAAAAGATATTCTGGTAAGTACAAATCTTTTCAACTTCTTTTTTTTTTTTTTTTAATATATATAAAACTTTGTAAATATTTTATTATGTTTTAATGTGTTAATCATGAAAGTATTTTTCCTCCTATGGAAGGTCACATATCTGAGGATAACATCAGCCTTCTTATTCAAAATAATGAAATTTTGTCTTCGTGACCAAGGGTTTAAATTTATAAATGGAAATAGAGCAAAATAAAATGAAATTTATCTACAAGAAGCAAACAAATCAAAAAGAAAGAGAAGGGAAGAGAAACATCAGAACAAAAAGTATTAACTCTTGTATACTCATCTCCTGATCTCAGGGCACATAATTCAACCTGCCCTAGGTCCAAGTTCTACAATGAGTTCCAAGAAGTGCTTTCTCTTTGTGGCTTCTCAGTGGAGTCAGTGGGTTTCTATGGACTCTTCCCTACATGGATTTCACAGCAAGATTGAGGTCAAAGTGGTTTTAACATTCTGCATCAGTTTTGATGCCTCAGGAAAGACACTGTTACACTAAGCATAATTTTCTATACACTTTCCCTCATTCTTGTGTATACTTCATTGCTGTTAGTTATGAAGTAAGAGAGACATAGCCAGTAGCTCCAAAATAATAATCATTCTACACTTATAATAACTGGGAAATGGGAAGACAACGCTGAAGATGGGGAAAAAAAAAGATTAAAAAATACATGCATGCAATAAGCCAAACAAATACTTGCATAGCACAGCCAAATGGGAAATCATTGTGGTTGCCTAGGTATAACTGAGAGTGGAACTTGGCCCCATGTGTATATGCTATTGGCCTGATTTTCAGAGATGATTCTGTAAAATATTCATAACTCCAACCATATGCCTCTAGAGAGCTCCATCTGAATAATTTCCTAGGTCATAATAAAAATAGTTTCATCAGACTTTACCTGGGCCATAGAGGACAGTTGTCTTCATAAAAAGGCATTTGGGAATGGTAGAGGTGGATTAGGTGAAAACTAAGAAATATGGGCTATATATATATATATATATGTGTGATGGGACAGCTAAAGTGCCAGTTATTTGGGCTATTTCATTATACAGAAATAACACATTTAAATTAATCCATCTTCGTGTTCACAAATTATTTTCAGGTGTACATTGCAAGGTGAGGACTAGAATAACTAATATTCAAGGTTAAGAAAAAATTAGGGCTGGTGTTAAATGTCTGAGCAAATTAACTATCCTTGCATCTTGATATCATATTAGGTATTATGATATTAGATTAAGCAGGTTTTTTTTATAGCTGGGGTTGAAACCTAGAAAATGAGTAAGAGATTCAGCACTTCAGATGAAAGCATACCCTTTTATTTTTTGTTTTTTAGAAATTCAGCATAGTAAGAAAGAGCATATTTTTATGTATTGCACTGTGCTGATTCCAATCCTTTTGATGTGAATGGAGACACTGTTATTCTGGAGTGAGCCAGGAAATTTAAGTCCTCATTCTCTGACAATTTATGTTGTAACTGTTTTATTTGCTGTGATTCCTCTTATATTAGGGCAGCTACACCATCATCTTTAAATATTTACAGCTACCTATTCTTGACATAAAACTGCATTACTACTAAAGTAATGTAACCTCTTTAACTTTAATTACAGATAAAGATTACAGATCATTTAAGAAACTTACTATTCCTCTCTGATTTATTCCTTAAGGCCATTGTCAGTACCTTGGGACTGTGAAATGTAAAGGCCATAAAAATAACTCAACAGACTCTCATTAGAGGGAGGAAAAGAAATAGAGGACAAATAAAGTGGCATCTAAAGCATGCTTGATTTAATATTGCTTTCAGCACGTACCACTGCTAAGATATTAGATACTCTTCATTTATGGGGGTTCCAAGCTTTCTCTAGGACAGTCTACACTTCTACAATGAGGTCTTTTTAAAAATTGATTTTAATTATTGACCTCCAGGGGAATTCAGTGCTAAAAATGCAAGTCCCCGCTAATAGGCCAGGTGCGCTGCAGCAGCTGCAGCACAAGTATAACCCTGACTCTGCCCCACTGCTAACCTCAGCTATGACCTCCTAGATTTCCTCTCATAATTATAAGAGGTAATTTACTGTCGTTTTCACTCCTTCAGAGGGATTCCTTATACTGACACTGTCAGTCATGCCATTCTAGGCACAGCAGGTTTGTAGCTCAGGATGATCCATGTGGGATTTGAGGAGCACAGCTGACTTGCTCCTGTTCCTGCTCTCCTCATATCTCTTTGTCCTTAAGCAGTCATTTTTATTTCTGTTTCTTAAAAGGGCTAGAATACGTTCATTAGTTAAACTTTTCACATTGTGTGGATAGATAAATCTTTTAAAGTATGCTTCAAACCTTTTTCAGTGTTTTTTTTTTATGAGTAAGTTGAGAAGAGAGACTAAAACGCTCCTCCCAGATACGCAATGCCTACTTGTAGCAGGACTTCTCTGATAGAAGTTAACTGACACACGTTGGCACGGGGGTTGGAACTAGATTATCCTGGTGGTCCTTTCCAACCTGACTGGTTCTATGATTCTATAAAACATAGTTTTTTTTCTAATAAAATTGCAATTACTGCTCCATGTAAGTACTAGTATTACAATCTATTTCCATTTCCTCAGTATAGAGTAGCACAAGTATCACTAAACTAACATTGTTCATGAAAAATTAAAGACTATAAATAACAAATAAGATGTTTGCTTATGCAATTCAATGAAATGAACAATTCTGTGAGGACTTCTTGCTATTCTGGACTTCAGTCTCTCATTTGATCTATTCTGATCGCTGTTAAGTCCTGTGAATATTTCTCATGGTGCCTGACCAGACCTTGGTAATGATTAAAGGAGGCAAAGTCTCTAGTGAATATTTCTCAGCTTTTATACTGAACTTACAGTACAGACATGCTGTTAGTCATATAGAATCATAGAACCATAGAATCAACCAGGCTGGAAGAGACCTCCAAGATCCAGTCCAACCTATCACCCAGCCTTATCCAGTCAACTAGACCATGACACTAAGTGCCTCATCCAGGCTTTTCTTGAACACCTCCAGGGGCGGCGACTCCACCACCTCCCTGGGCAGCCCATTCCAGTGGCAAATCACTCTCTCGGTGAAGAACTTCCTCCTAACATCCAGCCTATACCTCCCCTCTCACAACTTGAGACTGTGTCCCCTTGTTCTGCTGCTGGTTGCATGGGAGAAGAGGCCAACCCCGACCTGACTACAGTCTCCCCTCAGGTAGTTGTAGACATAATGAGGTCTGCCCTGAGCCTCCTCTTCTCCAGGCTAAACAACCTCAGCTCCCTCAAGCCTCTTCTCACAGGGCTGTGTTGCAGGCGTCTCACCAGCTTTGTCACCTGTCTCTGGCCACATTCCAGTACCTCAACATCTCTCTTGAAGTGAGGAGCCCAGAACAGGACAGAGTGGTGTTTTTCAATATTTTGATTTTAAGATCTCACAAACATCTGGCACCCATCAGAAATACATGCCAACTTCTACATGACGTGAGTTAGATAACAGTTAAGTGAAAAAAAAAGAAAACCAAAATATGGCTACAATTCCACTCTGACATTTCTGAGGTGTCACAAACCAGCAAAGCAAAGCTTGAGCGATTTACAAAATTTCCAGAGCAGGTAGGAATAGGTTAGGGTTAGCTTCTTGTCTGGTAAGCTCATCTAGCCCTTAAACTATTAATTTAGTATTGTTTTAAATGTGTTGGCTGCTTTTTAGTCAATGCATCTCTGCACTAGATTTGACTGAGGTACCATAGCAGTAGCTCACATCGTACACAATCAGAGGAATCTATGTGAAGTGGTATGATAGATTTCTGTGACTTGAAAGCTTTAAATATGTGTTTCTCAAGGGCACCTTAGGCCACTTTTAAAGATCTCAGCTCACAAAATGGTCCCTTCTGGACTTGACATGTATAAATCTTTAAAATTTCAGTGGGTACTGTAACAAAGTCACACAGGACAAGCTGCACAATGACATAAACACATTTTTCATGCTGTGTGAAATGGGCTTCTTCCTGGATGTTTCTGGTGAGAAGTGAGTGTTCAGGAAAAGACTGGATGAGGCATTTAGTGCCATGGTCTAGATGTCTGAATAAGGCTGTGTGCTAGGTTGGAGTGGATGATCTTGGAGGTCTCTTCCAACTAGGTTGATTCTATGATTCTATGAATATACACACAGATAAAAGGAGAACCAGACAGGTCTATACAAAGTTACATTTCACGCCGTTTCCCTTATGAGCTACAGTGCATCAGCACAACTGTGTGTGTGTCAGCACCAATTGTATGATAATTTATGGGAAATAGACATCTACTTGGGCTATCTAATTGACATTAAATTTTACCTAATTATTAACTCTTACCCATATTCAACTATGACTGAACTTGATAGTTCTCTTAGTGGGGATTTGAAATCACTTTAGATCAGAAACATATTCCCAGTTAAGACAAAGAAGAAGTCTTTACAGCACACATGATACAGTTATACTTGGTGCATGCCTCTTTGCATTTAAGTGTGGCTGGCACTGAATTTATGGTTCGTTCATGCAGGTAGAACCACAGGGCTGTGATTTAATTCACCATCTCATTTGTTATGATAATACTTAATTTAGGCCAAAGTGTTTATATGCCATCTCAGTTTGTGTCCTTTAAAGTTTTGCAGCCCCTCCCTAAGTCATAGGAAGATTAGTTGGGTTTATAAAGTCATCGGTGTGCAATTATTTGATCTGGAAAGAAAGAATAAGGAGAAAAATAAGAATACAATTTTTGTGTAACTTAACAGATGTCCCTCAGTCATATCTGGTGACACTCTGTAAAAAGGAAAAGTTAGCCATAAATGAGCATTATTGTCTCTAACTCATTTTATTATTATTGTTGCCTTAAGGAAAATAGAAGAGCATGAAGGCAGAAAGTAAAGCTAATTCTTTTCATCTGTTATTGTAAACAAAGAACTGAAGAGAGAATATCTGAGAATTAAATGCACAATGTTGGCCAGGTCTAGAAAGCCTGCTTCTAAAGTCATCTGACAGGCACAGTTTTTCCAATCAAATAGCTTCTGGGCCTTTGGGTGTACCAAAGAGAACTTCATCCCTTTCTGTCAGGATTCCTCCTATGGAGGACATCTAGATTCAGGTTTCCAGCTTTTCTATCACCAACCTTCACCACTCTGCCCATTTCACAGTATCAGTATCACAATATTACCAAGGTTGGAAGACACCTCATAGACCAGCCTGCTCTAGTGGGAGGTGTCCCTGCCTATGGCAGGGGGTTGGAGCTGGATGATCCTTGAGGTCCCTTCCAACCTAAACCATTCTATGATATGATTCTATGATCATCAAGTCCAAGCCGTTACCACAGAGCTCAAGGCTAGACCATGGCACCAAGCGCCACGTCCAATCCTGCCTTGAACAGCTCCAGGGACGGCGACTCCACCACCTCCCTGGGCAGCCCATTCCAGTGGCCAATGACTCTCTCAGTGAAGAACTTTCTCCTTACCTCAAGCCTAAATTTCCCCTGGCGTAGCTTGAGGCTGTGTCCTCTTGTTCTGGTGCTGGCCACCTGAGAGAAGAGAGCAACCTCCTCCTGGCTACAACCACCCCTCAGGTAGTTGTAGACAGCAATAAGGTCTCCCCTGAGCCTCCTCTTCTCCAGGCTAAACAACCCCAGCTCCTTCAGCCTCTCCTCGTAGGGCTTGTGCTCGAGGCCTCTCACCAGCCTCGTTGCCCTTCTCTGGACATGCTCAAGCATCTCAATGTCCCTCTTAAACTGGGGTGCCCAGAACTGGAGACAGTACTCAAGGTGTGGTCTAACCAGTGCAGAGTATAGGGACAGAATGACCTCCCTGCTCCTGCTGGCCACACCATTCCTGATGCAGGCCAGGATGCCATTGGCTCTCTTTCCCTGACTTGCTGCCTCCAGCATAACGCTAAAATCCTTTAACAGAGCCTCAAGGCCCAGGACTCACACACAGACTGGGAAAAAAGGAAAGGTAAGTGACTGTCCCCTGGGATTGGGAAGGGGTAATGTGAGCAGAAATCCAAAGCAATGGGCCTATGGTGAGGTTAGAGACAGAATTTACTCTCAGTATTACCTACAACAAGAAGAAATGTTACTTTTGAGTTGTTGTTAGTATAAATAATGTCACTCTATATCCCATTCAACTCTGTTGAATCAGCTGTCCCAGTTAGTGTGCTGGCTGTATTATTAGCTTGAGGGCTGCTTGCTCCTTAATCTTCGCCATGAAGAGATGGAGAAGAATGTGGGCCTGATTTCCTACTGAAGTATCTAACATTTGAGAGATGTGTGAGGCATTTTGTTCATATTGTGTTGTTTTAGTATTGCTGTTGTGTTAAGTTACTTTGCATAGGCCACAAACAAAAGAAAAATCATATAGGGAAGAAAATATATTTAAAACAAACCTGTAGCCTCTTCATTTAGAGGTGAACTGAACTTGATAAAAAGAAAGTCCTGGAATTTTCCAAAGCCCTGTGAAACTCTAACAGAGTATTCCTCCCTGGGAAATTCTGGTTGTGCCGGCTCCAGCTCTTGTATGGACCCCCACAACACACCAGCATGAAGTCTTATTTATGGCTGTTAGCACAGCTGATGATCCTACAGCTTGTGTTCATTTAGGCATTTGCATATATTTCTTTGTATGAACTGACCAAGGCAAATCAGTTACTGTAAGGTAATAACTTGTGTACTTGTACAGAGGAAGAATTAAGTTGGCAGCTGTTCAGATTTTCATATTTTACCCACTTGTGTGCCCTGGGAAGTCATTTAAGTCTTTCAGTATGGGCAACAAATTGGTATAGATCAAGGAGAAAGGTAATTTTCCAATTTGGGGCTTATTTTTCCGTTTATAGGTGTGACTACAGAAATTTGCCTCTGAAGGAAACAATGTTCAGCAGAAGATTTCTTCCAGAATTTTTTTCTTTGTTGGCTTTGAAATATAAAGTCATAGACTTAGCAGAGGGGAAGTAAAAGAGAAACAAAGAGAAAGTCATCCTGAGAATGATAGGGTTTCATTTTCCTTCAATAGATGTTCCTCATGAGCTCAAGTTTGGCCTTGGCAAAGTCTAGTAATTACATATAGCTTTTTATGGCTATGTTACCTGCTAATGGTTTTTCCAAAATGATGTTGGATAATTCCTTGTTATGATTTACTGCATCCCAGGAAGGACAGATTAAATTTACTCTTTGTAATGTCTTTCCAGGAAAACACATTAACTAGATGACTAGCAAAAATGATCAGTATGTTTAGTCCCTGTTTTCCTTCATTTTTTTCAGGGCTTCAGTCTGAAACTCATGAAGTCAGAAAAATGCCTTTTCTTTGGTATCAGTCATACTTTCTTTGGTCTTTTTTTTTTTTCCTGTTTGGTTGGGTTTTTTGTTTTGCTTTGGTTTTCATTTATTTTATTCTTCTGAATTTGCATCACATTCTTTCATCTTTAGCAAACAAAATGGAGGTTTTTTTGGTTTGGTTTAGTTCTAGAGATTTTCTGTTGCTTTAATAAGTGAAAGATTAGCTGAAAAGTTAAGGGTAGGTCTGCTCTGAAGGTTGTATCAGAGTTCCTCTGAACTTGAGACATGGTCACTATGTCACTATTAAATTAGTCCACAACAATTTTTTTTTAATTGTAGTCCTGTTACTTATAACAAAAATAGCTCTACTAAATTCCTCTCTATTGCACATAAGGCTAAAATATTGTCTTTTTAACTTTTATAATAGGTAATAATAAAAACAAACAAACAAACAAACCAAAACAAAACAAAACTAAAGAGAGAGGTCCGCAAATAACCAAAGAAATACTATGCAAATATTTCCTATGTTGAAGCCAATGCTTTGTTCAGTTTTAACATCTTCATGTCAACAGAAAATCTTTAAAAAGAACCTTTTCAGAGTAGAAAAGGTTTTGTGTTCTGAAAGTGTTGGAAAAGAAAAGAATACTAAAGAAAAGGAAATTCTATATCTATCTCTCTTGGTTTTGTTTGCAGTTTATTCTTTTTTTCTGAGTGAGTGATATGATCTCTGTTGAATATTGGCGTTCAGTAAGTCCAAGTGCTGGATGCTGCACTTTGGCCACAACAACCCCGTGCAGAGCTACAGGCTGCGGTCGGAGTGGCTGGAGAGCAGGCAAACAGAAAGGGATCTGGGGGTGCTGATCGATACCTGCCTGAACATGAGCCAGCAGTGTGCCCAGGTGGCCAAGAGGGTCAATGGCATCCTGGCCTGCATCAGGAATGGTGTGGTCAGCAGGAGCAGGGAGGTCATTCTGTCCCTGTACTCTGCACTGGTTAGACCACACCTTGAGTACTGTCTCCAGTTCTGGGCCCCTCAATTTAAGAAGGACATTGAGATGCTTGAATGTGTCCAGAGAAGGGCAACGAGGCTGGTGAGAGGCCTTGAGCACAAGCCCTATGAGGAGAGGCTGAGGGAGCTGGGATTGTTTAGCCTGGAGAAGAGGAGGCTCAGGGCAGACCTTATTGCCGTCTACAACTACCTGAGGGGTGGTTGTAGCCAGGAGGAGCTTGCTGTCTTCTCTCAGGTGGCCAGCACCAGAACAAGAGGACACAGCCTCAAGCTACGCCAGGGGAATTTTGGGCTCGAGGTGAGGAGAAAGTTCTTCACTGAGAGAGTCATTGGCTACTGGAATGGGCTGCCCAGGGAGGTGGTGGAGTCGCCGTCCCTGGAGCTGTTCAAGGCAGGATTGGACGTGGCGCTTGGTGCCATGGTCTAGCCTTGAGCTCTGTGGTAACGGGTTGGGCTGGATGATCCATGAGGTCTCTTCCAACCTTGGTGATACTGTGAGACTGTGAATCAAGTAACACATTGATCTATTTTTTTTATTTGGTATTTTTTTCTTTTTTGCCATGTTCCAAAACTTTAGGTTACTATAGATGTATCATAAATACAAAACAAACGCACCAAAACTCAAACAAACTAAACAAACCAAATAAAACCCCAAACCAAAACAACCCCAGTAAACCCAACTAACAACAAAAACACTCAGCAAACTAACTCTCATTTCAACAGTTTCCCTTTGGTGTGAATTTTTTAATGAATGTGAGTTTTAAGTTCTGACACCTAAGGTGTCTCTGTTCAGCATCTCCCTTTGGTGTCAAAGTAGTTTAATAGTCACACACAAATTTCCAGGTTTCTGCAGTAAGGCACACTTCACGTTCCAGTTTACAGAGTGTGTTTATTTACGGGCACACGTATTGCTAAGCAACTGTCCCTTATAGATGCAACAGCCTTTTGCTCCCTTTCAACACTTCATGGTTTTATGTTCAGTTTCAGCACAGAATTTTTGAGCATATTTATCTTAGGTGGCTGTGAGTGGAAGTCATTGCAGGATATGCCTAAAACATGCTGAATAAAGGCAAGCTGACTGATATGGAGTCTAAGTGCTTTATATGCCTATAATAGGCTTGACAACCTGTTTGCCTGAAATACTCCACCTAATTAGCAGGTGTTGAGCCTATTCAGAATGGTGGGGTGTAACTTGATTTCTCCAGGAGACAGGCAATTGCCTCACTCAGATAGAAGAGACAGATGAGAGAGACATTAGATCTAGACTGTGGTTGCAACTGAAATTGCTGCTGGGCTTGGTGAAACTGCTTGAGCTGAAACCAAACAGTATTAATTTCTTTGCTAATAAAGCCATGCCCAAAATGTGAGACAGGTATACTCTGATGAGCAAAACCCAATTTTGTTTTAAAATTATGGTCAGAAAGAAATGCCATCTGTGTGGCCTCAATGCTTTCCAATGTTTTGAGTTATTTCTGAAATACTCCTCTGTTCCTTAAGTAATTTCATTCTGTGCTGTAGGAGTTGTGTGCTGCCGAAAAACATAACAACCCCAAATAAAGGAAGCTTGCTAACATGCGTGGCAAGGTTTAATGTACACAGTCATGCTGTGGCTGCAAAATCCTGAAAAGCCACTTGTTTGCTGGACTGCATCCACAAAAGGCTTTGTTTTGACTTGTTATCTGCACGTTAACCAGATGTACAAAAATATGAGGTGGTCATTAAATAACATATTTAGTGCTACAGCCTTTTCTTGGCATCCCTGTAGCTGTTCACAGGTCCAGTACAATTGTTATCTGCATCTGTTGAATGAAGATTTAAGGACTGGAAACATACAGAATGCAGAACAAAATGGAAAGAATTCTACTTCCTGAGATTGCTAGGTTAGATGGTTAGACTTGAAGGCCTAATGTGCTTAGTCTGTGCAGTCAAGGAGGGTATCTTTAAAACCTGAATTCTTATGACTACTTCTGATGGCATCTGACTCAAGACTGTTTTCATGAAGGACCTTAGGGAGTATGTGGCCTGACTTAGCTACCGACATGCTTAGTCTTTGTGGCAAACTCTGGGCCAAATGACAAAGTATGAGTAGTGACCAGATTTGTAAGTAGGCAAGTACTCAGGAAGACATTTTGTGTTTCATCCTCACTAACACAAAGGAAGAACCAGAGGAGCTTTCTATCTGCTCTGCAAGTGTGATGACCATACAACTGTTTGCTAATATGGCATGTAGTTTTGTGGCTTAAATGAATCAGAATGTTTCTGGTTTATTTCTGTGGCTTTTTTAAAATCACAGTATTTTTTTTAAAGTTGACTTCTTTTTTTTCATATCTTGATGTTTTAATATTTTAAATTCATGCAGACAATCTGAAACCTGAGTAAATTATACATTTTAAATATTCTCATGAAATCTTGTAATATGAAAAACCCAGACAGATAATGAGAATAATTTAATTGGAAAGATAATTGAAAGTATAGTGAGATGTACTAACCAGCCAAAAGTGTCTTATCAGTTCTTATCAGCACACAAATATCAGTGTGATATCTCTCAAGCCACATCTTGACAGCAGAGGGAAATACAGATATGAAATTAATCAATTAATGGTTCCTCTGTAATGTAGGCAGGGGCTACTCTACCTAATTGTTGTTACATTCCCCTATACTGATCACTGGTCAAGCCACACCTTGAGTACTGTGTCCAGTTCTGGGCTCCTCAATTCAAGAGAGATGTTGAGATACTGGAATGTGTCCAGAGAAGGGTGATGAAGCTGGTGAGAAGCCTGGAACACAAACCCTATGAGAGGCAGTGGAGCTGGGGTTGTTTAGCCTGGAGAAGAGAAGGCTCAGGGCTGACCTCATTGCTGTCTACAACTACCTGAAGGGAGGTGGTAGCCAGGTGGGGGTTGGTCTCTTCTGCCGGGCAACCAGCAAAAGAACAAGCCTCAAGTTGTGCCAGAGGAGGTATAGGCTGGATGTTAGGAGGAAGTTCTTCACAGAGAGAGTGATTTGCCATTGGAATGGGCTGCCCAGGGAGGTGGTGGAGTCACTGTTCTTGGAGGTGTTCAAGAAGTGACTGGATGAGGCACTTGGTGCCATGGTCTAGTTGACTGGCTAGGGCTGGGTGGTAGGTTGTACTGGATGATCTTGGAGGTCTCTCCCAGCCTGGTTGATTCTATGATTCTATGATTCTAAGAGTAGTGTCATTCCTGACAGAAGGGTCAAGTTCTCCAGGTGATGATCCAATATAAAGTCCTCTAGATGGTGATTCAATATAAGAGCCACTGAATCTGTGAATGTATCAGCTTTTTCTAAGCTCTGAGATGGAAATATAAGTACATTAGAATTTGGGCCGTGATGTATGATATAAAAGAGACAAGATACTTTGATTACTAGGCATATTCTAGGCTTACATTAAATTTGTGCGTGTCTGAGGCAATTCTATTGTGTATAAGGCTTTGGCTAATGGGGAAATAATCCCTAAGTAGTAATTTAATAGAAATCCCATTCTCCAGCACAGGCTCTGATACTTCAGCTGTTCAACTAACTTCACTCAGCAATGCAGACTGAGTCTTTTTCAGAGGCTAGAATTGTAAAACATTCATCTTGATAATTGCAAGGTACAGTAATGACAAAATAGGGATGGAAATTGTGTTATTGATCCCATCCTGGGCTGCATCAAGAGAAGTGTGGCCAGCAGGGCAAGGGAGGTGCTTCTCCCTCTTTACTGTACTCTCATGAGACCCCACGTGGAGTACTGTGTATTGTTCTGGAGCCCTCAACACAAGAAAAGACATTGAACTGTTGGAGCGAGTTGAGAGGGGGGCTGTGAAGATGATCAGAGGACTGGAGCACCTCTTCTGTGAGAACAGGCTACGAGAGCTGGGGCTCTTCAGCCTGGAGAAGTGAAGGCTTCGAGGAGACCTTGTAGTAGCCTTTCAGTATCTTAAGGGGGCCTACAGGAAGGCTGAGGAAGGACTATTTACAAGGTTTTGTAATGACAGAACGAAGAATAATGGGTTTAAACTGGAAGAGGGGAGGTTAAACTAGACGTTAGGAAGAAGTTCTTTACAGTGAGGGTGGTGAGACACTGGAACAGGTTACTCAGGGAAGCTGTGGATGCTCCATCCCTGAAGGTGTCCAAGGCCAGGTTGGATGAGGCCTTGAGCAAACTGTTCTAGTGGGAGGTGTCTCTGCCTATGGTGGGGGGGGTGGAACTAGATGATCTTTGAAATGCCTTCCAACCTAAACCATTCTATGATTCTATGATTCTATCTTCAAGGAGTGCACAGTAATAAATCATATTCTGCAAATGTTTTCTTGCTAGCTAGCCTCCCCCGCTCTAAAGTCACGCACCTGCTTATACAGGTTTAGCTGGAAGGTTATCTCATTGAATACAGGTGCCAGGCATGATTTCCCCACCCATTAGGGTCTATACGAAGCTCCTAGTACTCCAGGATTTTTCCATGACTGCTAATGCAGCACTTAACACAGTAGTTTTGGAGCAGTGTTGCCAACTGGCTGACTCAAATAAAACAAGAATATAAAAGATCCTTGCATTATAACAGACCTGGAATAATTTACCTTGTTCCTTGCCTTTTCTGGACCTGTTTAAGGACATTGTCCTCAATGAGTGTATTTTTTCTAAGTGTGACTGTAATAGAAATAGAGAAAAAGGAAAGATTTTAAATATAATGTTATAGCATTTTACACAAATTTGAACAACAGCAGCAAGAGCCACGAAAGCATATGCCACAGACAGCTCACTCCAAAGAAGACTTCTTTCCCTTGCTTTCTGACATGCTAAAGCGTTTGCAGGATCTAGCTGCCTTTCCCTTGCTTTCTGACATGCTAAAGCGTTTGCAGGATCTAGCTGCCTTTCCCTTGCTTTCTGACATGCTAAAGTGTTTGCAGGGTCTAGCTGCCTTTCCCTTGCTTTCTGACATGCTAAAGCGTTTGCAGGATCTAGCTGCCTTTCCCTTGCTTTCTGACATGCTAAAGTGTTTGGAGGATCTAGCTGCCTTTCCCTTGCTTTCTCACATGCTAAAGTGTTTGCAGGGTCTAGCTGCCTTTCCCTTGCTTTCTGACATGCTAAAGCGTTTGCAGGATCTAGCTGCCTTTCCCTTGCTTTCTGACATGCTAAAGTGTTTGTAGGATCTAGCTGCCTTTCCCTTGCTTTCTCACATGCTAAAGTGTTTGCAGGGTCTAGCTGCCTTTCCCTTGCTTTCTCACATGCTAAAGCGTTTGCAGGATCTAGCTGCCTTTCCCTTGCTTTCTCACATGCTAAAGCGTTTGCAGGATCTAGCTGCCTTTCCCTTGCTTTCTCACATGCTAAAGTGTTTGGAGGATCTAGCTGCCTTTCCCTTGCTTTCTCACATGCTAAAGTGTTTGCAGGGTCTAGCTGCCTTTCACTTGCTTTCTGACATGCTAAAGTACTTGCAGGATCTAGCCTCAGTCATCTTTGTGTATGGCACTCATACACACATTTAGTGCACTCATGCTCCAGAAATATTTTCCTTGAAACAATGCTGCTGCATACTGAAAAAGACACCTAACCAAACCAGACTGAACTGATGGCAGCTGGCAGGAGTCCACTAGCAAAAGTTAGAAGTGAAAAAGCTCCCTGCTAAGTCCAGAACATCTCTCAGCAGTGTGATAAATTTGAATGACAGCAGAAAGACCAGGGATTACTTCTTCTCCATAGATATCCTTGACCTCATCGCTTAAGAATTTTACTAATTGGACAGAAGAGGAAGAACAAAACATATTAATTAAACTCCAGTGTTGGACTTTATATGGAAAATTCCCACCCATTTTGATTTGAAAGACAAAACATGTATTTATTTGCTTTGTCTGGCTGTTAGATGATAGCTTTAAATCCCCTTGTCCATCCGGTTTAGACAAAACCTTCTGATATTTTAATCACTTGACTATGTGGGAAGGCTGGAATAATGGAAGAATGTGTAACAGGGTCTGATCCTATCTGGATTAAATCAGCCAAAAACTGTTGAAGCTAATGATATTGTGATGGATTATTGCCCTGCATAATCTGGCCATTTCAATTTGCTGTAGTATCTGAGAAAATATAGGCAGCAGTGTTGGTTAAAACACCCCGCAACAGCAAACAACTTTCTTAAAATAAGGAGAAAATTCTGGGTATTAGTTGGTCACAAGGACTTAATGTTTAATTTCCTCTTCAAAAAGATGTCATTAAAAACTATTTGCTGCATCAGTAGTCCAGATTGAAAGATGTAACTTCCAGACTTCTGGAGAAGAGATAATTACTGGAAACTCATAAAACCCACCTAAATTCTGTTTTAATTTTCATACGCAGAGCAGATGTTTTGACAGATGGATGGACTTTATTTTTGTAACTGTCCGGGAAAAGCCTGCATAACACAGCCTAATCAGTGTTACATAGCTGTAGTGTTTGTTTTTCAATCTTTCTGCAGTTGGCTCCTATGCTTTGGGTTGCAGACATTTTCTTTGCAATTTATTTTTTTAGGATGATCTCTCTCTGCGTAAGCCCCTCTATCAATTTGATATATAAATATTAGAAAACCCTTTAAAAATAAATGGCTGTGTTTCGTTAGTAAGTCAGACATATTGATCTTCATATAGTGGGTGTCCTCCTGGAAAACTTAACACTTTATGTTCTCCTCAAGGCAGGCCCTATGCCCTATGTATGCCTATACGTAGTATTTGAGATTGAATTATAAAGTTAGGATCTCTGTCCAGACACTGAACCCATTTGTGTTTAATTCATGCTCGGAATGTAAGTAACTTGTTCTACATGTATGGAATCATAATCTCAACCAGGCTGGAGGAGACCTCCAAGATCATCCAGTCCAACCTAGCACCCAGCCCTATCCAATCAACTAGACCATGGCACTAAGTGCCTCATCCAGGCTTTTCTTGAACACCTCCAGGGACAGCGACTCCACCACTTCCCTGGGCAGCCCATTCCAATGGCAAATCACTCTCTCTGTGAAGAACTTCCTCCTGACATCCAACCTGTATTTCCCTCAGCGCAACTTGAGACTGTGTTTCCTTGTTCTGTTGCTGGTTACCTTGGAGAAGACACTGACCCCCACCTGGCTACAGCCTCCCTTCAGGTAGTTTTAGACGGCAGTGAGGTCAGCCCTGAGCCTCATCTTCTCCAGGCTAAACACCCCCAGCTCCCTCTGCCTCTCCTCAGAGGGTTTGTGTTCCAGGCCTCTCACCAGCTTTGTCACCCTTCTCTGGACATGTTCCAGTATCTCTTGAATTGAGGAGCCCAGAACTGGACACAGTACTCAAGGTGTGGCCTGACCCGTGATGAGTACAGGGGAAGAATAACCTCCCTTGTCCTACTGGCCACACTGTTCCTGATACAGGCCAGGATGTCACTCTCTTGGCCACCTGGGCAATAGGAATATAGTAGGAGCAGAATATATGTAGGAATGTAGTGCAGCAGAATTTGCAGAGGGGTTGGTGCTTTAGCTGCTTTACCATGGTATAATGCAAATGATTTTAGCCACTTTAATTTCAATAAACCATCAGCGTAGAGCTGAGGATCTGAATGTCATATCCTCCTCAGTCAAGTTTAGATGAAGCATAAACATCTAACCTCTTTGTTACTCTGGAATCCCAGTAAACTCCAGGGGCACTGATCCCTTCAGACAGTCAAACGGACCTCTCACTCCTATATGAAAGGTAGAACGATGAAGAAAGGATGATTAAGGGACTGGAGCACTGCCTTATGAGGAAAGGCTGAGACCTGGGCCTTTTTAGTCTGGAGAAGAGAAGACAGAGTGGATTTAATAAGTGTATCTCAGCTGCTGTCAAGAAGGAAGGGACAGCCTCTTCTCACTTGTGCCCTGTGACAGGGCAAGGGGCAATGGATGTAAACTACAGCACAGGAAATTCCACCTCAACATGAGGAAGAACTTCTTTACTGTAAGGGTCATGGAACACTGGAACAGGCTCCCCGGAGAGGTTGTGGAGCCTCCTTCTCTGGAGACTTCTAAAACCTGCCTGGATGTGTTCCTGTGTGACCTGCACTAGATTCTCTGGTCCTGCTCTGGCAGTGGGGTTGGACTCAAAGACCAACAGACTTTCTTCAAACCCCTAACATCCTGTGGTCTTGTGTTCCTGTGATCCTATGAATGGATGTCCTCATGTCCTTATATTCAGAGCTAACCTTAGGAAAGCCTGCAGTGTCTGCATGTGCTTTGTTGAGGGATACAGTCCTTATTCCTTCAAGCCAAGAAACGAACTGGATTGTGCTCTGTGTTTGGAGTGAGTGCTTCAGCTGCTGCACATGGCAAAACCAGGACAGGGCATGAACCATTTCTTTGGCCGTGCTCTGGAGGCTGTTGGTAATCATACCATCAGAGGATTGTTTGCAGAAGCAGACCCAGCAGTTGCACTACAAAAAGTATAAAAAGGTAGCTATCTTAATTTATAATGACTTAGTGACAAGGCATGATAATGGTAATTCAAGTGCTCCTCTCTTTTAAAATTTATTTTCATAACCCACCCAAGTGCTGCTTTCCTTCCTAGGGAGAATTTTTTAAACCTTGCATTCATTTCATTTACATTATGAGACCACAAGTATTTTAAACTCCCACACCACCGTTTTCACATATGGAAAACAACTACAAAAACAACAAAAAAAACAACAACAAATCAAACCAAAACTAGTTCCACTTGAAACCCAATTTTAAAAAAATCTATCCTTCTTCCTTCAGCTCTTTTACTTGACAAAGACCAAATATTCAAAGGGAATGGGTACTCCAGAAGATGTTTCCTTTAAATAACATCTCTTTCCTGGGGAAAGTGAAGGTGGCTACAAAGGTACTGAACTCAATTGCAGACGCAGTGTTTAAGTACCCTGGTGATTTGTTCCACACACCTTCTGGCTCTGAGCTACTTCTTCCTCCTACAGCGGGTAGTCTTTTTCCTCTGCTATATTTTATCAAGATACTATTTTACTGTCTTTGTCTCCTTTCTGGTGCTTTGCATTCTGATATCATGTAGTGAAATGCTTCATTCTGCTGTCGCAGACCTTCAATGCTAAAAATATAGCGCTGACCTGGGGGTCTGGCATGGAGAGATGCTGCTGTCAAGTGGGAGAATCCAAGTTGGAGACACCAAAGTCATTCTGGGCCTCCAGCCAGGGGGGTTGGGAAGTTGCTTTGTAGTCAAGTTGACATAGCCATTGGTTTTGGAACCAGCAGAGCTGTCTGCAAGGTTTCACAGCTGGTGGTGCCAGAATGTCATTGTAGGGTCTTTTTGTGAGGGCAGGAATGGGGAAACAGAAACTGAAAATGGGAATCGGTCTCCCCAGCCTCATGTAGTGGCAGACCTAAACTGCATTCAATGCACACACACTTTCCTTGACCAGAATATCTTCTTTGTCATACATGTGTGCTGAGATGCATAGTCTGAGAAAGCCATTCAAAGCTGTTAAAATTGGTGTATTATAGATTTATGGGAAGCTTTTTTGTCCCAGAAGTGAATAAACCACAAAACCCATCTCAAAGCAAACTTTTTCCAAGTTTAGAATATCAGTCACATAGGTACAACAATTCTACACATGCTGCTGTATCTGTGCAGCTGTACTTGAGCACAATTAAGCAGGAGAAGGAGTCTGATTGCTCTGTAATTGAAATCAATATGCCTGTTGCTATTGTTTCAGGGAGAGTAGCATTGTCTGCCAGGCAGGGCAGAAACTTCACTTTGAACTTCCCGAGTTGACAGGGACTTAAATCAGAACTGTAACTTTCCTTTGATGTCATTTATTGTGGTTTAATACCCCTCTTTATTTATTTTTTTACAGTCATGTGAAATATATAAAGAAACCTAATCTGTTAGGGAGGTGTATGAGAATTTACTGGATAAACCTTAATGGTTCCTTTATGTAACTATAAAACACAAGGAAGCTATAAGAACAGCCTGAACCAGAGCAGGAACTTTAAATGTTATATGCATTTATTTGTCATAGTCAAAGGTTTATTGCTGTAGTTATTTACTTTCCTCGTTGTTTAAGTAGGTTGTGTATTTCTCAGACATCTATGGTAAAAATAATGTTGTACAGGGAATTAAGGAGAACTTAAAAGCAGAGATGACTAAACCAAATCTGCTTTTGGAAATAAAAATCCAGAGAAACTTTGCCAATATTAGTGCAGCTACACTACTATCAATCCTGAGCACTTCAAACTAAAATATGGCTATAACAGACTTAATTCTTCCATCTCCCACCACAAGCCAATCTGGAATAATTCAGAGCAGTTGATGAAAGAATATTTCTTAATTTCCATCCATGGAAATGAAAACAAAGCAAAACCATTCTGTCCTTAAATTAAGTAGAGCTTTCCATCTCACCTTTAAAGTATTAGCTGTATTATGCCTTCTTGCTGTAATATTGTAGATAAGCAGCTGAAGAGTATTTAGTGAATGCATATAGAGACACAGGTGTCATGTTGCTGTAAATCAGAATGACTCCACTGAGATAAGCACAGCCTGGTTTCATTCTGTAGGTCAAGCACATACACTCACAGCATTTTTCAGAAGCATATGTCCTAGCATTTTATGTTCTCCAGGTAGGCAATTTTTGAAAGATTTAATAAAGCATTGTAGAAGACCACAACAATATTTTTTGAATCATGGCACATCAAACTAGACAAGGGAAAAGTGCAGTCCCACTGAAACAGTGGTGTGATTAAATTTGACTAGATACAACTATAAGAAGAGCAACAAGGTTGATGAGGGGTTTGGAGGGCATGGCATACAAGGAGTGGCTGAGGGAGCTGGCATTGTTTAGTCTGTAGAGAAGAAGGCTGAGGCTTGCTCTCTCAACTACCTGAAAGAAGGTTGGAGTGAAGCTGGTACTGGTCTCTTCTCCTATGTAACCAGTGATAGGATGAGAGGAAATGGGTATAAATTGTTCCAGAAGAGGTTTATATTGGACATTAGGAAAAACTTCCATATTAAGAGAGTAGTGAGAGTTGGAATAGGCTGCTCAGGGAGATGGTGGCATTAGCATCCCTGGAGCTGTTGAAAAAGCATGTAGATGTGGCACTTCAAGATACAGTTTAGTGGTCATGGTAGTTGGCTTATAGTTGGACTCGATCTTAAAGGTCTTTTTCCAACCTTGGTGATTCTGTGATTCTATGAGTCTAAGTGAGGAAATTCTAAATTATTTAATTAAACACAAATGCCTGGTCAGTTTTAAAGTATATAGGTGCTCCATATTAAAATTCCATAAAAACCACAGAATATCAGAACTTAACAAAGTTTCCATCTTGTTAATTTTTAATGTACACATTTGCAGGTTTTGCTGATTTCTACTCTTGCAGACATCAAGTTATTAACACACTTTCATGGATTTTCTATATTTCTTCTATTAAAAGGAACAAAGAACAACATCATTAAGAAAAATATTGAAACTTAGACTGTAATTTTTGATGTTTTATGCTGGGTATTTGCTTGGTACCAGTGTGACAGTGGAAAGCACTTTGTAGATTCATACAATAAATGTATGCTTATATTTATACATGTGTGAGAGGAAGAATATATACACCAGAAATGGTGTGTGTTTTTATTATGAAAGGTCAGAATAGGAAGATTAAGAGAGACCTGTAGTGTCATCCACCTCTACTTCTTTCAATTTCCTGTTGGATTACCTTAGCTATCTTCATGTTTCCTCTTCCATTTCAGTTGGAAAGATAAGTTATCAGCAGTTAGTCAAGGATGTAGTAAGAAGATGTATGCTTTTCTCTGGATACTCTTTTTAATACATTGCCATTATCTGTTATGCAAATAAAAAAACAAATTGGAAGAGCAGTTTCAGTACAGTCCTTTGTGTTAGGCAGGGAATTTTAACTCTGCAAATGTGTTACTTTTCCTTGTGATGGCCTAAGGCATGCCTCAAACCATACATGTATTTTCTTGATAGGGCCCTTATTTTGTGTTTGAGATTATCTGGTTTAATTAATAAACAAGTTACGGAGACTGATGATGCCAGTGAAAGTTCTATGGGGGTGGAAGCTCAGGTAGTGTTTGCACAGGCCTTAAAGAATCATAGAATCAACCAGGTTGAAAGAGACCTCCAAGATCATCCAGTCCAAACTATCACCCAGCCCTATCCAATCAACTAGACCATGGCACTAGGTGCCTCATCCAGTCTTTTCTTCAACACCTCCAGGGATGGTGACTCCACCACCTCCCTGGGCAGCCCATTCCAATGGCAAAACACTCTCTGGATGAAGAACGTCCTCCTATCATCCAGCCTAAACCTTCCCCAGTACAACTTGAGACTGTGTCCCCTAGTTCTATTGCTGTTTGCTTAGGAAAAGAGACCAAGCCCCACTTGGCTATAGCCTCTCTTCAGGTAGTTGTAGATAGCAGTGAGCCTCCTCTGCTCTTAGCCTCCACTTCTGCAGGCTGAACACCCTCAGCTCCCTCAGCCTCTCCTCATAGGGGCTTTGTTCCAGGCCTCTCACCAGCTTTGTCCCCTTAGACAGGTACAGTTGAATACTCTATTGCAAAAGGTATCAAAAATACATAGTCCTTAACTATAAACGCAAACTTTACTGGAAATGCTTTTATGTCAATGTTCTTTTTTCCTATTTGAAATCCACTATTTGTAATTGTGTCAGTAGGCTGATTATTTCTGTTCATTTTTAGACCTGAGTGAAATAAAAACATTAAGTCAATGGACAAAAGTTAAATAATTATTAGGTGTTAATAATGACATTTTTGTTAACAGATAACAGATGATTGTAATAAGGACTACTATCATTGGTATTGATTTTTTGATTGCAGAAAACTAGAATTTCTCATAATGGATGATTTAGGTAAAAAATGTAAAGTCCAGATCTTGCAAAGCTTACATTTTAAGGGCTGTCAATAGTTGCATTAAAGTTTAGCATATGTATTCATCTGTGTAAAACTGACCACTAAGCAGAGATTATGGGAGTGAGGCAGCATTTGTATTGTTGTTAGAAATGTTCTATCAATGATTTGTTTTTCATCAGATCTTCCATCTGGCCTGTCTTTCTTCTAATTGTTACTTAATTGAGTACAAGCAAACAGTTGGTCCATTTGTCTTCATTATTTCATTCTGACACATTTCTATAAATGGGTTTTGTCTTACAAAAGTGGCAATAGCGTAAATTACAAAGATGAAGCATGTCTGAAACAAAATTAGGATTTCTTTTTTTTCTGTAGTCTTTTTTTCAGAGGTGGATGCTTTATTAAATGAGAACCAAAGATATTTAAATGAGAACCTATTCATTAAATGATTAGCAATAAACAAGCTTATAAACAGCCTGCAATAATCGCGTTTTTAAAATCTAATTCAGCCATGCATCCCTAACACAGAAGAGCTCCCATTAGTCATAATCACTGAATTAACTCTGTGGATAAATTTTTCTCCTTTTCTTTGCAGAGAGAATGTGCTAATTTCATCAAGGTGCTTAAGGCTTACAACCAAACCCACTTGTACGCTTGTGGAACAGGGGCTTTTCATCCAGTCTGCACCTATATTGAAGTTGGAAGTCATCCAGAGGTAAATTATCTTAAACTGGTATTTTTCTCTTTCCTCTTCTTAGTCTTTATTGGTGTTTAGCCTTGATTTCTTCCTGCCAAAATTCACTCATTATTTTCTGTGGCTCAGTGAGGAGATCTGGTAAGACCTGCTCTTGAATCAGGTGCTGATTGATAAATCACAGCAGGTTCTGTACTTTCCTTCCCTACCTGTCATCTCTTCCTCCAGGGACTTAAATACATATGAGTAAGCCCATTCTACTTGGTCCATGAAGTTTAAAGCACTCACTGGTTTTGTTGTTGTTGTGGTTGGGACAGATACTAGCTACAAGAGGGGTAGTTGAGCTTGTGTGATTATTCTGAGGCCAGCTCTTAGTCTCCTATTAGTCAGCACAATAGGACACCCAGGCAGATTTCTCCCAATTTAGAATTAAAATAGTGTCAGGCATTCATTAATCCCACTTCTCAGATTTGTCATAGCACACTGACAGTTCTTCATATGCGACCTAGGTTTTGTTTTCCCTATTTGTTGGTGAAAAATAAATTACTTTCCCCCATTTTCCCCCTATTTTTTAAAATCCAAAACTTGCTGATTTTTGCTTGGTGTTGCAGAGATCTTGCAATAGATTTCCTATTGCTTTGTCAGTGTTCATCATAACTAAATAGGTAAGCATGTCCTTCCTTGGTGGAAAACAGTATCATTCACAGAAAGCAACGCAATCTATGCTGGTTTTCCTGGCTGAAAATTTTACTAGAATGTTTCTGTGTTCCTTTGCAATATTATTCCTCTCCAGAAAAGTAAATCTTTCGTTTTCCTGTTAAGTATGTAATATAAATTAGGTCACTTTGCTTTGCTTTCAGGCTAGATTGCCTTAGTATTGCTCTGTGGACTGTTTCAGTGTAGCAACCAGACTCTATGTTTTTTCAGCAGTCACTGGCTTACTGATATGTTTTACTGGTGAATCCATAGTTGTATTACTTGTAGCTTCTGTGATCTTCGAAGAGGAGCTCTTAGAAGTTAGGTTATGGTTTTGCAATTCAGCTTTGCAGATTTCCCTGAAAATAAAGGCATCATTGTTAAATGAATGAGGACTCATTTTTAAAAAAATCAGAAAAAATTAACAGATCTTTTGAGTGTTGGCATTATAGTCTGGGAACATTTTTTTCCCTATAAAATTGTCTTTTGATATTTGAAACGTGAGTCTTTACAGTGTTCTAAGCATAAGGCTTTGAAGGGATAAAGGAGCTGCAAAGTAGAAATGTTTTTTTCCATAGGCTTTAATGTTTTATTCCTGAATGCATTCTTGGCAATTAGTGATTGTCTCTTGACCACACACAGTATGTCATTGCTTACTGCATTAAACAGATTCGCTGCTTCCTGAGATCCATTTGGGAATTGGTAGACATATTAATTAACTCTAGTTCCGTAAGATGTGTGTCAATCAATTCTTGGCTATCTGCCAAGTGAATCTCTCTGCAGAGAGATAGCTGGTATGAGGTCATTTACTTCTACATTTAGCTGTTTTATGACTGTGCCATAAAACTAACACACACTTTATCAAGGATTTATAGGAGAGATGATCAGAGATGAGAGGCCAGATCCACCCTTGGTTTAGCATTCTAGATTTTGAAAGTCTGGAGTCAATGAAAGTTTTGACTTTGTCCCTGGAGCTGAGAAAGGATGTTTGTTTTACCTTCTTTTTAGCATCTCATAGCTATAAACAAAATCTAAATTGTTGCTTTTTGATCATTTATGCAGTAAGTTTGTTAATCCCCAGATGAATGAATCATTCTTATGACCCTTGATTTCATCTTTTGCAAAGTCAGAAGTATGTTTATCTGAGCTGTCTCAGACACTTGGCTTTTGATTTGCTTTTCATACTTAAGCTAATAGTGAAGTCACCCTCAACTACCCTTTAGAATCATAGAATCATAGAATTAGTGAGGGTTGGAAGGGACCACAAGGATCATCTAGTTCCAACCCCCCTGCCCTGGGCGGGGACACCCTACCCTAGATCAGGCTGCCCAGAACCTCATCCAGCCTGGGCTTAAACACCTCCAAGGGTGGGGCCTCAACCACCTCCCTGGGCAATCCATTACAGGCTCTCACCACTCTCATGCTGAACAGCTTCCTCCTCACGTCCGGTCTGAACTTAATCACCTCCAGCTTTCCTTCATTCTCCCTAGTCCTGTCACTACCTGAAGTCCTGTCACTACCTGACAGTGACACAAGTTTCTATATACTCTGAACAGTAGTGCAAGAGAGGTCACTGTCTTCTCAGCTCAGGCTTGCCCAAGCAGAAAGAAAGCAGACCAAGAATGAGGCAGAAGTACCCACCTCTTCTCAGGCTTTGACAAACCTAATGGTCATCCTGGGTTCTGTCCCTTGCAAAGGTGAAAACCAAATGAATAAATGGATTTACTAGATTTGCAGTGAGAAATAATCTAGTCTGTCTCTGTGTCTCAGCTAAATCCCCCTCCTTTTCTTCCCTTACCACCTAGCTAGAAATTTCAAATGCGCATTTCCTCCTGGAGATGAGAAAGAGGAGGGGGTTTGATTGACAGTAGCTATTAGAGACACCATGAATGGTGTGTGTGTGTGTACAATAGTAACTGCCATACCTTTGCACATTGCATCTGTGAGAGCCAGATGGTTTATGTTGTCATGTCAGACAGCAGCACTGGATGTGTCAAAGGGCCATTGCTTCTGTATCATATATAGTTTATACCTCCCTAGCATACTAAAAAAGGTAACAAGTATAAGCAAAGGCAAGCAGTTGATTTTGAGTTAAAAAATTGCCATCTAAAACATTTCCTGAAGATTCATTTTCTGACACAACACTTGCGGAAAATTAACTGACTTCACCATCTGCTTATTTATTTTTCAAGCACTTAGAGAGGTAAATGTGAACTGATTAGTGGAACAGCCAGGGAATGTACCTACTGTTTAATAAGATTGCTTGTTTATATGAGCTCTGAATATAACCCACCTGCCTGAATCTGATGGAGGAGTGAAAATTGCTGTGTGCCAAACTGAAGAGTTTGGAGAAGAGGAATTTAAAAGAAAAGAGTGGCAAGCAACAGAGGAGGCACTGAAAGCAGTTGGAATAGTCTTCAGGAGGCTGGAATATAGTTCCATTTTTATGACTGGGAAAAGGGAATAAACTGCCTTGCCTGACAGTCATAAAGTAATGGGAATATGAATTGTTATATCTGTTGAGTATCTCTTCAATATGAAGCAGCATATTACAGCCCCGTTTCATACTTGAAGAAAACCATTTCTAGAGATGAAACTAGGCAGGTCTAATTGAGTTTGATGAAGTACAGTATCAGAAATAATAATAAAAAGGTAAAAGGATATGAAAAGCATGCTGTGCATCTGATTAAAAGTGATCTGCACAAATGTATACAACCTAATATGTTGTGAATTACACCGCGGTCTAAGGAGTAAAACAGACTAATCTTCACTTAAATCCATTCCAGATGTGGAAGTGTATAACCACAATATTTAGACAGAAGAACAAAGTTAATATTTGAACAGATTTTAAGCGCATAAGCCATAAGCAAGCAAGAAAGAGCACATTCAGAGAGAGAACATAGCATGTATATGCACCAAAAATACCTGAGAAGAGGCTAATTTAAATCTTGAGATCATCCGTTGGAGAGGATGATACGCAGGTTTTCGTATTGTATGATCCTGAGTTTAGGTGAGATGGCACAACACAGACGCCTACACATTTTAGAGGATCCAAGGTTAGGCAATAGATGACATTTTCTCACATGGTATAATACAGGAAACCAGTTACCAAACAAAATAAGAAAGTAATTAATAAAGCTATGTTTGGCTCCTGCTGACTTCTGAGGAAACAGGATTGGATGTGTAGGAATCTGCTCAATGGCTGCGGAATTACACAAGTCAAATCTGTGCTTGAAAGGAAGAAATCCAACTGCAGGGAGACACAGAGGCACATTAAAATCACTAGAAAATCACAACAGGATGCAGAATGCACCTGCCTGTGCGTGCCTGAGCAGGGGAAGGAGCCCTGCCCCCTTTCCCCAGGGATCCCATTGGGGTAGTTTGTGTGACCCAGCAGGGAGCAGTCCTCTTTAGGAAAGAACAGGATTTCCCATTTACTAAACCCCTACATACAGGTGGAGGTGTGGAGAATGCCCTATTTTTAACACTCAGACAGGCATTTCAAGAGCTGTGCAAAATCATTTGCCAGATCCACAGCAGGAATACATCAGGGTTACTCCAAGAGAGGTAAATCAATGGACACTGTCTGAAGACTAACCTGGCTTATTTTATTGTCTCCTAATTCCAAATTTCTTGTCACTGTCCAACAGATTAAAACTCCTTTTTAACTAGAGAGAATTAAAAGATCTGGGATCACTTTGCTTGCAGGTTCTCATTCCTAATCAATAAAGAAGCTCTAAATTTAGATCAGATTTATGATGTATATAAAACATTCAGTCATTGCATATGAAGTTCTATAGTGCTACCACCTGTAACATATTTACTTCTTCCGGACTCTGTGTATTTTAAAAATCTTTGGTTCAGCTCATAAAGTTTTGCTGAATTATACTTTCCTTTTTTTTTTTTTTTCATCCCTTCTGTACTTCACATTAGAAGAATTCTAGAGTACATTTTCTAAATAATGGACATCCTGTTCTGATACATTTATGCATCTGTCTTTTTTGTCTGTTCGTATATATGTCTGTCTATATTATATATGTATATGCTGATGGAAGAGCAGGTTTTTTTCCTAAGAGAATGACTTTGAAGGCATACATTACCCAAAGAACCAGTGCTACTGCTGGTAGAAAACATGTTGTGTTTCAGTATCTAATAGAAAATTTGGGGTGAAACACTGACTTCAGTAGTAACAGATGTGGCATAAATTGGCCTAACTTCATTGAAGAGAGCAGAGCTGTGTCAGTTTACATCAGTTAAGATTCTGACCTGTGGTTTTTAAGTGAAACATTTGAGCAAATGATTTTTTAAGCTCAGAACCACTTCAGGCTAATTTTGTTTCCATCTAATTAGATGTACCTTTTTATGGTATTTATATGCTTACCAAATACATGGAGAAAATAGGAAAGAAAATGATAGTGTTAAAGAATCATCCTAATTTCTTCTAACAGTGATAAAACTATTGTTTGTGACAGACTAGTTCTAAACATCACAGAGAAATGCCAATACAAGATCTAATTTACAGACTGTAACACTTTGTATTAGTTCAGGGACATTTCAACCCTTTAAAACCACTGGATATCCTGTTACTAGAGTACATGAAAATAAAACTGAGGAACCAGATCCTTAGCTTATGTACAGTCTAAGTACCTTTTAGAGCACCCCTTTCAATTGCCTGGATGCTTCTACCATGGAGGGGGGGAAAGAAAGGAAAAAAAAAAGTCTTAAAATCTTAAAGGCTGATCCAATTCACCTTGTTTCATTATTATTCACCTTTTGAGGGGCCTGGAACACAGCCCTGTGAGGAGAGGCTGAGGGAGCTGGGGTTGTTTAGCCTAGAGAAGAGGCGGCTCAGGAGTGACCTCATTGCTGTCTACAGCTACCTGAAGGGAGACTGTAGCCAGGTAGGGGTTGGTCTCTTCTCCCAGACAACCAGCGACAGAACAAGGGGACACAGTGTAAAGTTGTGCTAGGAGAGGTCTAGGCTGGATGTTAGGAGGAAGTTCTCGACAGAGAGAGTGATTGGCATTGGAATGGGCTGCCCAGGGAGGTGGTGGAGTCACTGTCCCTGGAGATTTTCAAGAAAAGACTGGATGAAGCACTTGGTGACATGATCTAAGTCGATTGGATAGGGCTGGGTGATAGTTTGGACTGGATGATTTTGGAGGTCTCTTCTAACCTATTCTATGATTCTATGATTAAAAAACAGAATAATAATTTCTTCTATACTGGGAGATTCTAGGTACTGGACTTTTTAAATAGGCTGATGTCTGCAGAAGCAACATGTTAGATGTCAGTGTTAGGTTCACATCTGTCCAGGCATCTCACAGGGTCAGTGGTCAGAATCTTAGATTAAAGGTGCTTGATTCCTGTGGAGGCTACTGCAAACCATCAATTCTGCTCCTCCACATGACATCAGTTTCCAGTCCCTTAGGCTACCGCGTGTGAAAATTCTCTGCATAAAATCAGGCTTTTCACACATACACAATTTAACCTCCAGTTGTTTAAAAGGACAATCCTTTGCATAGCTATAACCTTCCTTGTATTTTGGAAGGAGGATGTATTTTATATACAGTTACAGGTAGCTATATATAGCATGTTTTGTTTTGTTTTTTTTCCAAGCCATAATTCACTGTGACGTTTGTTGGGAAGTGATATACTACAGGGATATACTTTCCAATGACCCAGAGACAATATTTACAAGAAGAATATAGGGAAGGGACAGAGACTATGACAGCCTTTCCTCATAAGACAATATATGTGAGCCAGTTGTTCTGGTAAGATCTGACTTGTATTTCTGTAAGAAAAACATGACAAAGTTTTTTAGAAGCCCTACACATTTTTTGAACACCATCACATATAAGTGGGTTTCCTACAAGCTGAGTGGTATGTCCCAAGTGGCACTTGTGAGGCATTTACCTTGTGGTAAAGGAGTAGAAGGTCACAGTAAAGATGTAACTTGTCTCCTATTTGAAAGATGTTTTGGAGACGAAACAAAACCAACCAACCAAAAAACTCCCACACCACTAAAAAAACAAAACAAAACAACACAAAAAAACCCTTAAAGCCCTTTATAAACAAATATCAACCAGGTTCAGAATCACAGAATGCTGGGGGCTGGAAGGGACCTCAAAAAATCATCTTGTCCAACCCTCCTGTCAGAGCAGGATCACCTATACCAGATCACACTGGAACAACACACCCAGGCAGGTCTCAAATATCTCTAAACAGGGAGACTCGACAACCCCCCTGGGCAGCCTGTTCCAATGTTCTGTCACCCTCAGAGTGAACTTTTTCCCTCATGTTTTGATGGACGTTCCTATGCCTCAATTTCTACTCATTGCCACTTGTCCTGTCACTGGGCATCACCGAGCAGAGCCTCGCTCCATCCTCCTGGCACTCACCCTCTATGTATTTATAAACATTGATGAGATCACCCTTCAGTCTCCTCCAAGCTAAAGAGCCCCAGCTCCCTCAGTCTCTCCTCATAAGGAAGATGTTTCACTTCCTTAATCATTTTTGTGGCTCTGTGCTGGACTCATCAAGCAGTTCCCTGAGATCCTTCTTGAACTGAGGGGCCCAGGATTGGACACAGTATTCCAGAGGTTTCCTCACCGGAGCACAGTAGAGGTGGAGGAGAACCTCTCTCAACCCACTAAGCACACTCTTTCTAATACAACCCAGAATGACATTGGCTGCCTTAGCTGCCAGAGCACATTGCTGGCTCATGGTCAACCTTCCATCCACTAGGACACCCAGGTCCTTTTCCCCTTCACTTGTCTCCAACAGGTCAGTCCACAACATATACTGATACCTGGGGTTGTTCTTTCCCAGGTTCAAGACTCTCCCCTTGCCCTTGTTGAACTTCATTACATTTCTCCCTGCCCAGCTCTCCAGCCCAAGTCTCACTGAATGGCAGCACAACATTCTGTTGTGGCAGCCACTCCACCCAGTTTTATGTCATCAGGAAACTTGCTGACAGTGCACTCTGCTTCCTCGTCCAGATCATTGATGAATATATTGAACAGAACTGGTCCCAGTACTGACCCCTGAGAGACTCCACTAGATACAGGCCTCCAACTAGACTTTGTCCCATTGCCCACAGCTGTGCTGCTATTTATGAAGGTCTATCTTTGAATACACTGCTGACCTCCTTTGACTTTATCTGTGTTTTGAACATCCAGTTTACTGAAGGAGAAGTTAAACCAGGAAGGGTCAGATTTTTCAGAACTTCATCCTGTCCATCACCAAGCAAAATAAAGTTCCAATAAAAACTTATATCTAGAATAGATAATTTAAAGTAGGAATATTAGGGGTTATGCAATAATTTAGCTGTTGGAACAGTTTAATTTATGAGGTAAACTTTCCTTAGCTGAATAGGACATGCAATGGCTGACATCTTCCTTAACCCACACTGTTGGGAAAATCTAAAAAGCTGCTACAGTTATTTTGTCCCTGGCAAAGTGAGACATTGAAGACAAAAATTTTGAAAGTTATTTTTCTCCCAAATATGTATTTTTTAGCAAGATAAGGATTGATTTTCTAATAAAATGATAATGTATGCTAATTTTTGATCTAAACCACACAGTTACAAATACAATAATTTTAATTTGCAGCTAATGTTCCTCATCCTTATTATGTAAGTTTCAGCACTAGAGGTTCTGTCTCAACACAAGGGGGAACTTCTTTACTGTAAGGGTCACACAACACTGGAACAGGCTCCCCAGAGAGGTTGTGGAGTCTCTTTCTCTGGGGACTTTCAAGGTGTGATGGTTTGGGTGCCCCCCGCCCCCCACACTTTTAGAAATCACCCAGACTAGACTCAGTCGGCTCTGGAAATTTGAATGAAGCTTATATTTACAGCTGGCACAATTTACAAGCAGATATTTACAGTATATACAGTTATAGACAGAAATATATAAGGGAAAAAAGGTAATACAAACACAGTTCCCCTCCCAGAAACCTGAGTCCCCAGGAGGGGCTCTCAACCACCCCTCACCTTCCCCCTACCCCTCTCAACCTTACCCCAGTCCCAAGGAAGAATGGAGGTTCGGCCAAAAGGGTTAAAAAGCAAGGTGAAGCAGCCAAGCAAAGGAGGGTGAGGTTAGAAAGCAAGATGGAGTCCAGCCAGCAGCCACGAGCTCTCCCCAGCAGGCAAAGCTCCCCAGCGAAGAGAAGAAGCAAGTGCCCTAATCTTTGTTTTGCCTTTCTTCTTTACACATCCCAGCAAGACTGTGAGGGAAGTAGACCTCACCATTGTTTTCATTTTACAGCCTATCATCTAGTTCTTCTCACCAAAACATGCTAGCTAGGCTCAAACTAGCACACAAGGCCTGTCTGGATACATTCCTCTGTGATCTGTGCTGGATCGTGTGGTCCTGCTCTGGCAGAGGAGTTGGACTCGATGATCTCCTTGGGTCCCTTTCAACCCCTAATGTCCTGTGATCCTGTGAACCTATCACTTAAGGAGGATGTGTCTTTATGACTGTCCCAGGTTGAGATTATAGGGTTAAGAAAATTTCTGGGGACTAGAAGATTGCTGTTCAATCCCGTAATTCTGCTATCTCTTTATAGACTCACAACAAGGTCAGTTTGCTCTCCTTTCCTCCTCCACCTGCCCAGTGTGTGTGGCGGGAGCCATTTTATCGGGAAGAACATGTAAGCAGTAGGCCTCCAGAGGCTTGGTTAGGCCTCTCTGGATGGTAGAGGCATTGTGGGGGGGGGAGGATTGGAGCACTGGGGAGTATTAGATTTAGTTTTTTGGGGATGGGCAAAAATTCAAAGGGGTTTGCCATGGATGGGCTAATTGCTTTATGATGTCTAGCTCTGTATTTTCTCTCTCTAAATATAATTCTGTTTTTTCTCTCCAATTTGATTTGAGAGATTAATTTCTGTCATCTCTCTTTAAAAACCATGACAATGACAGGTGAATATTGGATGACTAGCTCATCCATTTGATTTTCTGTTTACCAAATAATAATACAATATCCTATATTCCAAATAAGATTTGGCTCAGTAGCTTGAATTCAAATGCAGTACAAATAACATTTTTTGAAGGAAAGTATTTAGCAAAGGGGTCATTCTTTAATGATTAACAGGAGATGTGAACATTGTAGGTTTTCAGCTGTCATTTAATGCATTCAGGCTTGGCCTTGCATATTTCATAATTACACGTAAGCAATTTGAAATCTGTTTATGTCTAAAGTGACAGAAAGTCAGTAATTATATCTGAGGTGCACTCTGAGACTTTCAAGCTGAACATTTACATGCAGGAAATGAAATCAAGCTTTAAACTACCACAAAGTCAAAACAGTATGGTTGGCTATTTTATTTCTTCACCTTTATTTCTCAGTTTACAGACTTAAATGATTTAGAGAAAATGGAAGCATGGTTCTTTAGACATACAGAGGAGAGGTATATGATAAGAAGCAGAACAAAGATAGGGAATTTACAACCACAATGTCCATTTGCTGCACAGCAGAAACTTCTAATGAAACCTGTTATTTTTTCAAGTCTGATCAGTTCAGCTATGCAGCAAGTAACTTCTGTTTAGGACTTGATAAATATATACAGATTACTATGGGAGATCTCTTAGATTATTTTTAAGTTAAGAAAAAAAAAACACTTTAATATTATTTTATATCTATGTTTAAAAGAAAAAATACATGGAAGTGAGTCCACAGGTGTGACTGAGGAGAATAAAACTTTCCAGCACACTACAGTTTGGTTTCCCTGAGATATCAGAGAACTAGTAAGAATATGGTCTGTAGGAACACAGGTGTTTCTGTGGATCTAACCTGATCCCTAGAGACACACAATGACAGAAGGTAAAGATTGTAAGATCCAGCATATTTTCTGACATTGCTGACAAAAACCCAACTCAACCCAATTGTTGAGAGATTATTACCTTTTTTTTTTTTTTAATTTGTTTTATTTTCTCAGTGAAAAGAGGTTCAGTGTGGATGATAGTGTTGAATTTGAACCTCCTGCTTCCTAACGAGAGGAATCTATGTGCTAACATACTTCCAGTGAGATAACTGAGAAGACCATTGTTCCTTCACTGTACATGGTTTACGCCTTCTGTGGCTGAGAAATGCTGGTTGATTACAGTGGAGAACTGTATACAGTGTGCCACAGCTGAATGACTTCCATGAATAAGAAACTAAAGCCAGTCGACATATTCATTAGGTTCAAAGAAATGAGTCTCAGAACTGTGGGAAAACTTTTGTTTATGCTACTGGAGAGGAGGAAAAAAAAAAGACTGAGATAGAAAGAGACCTCCATGGAAGCAAATTTGCAGAGTGGAGCATGCACATGTGTACATGCAGACTGTTGAGTGGATTTTCATTTACACCACATGCTATGTCTTGCTTTGTGAGTCCATGTCTTAAAACTATCATTAACTTTGAATGTGATCAGAAAATGAGTGATTCAAGTTAAAAACACTCTTAGGATCTGGGTTTACTTTTTAAAATGTGAGATTTTTTTTCTTCTAGTACTAGCTGTCTTCAGTGGAGTTCTCTATGACTTACACTGGTGTATCTAAGAGTGAGGTTCACTCTTAATTTGTATAGTCAGACAAAACTCATTAATTGCTATCATTGCTAAAGTTATGACTGAGTTTCATGACTGCTATAAAAAAAACAATTTTAGCAATGGCTACCAGAGGACCAGAAAATACACCAACTGTTTTCATTTGGATGTTCGTTGTTTCTCCTATCAATTAAAGGATTTTGTGATGAGTTATTTATTACCACCATGTAAATATTCCCACTGGCACATGATTACCTTACTTTACCATGAGATGATACAGTTTTCTGAATCCATTATGGACTTAGGTTACGCTTTTGAGAGAAATAGTGGTCATATTAAAATGTTGATCCAATTTATTATGAATATTATGTTCATTTATCAGTAAAGCTCATCATGTTAGAGTAACAGCTGAAAACATTAGCCCAGCTTCACAGTCATGCAACATATGTAAAGTTTCATCCACACACCTCCTGAAACAAAGGACAAGTATGGCTGAATCCTTTGATCTCTCAACTGGCAAGAAGGAGAAAAAAAATAAAATAACAAACCAACATCTGTTGGGAAACCAACGTAATAAAAACAGTGGAAAACCAGCCTATAGCATAGACTGACTTAAGTGAGGAAATGACTTATAAATAGAATTATTGCTTGATTTCGAGGTGCAGGAGAACGTAAAACTGAAAGAAGGAATTACTGAGCTCAGATTTGGATAGATCAGCATCAAAACAACGTTATTCCTTCTGAGATGCATGTCACAAGGCTCCATTTGACAGGCACTGACCTCATGAAGAAGAATCACATTTTAAGTGTGATTTCTGCTGCTGAAGGAAGTGACTGCATTGTGTTTGTAGCTCAGTACAAACATCTTGTCAAACACTCTTTAAACAACCAAGTTCACAAGGCAGCAGGCTTTAGCTGTGGATGATGCTCCACATACAAGCCATGGTGCTATGAAATGCAGAACTTCAAACTAACCAGATATAGTAAATACTCAGGCATGAAGACCTAACCAAGAGATTATTGACATTAACTAACTTCACTGCCCTATGTCTAAAATTTTATGAGAGCTCATGTGTTGTGAAGTGCCTTTTAGACCCGAGTTTTAAAGGCTATAGGATATGTTTAACTCTGGGAAGTTAGAAGCAAGTCTCAAAACACTGTCTATTTCCATGCTTTCAGACCAACATAATGTTTATAGTTGTAAGAGCTTAATGGTATATCAGCATGGTGACTGGATTGTGCTCAGTCCTATGAAGGGGCCCAGGGAAGCTATGTATGACCATGGTGCAGGCTGCTCAGCAATGATGGACAGGCTCATGCCTGAGTTTCTCCTCAAAATCTCCTCCTGATGTTGCTTCTGGTCACCAGAGTCTTGCACATTTAGAGTTCCCAGAAAACGGGTATTTCCCCGAAGGAAAGATGTGAATACTCATGGATTTAAAGCAATCTTTCAAACAGATTCAGGAAAGAAAAAAGTCACTTTGCACAACAGGAGGCCACTTTGGTGTGCTTCCAAGATCCTTATGCATCTCTTTCTTTCATCAACAGCTGCATTTGGCATGACAAAACTGGCTTCTCTGCAATGATTAAATCTTATTTCTCCTTTGATAAAAAGCAGAGCAACTGCAGGTGAAGCTACTATTTCTGTGAGTAAACAGCAGTAGATAGGTATGTCCAGTGGTTGTCTGGTGGAACAGGAAATAATTGTTCTTCTCCTGACCATCCCCATTTTTATGTGCAGACTCATATTTATGTGGAAAAGCTTTCATAATACTTTCCAGATGCCTCCTTGCCTTTACAAGATTTTGAAAATTAGTTTCTTCTCTGTTCTGTGTTATAGAGTGTCTCAAATTTGTTAGTAAGTGTGTTCAAACCATAAAATCTCACTATTTCGTAGCTCAGTAAGAAAATCATGCCAAATATTAATGGTTTAATTACTAGTTAGTACTTTGTTTCTTAAAGAGAGTTTAATGAACCATCTAGCAATGTGATTAAGAATTACTCCCGTACATGCCATGCACACAGAAAAGATGGCTGCAAGAGGAGGAATCTCTACAAAACAAGAGCAGATAGAGTTCAACTATTGTGTCACATTCTAACTTTGGTACTTACACCCTTACAAACGATAAAGAAAATGGTGAGGGGGTTTTGTTGGTTGTTTTTTGGTATATGTTGGTTGCTTTTTTTTTAACGTGTGCTACTATTCATCTTTTTGCATCGCGTATTTTGCTGCCGTTAAATGAAACAGATATGTTAACAGTCAGAAGTCAACAGGAAAGAGCATTCTTCATTTTCATTTAAACAATATTCTTTTTAATGTAAACACAGACATAGTGTAGCACTTGATTACTGCAACAGAACTTGTCAACAGGAAGATCCAGTTTTAGGAATGGGTCACACTTTAGACCAAGGTTATATTTTATGCATAGAAGAAAGATGAGACTGGACATAAAATTATTTGAAGTACCAGCCCTGAAAGCAGTCCATAGGTATGAATAATTACCTTCTTTATACATTAGTCCATATATCTTTTGCCATGAAGAGTTGATCAATTTGCTGCTGAAAGTCTGTGAAAGATTAAGAATAGTACTGAAACAGGCAGTGTTTTAAATATTTGTGTTTGTCCCATATGCCAACTGCTTGTGTGATGCTGGAAATCAGACTAAGTGATCACAGCAGCGCTTTCTGTCCTCAAAGTCTAAGAATAAAACCACTTTAAGTCAGTTGGGGAAAAAAATATTTACTCTTCCATTCATTCTCAGCTCTTGCTTACATACTTTGTAACAACTTGCTTTTTGTTTGTGACACTCAGTAAGTCTGTTTGGAAATGTGCTGGCTTCACTTTGAGCTCGAGTGTAAACCATAGGGAATCTCTGTCTTCCTTTGAACACCATTCTTGTGAAGGAAAAGTATTGTGCCCTTCTGTTTCTTTCTTCACCTCTCCCTTGTTTATATACGACAAACAGTTTAGTGACTATGACCTGACTCAGATGAAATACATGCCTCTAACTCATTCATGTCTCTGTGGACTTAGTTATCTCCTAGGTAACACATTTCATAGGAAGAGAGTGAGTATCTTTCCACCATTACTTGGGAATCCAAGGAAAGGCAAGCTAATACCTGCTTTTTATTTTCTCTTGAGCTTCTGTATTCTTTGCCATAGACAATTCACATGTGGTTATTTTTGTTTATTCCCAGAAGAAAACTTTGTTTTTAAAAATGTGGTTATTCTTTAGCTCAGTGAGTCAGGAGAGAATGTGAGAAACACACTGGATGAAAAAAACAATTGCCACTGGAAAACTAAGATAAGAAGAGGTATCGTGCAGAATGGATATTGCATCCTCATGAATTTATGCTTATTAGAATTGGTGGTGACTTGCTATGTCATCTAATCTATTCTAATTTGTGTACATTTGCAGTCATCTACAAGTCTGGACTGTCTTCTCACCTGTAGTGATATAGATCACAACTAGTGTCTCCTGCAGGTGCAGCATTGATTTGCATTTTAGTTCTCTCATTTTCATGTATTGCACAGCTAATCATGATCCTATACATTGCCCACCTCTAAGCAGTTTTTTTCCTATTTAGTGTATATATCAAACAGTTCCTGAAGAGCTGTCAGATAACTTTTCATTTCTTTATTTTTTAATTGAGAAATGTGACCTGATTTGTTAAAATCTGTGGATTACTCTGAGTTGCAATATGGTCACACTCAAGCAGATATGTTAATAAATGTTCCTAAGTACATAATCAGATGAGAACCCAATAGTCTTCATTAATGAAATATGATCCATAATGAATCTTGCTTAGGAGTGCTAATAACTACCTTTAGGTTAAAGTGCTCAGATGTCACAGGATAACAATATCTGTTTTAGACATATATCATTACAGCAAAGTAATTAAAGGTTACTTAGCTGTTAAACGGTTACCTTGGAGGAATCCTTCAGTAAAGTGTCTTTAAAGATGCCTTCACAATGAAATTAATTAAGCAAATTAAACATCAACCTTGTAGTAATCTAGTTTACGTGCGGAATATCTGATATACAAATGTATAATATTGGTGGCAAAAAGCTGAGGACTTGGTGATGTGTCCATTGGTTTTTAAACATAAAACAGTCTTGGTTGCTCTTACATGTGAAATAATACTTACGCTACTGAGTTGAACAGAGCAGTGACAAAATTGCTGAAGAGAACTGGAATGTCAAAATGATCATGGTCGCATTCCATATGCTATTTGAATGCAAAGCTCAAGTAGCATCAGTCGGGATGAGAGAAGTAATAAAATTCACTCCATGCTTTTCACACCTTTGTGCTAACCTGGACTTTTAAAAAAGCCTGGTGATGAGTGACTATCGTTTTGCTAACAGCTCAGCGTGACTCACTAGGAGGAAACTTTCAGGGAATACTAGCTTGCTGCCTCCTTCGTTGTTTAATACAAACCACAGAAGGAAAATTGAGCAAGCAGCTTAATCTGAATATAAACATTTCTCATCACTCGCTCAAGTGGGAATATGATATGGACAACACCAGCGAGAGTGGAGCACTACTGAAATGAGAGACTTTTTCTTCCCCAATAATTTCTGTGCTGAAGTTAATGAAATCTTATTTCATACATTTTGACTTAAAAATTAGTTTCATAGCATTATGCCACCCATCAATGACAAACAGTTTATTCTGCTTTTTATTTTGTTTAAAGAGAAACAATCCACTAGATAAATAGATTACTCATCTGAGACCTTTTCATATGTAAGTAAGAAGGTGTAAGGTTCAGATCTCTGCTGTGCCTCTGAGACATTGTCCTTGCTCCAGGGGATGACATTAGTCACATACCTTAAGTTTACCCTTATTTAAATGTTTTGTCTGATCATGTCTTTTGACAAAAGAGGAAATAAGTAAATAAAGAAAGAAAATCTGCCTTATGCTGCAGAAATATTTGCTCTTCAAAGCACAGCTAGGAAAGTATTTGCAGTAGAAAAGGAAAGATGAAGAATGCTTGAAATCTGACTTTTTAATGTTATAAAACGTATTTTTATGCCAGCAAGGTAATTAGTAGCGGTAACATCATCTTATTGGTGATATGCAAAGCTGCTGCACATTTTGGTTGACGATGACAGTAATGCTATGGATAATGTTCTCCAGTCCTCAGGCTTCTGCTGAGGCCAAGTGGTTTGACCTTAATTGATTTTGCTCTCTACAATTCAGATTGCTTGAAAGATGAAGCTTCAGTCAGTGTCAGGAGAGAATGATCCCATGTCTTGGGGGCAAAAAAGTCCCCAGACAAACTAAATGCAGTGATGGATCTATCTGTCCACTGAATCATCTTAAGAAGTCCTTCAAAGACCTGCTAAGGGCCAAGCCTATCCAAAGTTGTAACATGTAGGTGTGAATAAAAAGGAAAAAAAGTCTGAATGCAGGGATTCTCAAGGAACTAATCTTTTTTTTCCCTGCTGCAGCTTCTGAAATAACATAGGTTATTACTTCCTGAGACAGTAAAAGCATGTGTATTGAATGATTCAGCCGAATTCCACACCTGGAAACAGCTTTCAAAGGGAGATTAGGAAAAAAAAAAGGCAAGTCTAAGAGGGGAAGATTCTCTTCCAATGAGGTCTTTTGCCCTGAGGCATGAATTATATTTTAATTATGAATTGGTAAAAATGTAATCAGAAAACAAATGGCATTGATTACGTTTTCAAAGCAGTAACTCAAATAATTTCATCCTATACTTCCATGTTGCTTGAAGTGTAGAACCAACAGAAAAACCTGAGAGTGTCAGCATTCATATAAATCAGCAGTACTGTCTGTAGCTAACATTTATGTACAAGCTTGCAAAGGGTTTCATAAGGGATATGAGTGCACCTACAATACAAACCACATGTCAAACACCAAAAACCTGCAGAGCAACAGTGTTGTTTTTCCCCTTTGCTTGGTCCAAGCTAATTTTCTGTTTTGCTAAGCATCAGTAATTGTTAAGGTGGTATATCAACAGTAATCATGGTGGCATGTTCAATTTAATTATAGCTGGTTGAAGTCTTTAACTTAATTTGTTTTTTCTGAACAACAATTTATTTTATTCTGTTTAAAAAAAATCTTTCTGTTTATGCATTTCATCATCTTTTGTTATAAGAAACAGAGATCTGGTTTCATTACTCGAGTGTGGAAGCCATGAAGGAGGAAGTCTTTATCAGCTTACTCTACTATACCTGGGCTCTTTTCCTGCAATACTTACTAAAGACCAAATCACTTGAAGTCAGTAGAGTTCTGCCTAGATCATGAATTTCAGTTCCTAGCTAAAAAGCTATGAAACTCATACCAAAGTTAGGACATGGAAAGATAGGGCATTGTTTAACATGGAACAAGGCCACAGATTCTTCCAACAGGCAATTATGATAATAAATGATTCAGCCACGAGTACAAGATTAATGTATTCTCTTAAAGTTTGGTGAGGATAAATAGAACAGTAATGGGGAAAGTTGACTTTGTTTAACCTCAGTCAAGAAGGGGAGCCAAAAAAGGAAAGTTTGGACAGGACAGTGGAAGTTTTGATGGTGAAAGAGCTCTCTGCGGGCCTTAAGCCTTGTCCATAAGTAAATTTGTGAATGTCTCTGTAAAGCAGTGCAAATCCCTACACAGGCATTCTCATTTCAGTTAAAGCAGCATTTTGTGTTTGGTTTTAGCTGCTTGAAAGTCCCTGAAAATAAGCTATTCTTGAATTGAGTTCCATACGTCGACGGAGTGTGCATGTGTTTACTGAAATCTCATTATATCCAAACACAGTGATACAAATCTGCAGATTAGTGCACGCACTGAAAAGACTGCTTAGCCTTTCAAAGGATTTTACAGGAAAGCAAGCTGGAAAGCAAGCCTTTTCTGCTTGCCATTTGTAGGTTTGTGAATTTGGCTTTTATTTCTTTGTGTAAATATGTTTTCGTGCAGACATTGTAAAGTCGTGACCCCCTGTAAAAAGGATTACCTTGAGGAGAGATAATAAGACTACAGTGTAAAGGATGTTTAATGCAGAAATGCTAAGTTTCTCTGTACAAAGATTATAGCACAATAAATTTTTTAACTCAAGGTATTTCCCTGACATTATAAAAACAGTCACATATCAGAACCACAAAATAAAAGTCTTAAGGAGAGGGCTAAAACAAAGGAAAATGTCTGGGTTTTTTTGGTTGGGGTTTTGCAGTTTACTTTTGTAGGATGAGACAGAATTCCTCAAAAAATGTGATTTATTTTAGCTGAGGCTGCTAAGTTTAGATAACACTTAATGACTTAGATATTATTTTTACAATCACTATATTTCATGGGGTATTAAAAATAGTAAATAAGGAAATACTTTAAAACAGATAATGGAAGACAGTAAGAAAAGCTGAAGATTTTGGTTATTCACAAAAGGCCTCATTCATCTGAAGCAACGACTTGCTCTCATTAGCCACATTAGCCATTGGAGTGAGAGAGATCAAATTCTGGTCCAAAATAGTTCCATTGGTGGAAAAAAAAAAACAAAGAAATGATTTTTTTTTTTGGCTTACACCTACAGCACCTTTCTTATTTGTTTGTCTGAGTAGTAAGCAGTATGGTTAGAAACAAATTGAAACTTAACCCTGATGCACTGTGATCACTGGCTACTTGCTGATTTCTGAAAAGACAGGACTAGACTTTGTGTGCCAGGTTGTCAAATTTGAGCATGAACTATCCATGCATTCATTACCTGTGTGTTTAGGTGCACATTAAAGTGCTTTCATGAAAAGCAGTCTCAGATCCTTATTCAGAAAGAACTTACATTCTCCCTGAAAAGGAAGATTACTCATGTATGTAAAGCAAAACCAAATCTGAAGTCTTTCTGTGATGACATACTTCAAAAGGACAAACTGCTTTTCAGTTTCATGGGCTCTTCACAGGCAGTATTATAACCAGGGCACTCTGAAAAGGAAAGGGAAAGAGATTTGGAGTTTCTTAAGAGTGCCAGGAATCAATGGGTCATGAAATGAAGGACAAAAAGTAAATGAGAAAGATGACTAGATCTTTCTGTTGAAGACAGAAATTCTCATATTAAAAATTGTGTAAATAGCTGAAAGATGATGTGATGGCAAGGCAGAGGTGGTAGAAAGGTAGAAGCACAGCAGAAAGTAAAAAGAATCTGGACACTGCAAGATAGAGCAAGTCTGATCTGTTTTACACCCTGTTATTGTCACTCCATTTTCTGTTTACTGCTAGCACTTAACTAATTTTCTACCAGGAATCTTCTGCTGACCTTTAACTCTGTGTAGATATGTATCCTCATCATGGTACATTTCATAATAAAGGAGATTTTGAATTCTTATATTAGTTAAGAAGATACAGGACTGAGAGTAGTTAAGAATATGCAGAATTTAAAACCTGTTAACTGAAATTTGAGGTAAGGACCTAAAATAAATGGTGTTTAAGATAGAAAGGACTCTAATATGAAGATAAAAACTCCAGACAGTGGGAAAATAATGTTAAGCAGTTCTATCTGAGACATTTCACCACAAGAAGAGGAAATGTGTGACATATGGTATCAAGTGAGGCACTTGAAGTTGAGTCTAAAAATATTGGAACAAGACAACTGTAAGTTTGTATGAATAAAAATGGAAAGGAAAGATATTATGATACATCAAGAAACAGAGAAGAGTTATGAAACCAGAGGTGGACTTGTTGGATGTTTGTTTGCTTTTCTTATCCAGTGGTTTCTGATGTTTTTATTCGATTTATCTTCAAATTCAACCTCCACCTCTACCTTCCGTTCTGTTTCTCTCAGTGACATCAGTGCTGGTTATTGACACAAAAACTGGGTGGATCTTTGAACCTTGAAATCAAATCAAAGAACAATTTAGGGAAAGAGATAATTATGTATCAGCTCTTCTTCCCCCCAATATGTTTAAACAGATTAGATTATTTTTTTTTCAAGTGTTGGATGTGATGGGAACATTTGACAATAATACTGTCACTTTACATGAGTCATAAAAGTCAATTAAAAAGAACCCCAAACTTATCTCTCTCTCAGATTTTATGGTATGCATTATCTGATCTTTATTCTAAGTTAAATGACCTATTTTAATTTCTGTTTATATGTGGGGTTGTATTTGTTGGTTTGGGTTTTTTTTTTTTTAGCTGATTAATATTAAGTTGCTTTAGAGCTGGAAATCTGTGAGAGAGTTGTGGGTTAGGAGTATTTTGGGTTTTGCTTTGTTTTTGGTTTTCTTTCCTTCCACTGCTAGTTCTTGTAAAACTTGAGTGAATAAAAAACAAGCGGCTATTTGCATATGGCAATTTGTCTATGCATTGAGAACCCAGCAGAGATACGCTTTGGGAATCACAGGGAGACTAAAGGCTAACTGCACACAAAAGCTGATGCTCCCTTTCCATCACAAGTGATCCTTACCAATTTTACTTGGCACATTGTGCATAGCTTTGCATGTGCTGAGTAAGCTCAGTTGCCGGTAACTTTACTAGGATTCAAGGCAGGACTTTTGTTCATGGCACTGGACAAGGCTCAGGAACCAGAGCATTAGCTTTTTGCTTTGGCAGAGATTTCCTGGCTAAATTACCTAATTTCTCTCTGCCTCATTTCATAAGAACAGTCAAATCTGTTCAGACCAAAGGCTCATTTAACCCAGTATCTCAGTTCTCACAACGACCCATAATGGATGCCAGTAGAAGAGAATAAGAAGGCAAGCATACAGCAATGCTTAGCTATATAGTTAGTCTCCCGGGCTCCGGCACTGGTTGTTTAGGGATTTCCTGAACCAGGAGTGGAATCTCTGTGTTTAATGCTTTTCAGTGACTTGGTTTAGATGAATTAGTACTGGCATTTCTTGAGCTCATACATCTTTTAAGTATCCACAACAGCCCATGCCCTACAAATTGTGACATGTGAGGAACATCCCTTTATTTTTTTAAACATTCTACCTGCCAGTTTCTAGTTCAAGAACAAACTGAGAACAGTCTTGTTTTCTTCATATCTATTCCAGTGTGCTCTATGCTTATTAATTTAGAGAACTATAACTTCATGCATTACTGAAAATGCAGGAGTGCCATGCATTTATATAGAAACATCAAGATGTTCTTTGTTCTTTATTTCTTTCCTTACATCTCCTAACATTCAGTTTGCTTCTTTTTAAACTTATTGGGCGTAGACTTATTATTTTTAAAAATAGATTGTAGTTTAAAAATATATTTTTATATATTTTAAATATATTGTAGTTTTAAAATTTTGTTCTTGAAATGAGGTATTGTACTAGTGATTGCAAAAGTACTTTCTGTAGAATGATAGAGAAGAAGAGCTTTAAAGAAATTTGTATAAAATTCCTGAAGCAAATGTCCAAGTTGTTCTGGTTTATTCTAGCTGACTGCAGTAAATAATACAGAATTTTATCTCTAACATTCACAAATGAAACATTTTCAGTCAGACATGTAGATGCTGCTTCTGTTTTTTTGAGGTCTTAATTCAGAGGCCACTGAAATAGTCTTAATGTGCTTTAGAGCAAGTGCTTAGTCATTGATACAAGAATAAAATGCCAGTCCTATAATGTGACTTCTCTGCTACCACTAACACCTTCCAAAACAGGAAGACAGCTGGGCTATTATATTTCAAATACCATTTGTAAGTGCTAATTTTAATGCTTGCATACAGAAGGAGAGGGAAAAATAAAAAGGAGAAAGATACATTTTGATTTCCACAGTTTTTCTGTGCATCTCTAAATGTGCCATATGGGATATGGGACAGGTGGGCCTTACTAGCCCTCATGAGATTTTTTTGTACAAAGACATTCCAGCATCGCTGGAAGCATACGATCACTTTTCCTACAAGGCCGTACTCTGAGTTCTTCCCTTTCCGAGGGACTTATGTACCAGCAGGAACGGATTAAAGTTGACAACATTTTGAAAGCTGTCTCTTATTTCTCAGGGGCCTGTTCCAATCTTAGGTAAGCAAAGTTTCATCTATAAAGAAAAGATAAGCCTGGCAGAGTTCAGAAGGTGCCTCAAACACCACAAACACCTTCTCCTGGTGAAATGTTTGCGTCTGAGGTGATAGAAAGCTGAGCAGCATTATCTGGACCTGTTCAAGGCAGGATTGGATGTGGCACTTGGTGCCATGGTCTAGCCTTGAGCTCTGTGGTAACGGGTTGGACTTGATGATCTGTGAGGTCTCTTCCAACCTTGGTAATACTGCAATACTGTGATCTTGCAGATGGTATTAAAATATATTTCCAATATCTGAAGGGAGCCTTCAGGAAGGCTGGGGAGGGACTATTGACAAGGTCTAGTAATGTCAGGACAAGAGGTAATGCGTTTAAACTGGAAGAGGGGAGATTTAGACTAGATGTTAGGAGGAAGTGTTTTACAGTGAGGGTGGTGAAACACTGGAACAGGTTGCCCAGGGAGGTTGTGGATGCTTCCTCCCTGGAGGTGTTTAAGGCCAGGCTGGATGAGGCCTTGAGCAACCTGCTCTAGTAGGAGGTGTCCCTGCCTATGGCAAGGGGTTGGAGCTGGATGATCCTTGAGGTCCCTTCCAACCTAAACCATTCTATGATTCTATGATTCTGTGATATTAATAAAAAAGTATAAAGGCACGTGGGTTTTCCATACCAGTTAGGACAGAATTTTCTTGATGCAGGGCTAATTTACACTAAGGAAACATTCCAGTTGTAAACTTAAAGACAAGTCATCCATCAATCCTTAAAACTAACTTTTTTCGTTACTTACATTGCCTTTTACTGGGGTTTTACAAAGTGTTGCTACGGAGACAACTCCACTCGTTGTCTAAAGGTGCCTCTGTTTATGAAGAACAAATTAATTTGGCACAGTAGGTGAGATGATTAATATTTCAGATCTTACTATTTTGATTTGTGCATGCATGTGTTTGTGTGTGATTATACATTTCAAGGATTGACAGCTAAGTGCAGCTAAACGTTTAACATTTATCTGCATACATGCAAATGAAGCTCGCATTTCAGTCAGATATTCTAAAAGAAGTAATTAGTAAGGATTAAGAACACAAGAGATTTTTCTTCTCTGTGTTTATTGTCATTATTTTAATGATGACAAAAAGCAGAAGGGTGATGGTATGGATGCAAGTTTAGAAGTTGCATGTTCACCAGTTCAAACCTATTAAATTGATGATGACAGAGAACAACTGTTTTAATTCATAGTCATTTGGAAGGATTTTCTGTGACCTCAAGTTAACATGTAAACATGGCAAGGGATATAAGAAAGATTCCTCTGGTTTTCAATAACTTGAGGGGAATATTTTTCTGCCTTCAGTGGGCTTTAGGCTGAAATTCTGAAATCAGGACCTGAGATGTGCACAATGGAGTCGCCGTCCCTGGGGCTGTTCAAGGCAAGGTTGGACGTGGCACTTGGTGCCATGGTCTAGCCTTGAGCTCTGTGGTGAAGGGTTGGACTTGATGATCTGTGAGGTCTCTTCCAACCTTGGTGATACTGTGAGACTGTGAAATGTCTCAGTGATCACACCACTTTTGAGATGGCATTGTGTGTAGGTGCAGTCTGTAAGATTTATTGCTATCATCCTTAATCCTCCCCTGAGCACAGACAGGTCCTGCATAATTAAAAACACACTTCATGCTATAATTGTGGTATGATGTTTGGTGGCAAATAATCAAGTAACCTGAATGTCAAATTTATTTCTCCTCAAAGCTGAATGACTTAACAGTTTGGATTCCATTAAAGTTTGCCACAGAAACTTATCACAGAAATCAACAGGATTTTAAGGAGAACTATTTATTTCTTGTGAGACGTTGATGTGTTTGTCAGTTTGCTTTATGCAGCAAAGTTGATCTGTATTGTACTGTTCCATAGTCTACTCTATACACTTATTGCATGAAAGAGCCATGATTTTGTGCCAGAGTTGTGTTAAATGAAAGGCAACACTTCTTTGAAAATACAAACACCAGTAACTGAGTTACCTGGTTGGATGATGATTAGCCCTACTGACACTGTGCATCCCTGTTTATGACATATGAGCTGAGTGCATTAGATATTATCACCGGTGTCACTTACTCTCTCCCTTCTGGGAGTGCCTGAGTGCTAGAAATGCAGGCAAGAAGTGAATGTTAATGCATTTTTTTTTTTCACTCACCCTGAATCAAAACCATTTAAATTCATTTGTTTCTCTGCCAGCAAAGGTTTTGCTGCACTGAGAAGAGAATATCAAACATTCTTGACTTTTTAATAAAAAAAAACCCTCAACCTGTATGAGAAATGCACTGCTCTTAAACACAGTACTCTGAGGAATAATTGCAACTTGTCACAGAGAGAGGTTATAATTATGTCTACTGTTACTTGTGTCTCCTTGTGCATAATAGAAGTTAGCTTTTTCAAATACATTGCTCTCTAATGCAATACCAGTTATTAACATGTTGAGGATATTATTTTTTGCTAATGAAGAAAATAAAATGAAGCTGCAAAAGGATCAAGTGATGTCACACTGAAAGCAAATTGAGGAAATGAGGGCAAAAGGAACGTGCTTATTGCAGAGATTTCAAAACAAAACTTTGCCTCAGGAAAAGAAAAGATTGTCCCAAGGGTCAGAATTTCATCTTCTGTATTCCAGACCTTGCTTATGTTTAAAAAGAAAAAAAAAATAATACATATCAAACGCTGGTCTAGACTTCACAGTTTATAGGCAACCTGCTCTAGGTGAACCTGCTCTGGCAGTGGGGTTGGACTAGATGATTTCCAGAGGTCCCTTCCAATCTGGCCATTCTGTGAGTCTGTGATTTTCTGAGTGAAATGTTACAGATAGATTGCAGTATCTCAAACAGAAAAATGTAAACCTTAACAGTTGTTACAATAGTTGCTCTGGGTGTTTCTTTCTCATTACTTGCATAAATTCACTGAAAGCATGCTCAGTAGGTCCTGCTGTAGGGAAAAAGAGAGTTCATAGTATTTTTCTAGGCTTGCTCCTAGTCTGTCATTCATTTAGTCAGGTTTTTCCATGCTCAAAATTAAAAAGCAAGTAAGCTAAAAAGCAAGGCAGATACATGCATTAATTTTCAGAGGTGACTAATAGTTTCACGTATCAGAATTTTAAATTGTCCAAGAAGGTATTTTGTGAAAATCAGAGCCCTTGAGCGAGTTTTAAATTGGGTGCCCAGCTCAGGAGCATGGAAATTAGAAAATCTTGGCAATATGCTTATTTGTTAACTCCACTTGACTAAGTCCTTTCTATATATTGCTTCCCCAGTTTGCAGTTGGTTTTGTGTTGTAAATAAGATACCCTTGACTCAGACATGAAAGTTCCCCAGGAAAACTGGAGAACCTTTCTCTTGTTAAACAGCACCCTAATTACAGAAGCAATTTTACAAACAATCCCCCAGGGGAAACATTTTTGTTCTCATCAGGAAGGCTCTTGAATAAAATAACACCTTTGCTAACTTCATTTATTTACAACGGGACACAAAACTGAGACTGGGTTAGATTTATTGCCATTACATCACAATGCTCAGTAATTCATAAAACATTGCGTCTAGGAGTTAGCACTGCTGCTATTTCCTCTGATGCCTGACCTCACCACAGTCTAATAACATACAGGAAATCCAGAAGACAAAGAGGGAAAGCAGTGGTCTTGAATGCTAAAAATAAACCTTAGAAAACTAGTACAATCATGTAGTAGAGTATGGCCCAATAATTTATTTAACATAATAGTAGAATCTGCTAAAGCAATTAGAATCTGTTCCAAATGTTTTTAATGGAAAATATGCTGGGGATAAGAATCAGAACACCTAAAAAATGGAGGCTTTTAGGTTTTGTAATCCAGTTAACATGTACGGGTTTTAGCTTTGTATGTCTTATTGCTTACATATGCACACCACTTAATAACTTGACTAGAACACGCAGTCATGGTATGGCAGTTATATTTCCAGAGGTCATCTTATATGAGCCAGACAGTGATCTTAAGAGATGTATTACACTTGGCAACTCAAAAAGTTGCAATACAAAGGCATTCTAGTTCTCACTGTTCTCTGAGAACTGTTCAATATCCTTCATCATATCTAATGTCTGGTATGCCAATAGGATGACATCTTTGGTGTCTTTACTAATCAGTCAAGGATTACATGTCATTTGTGATTGATTTGGATTGGCTTTGGTTTTTTTTTTCATAATCACTCTATATTTGCAAGTTTTGTTTTGTTTTTCTAAAGGGATAAATCATGTAGTGCCACTATGAAGGGAGACTGTAGCCAGGTGGGGATTGGTCTCTTCTGCCAGGCAACCAGCAACAGAACAAGGGGAGACAGTCTCAGGTTGTGCCGGGGGAGGTATGGGCTGGACGTTAGGAGCAAGTTCTTGCCAGAGAGAGTGATTGGCATTGGAATGGGCTGCCCAGGGAGGTGGTGGAGTCACCATCCCTGGAGGTGTTCAAGAAAAGCCTGGATGAGGCACTCAGTGCCATGGTCTAGTTGACTGCATAGGGTTGGGTGCTAGGTTGGACTGGATGGTCTTGGAAGTCTCTTCCAATCTGGTTGATTCTGTGATTCTATGATCACAGGGTCACAAGATGTTAATGTTTTTCATGTCAGCCTGTCTATGTTAGAACTAGAAAAATATTTTATCAAAATATACATTTAGGCAGTGCTTTATAATTAGTGCAAATAGATACATGACATTGTTAGAAAAAAAGAAACTCAAGAAAAAAATCTTTTGCAAGAAAGTCAAATAAACCTGGTGTCTTTGGCTGATGAAATACTGCAAAAGCAAGTTCACAAACATACACTTACCTGTTTTGAACAGCTGCTCAGTTTGACTGTGTCTGCCCTCCTTTTATTTACATATGTTGCATCGAGAGTATTCTTCATGTAAATGCCATCATTAGTATGCATCTAGTATGTTCAGGTGTGAACAAGTTTTCACCATTTGACGCTGACACTTGATTTGTCTTCCATTCAGAAGCATGAGCAGTTACAGATCATAAACTCAGAAAAAACATCATAGAATCAGACAGGGTTGGAAAGGAGCACAGGGATCATCCAGTTCCAACCCCCCTGCCGTGGGCAGGGACACCCTACCCTAGATCAGCCTGGCCAGAGCCTCATCCAGCCTGGCCTTAAACACCTCCAAGGATGGGGACTCAACCACCTCCCTGGGCAGCCCATTCCAGGTTCTCACCACTCTCATGGTGAACAACTTCCTCCTCACGTCCAGTCTGAATCTCCCCACCTTCAGCCATTGTGGCTGTATTTTTCCTTTTGTTAAATTAATCATATTAGAATTATGTAGACAGATAAGTAAGTAGAAAGATAAATAGATATGAAACATTTCTCCTTTTGAAAAGGCATACAATAACTTAATAGATATTAATTGATTTCATTTCAGAATAAAGCAGAGAAATGTAGGACTCTTGGTATTGACTGAAAGTGAGCTATTGAGTGAGTTGTCCAAATTGAACTTATCTCATGGAGATAAGTTTTCAAAACTTGTGCTACCAGAGTTGTCTACTGCATCTTAAAACATCTTTTGAATATTGTAAGCCAGGAAAACTTTCAATAGAAGTGACATGTAGGAATCAAATAAGAAAATGAAAACAAGAGCTCTGTTCTGTTTTCATTAACCCACATGAATGAAGCATGTAGCTGGATGTCATCTCAACAGCTTTTTTATCTCAGTATCAAGAACAACATTTCCAGGTGCCAAAGTGTCAGTGAATATCTACAAGCAGAGCAACTCAATGGAAAGTGTGTTTCTTGAGTCTGTAAAAGAGGGCACAGATTATACAGAGACTGAGAGCTCTTTCAGTGGTCAGGAAACTATAGAACTGCATGAACATGGTCAGAGGGCTGAAGCACCTCTCCTATGAGGACAGGCTACAAGAGTTGGGGCTCTTCAACCTGGAGGAGGCTTTGAGGAGACCTTGTAGAGGCCTTCCAGTATCTAAAGGGGACCTACAAGAGGGCTAGGGAGGGACCACTTACAAGGTCCTGTAATGATAGGATGAGAGGTAATGGGTTTAAACTGAAAGAGAGGAGATTTAAACTAGATGTTAGGAAGAAGTTCTTCACAGGGAGGGTGGTGAGACACTGGAACAGGTTGCCCAGGGAGGCTGTGGCTGCTCCCTCTCTGGAGGTGTTCGAGGCTAGGTTAGATGAGACCTCGAGCGACCTGTTCTAGTGGGAGGTGTCCTTGCCTATGGTGGAGGGTTGGAACTGGATGATCTTTGAGGTCCTTTCCAACCTAAACCATTCAATGATTCTATGATTATATGATTGCAGAGGTAGAGAGGTGGACAGATGTTAGATGCTCAGGACTGTTTATCAGGTAAACACTTCAATGAGGTTTATTTTCTGTTCCCTTTGGCACAACATAGCAGTCTGGTTTAGTTCCAGGTCCTGCAGAATCTGGAGGTCTGTGTTTGAAAACATCATTTTACTAAAGAACTGTCACTTAAAGTGATTTCCCATGGGATTTTAAAACTGGTTTCCAACCACTCAATTTTGCTAAGCCTCAAGTTGGAAAAACAAAATGTAACAAAGGTGTTGCAGAGCTCAGTATCTCACACATGTGTGCGGGCAAAATTCTGTAACATACAGAGCCTGAACACTAAAAGTCAGAAGCCCATTCATTGTGTGCATTTTTAAAAATGGTCTTGAATAATTAATGATTTAAACTTTCAATCACTTTTCACCTATTTCCCCAGTGATTACCACTTGCCACAATGTTTATCTTTGCTTTAATATTTGTATTTTTTGAGTAATTTCTCGCATTATATTTATTTGCACTTGGAGGTTTTTTAAAAAAAGAAAGCATTCTGTGGGGATGACTTTAATAAAAGTTTCTTATTAAAAGTTCCATAACAGCCTGATTCCCAAACCTGAATCTAAAGTCCTCCTATTTGCCAGTTTTCATGACTCAATAGATTAAGTGTGAAGTAGGAAATACAATAACAATAAGAACGTAGTCGTATCCTGCAGTTGTTCCACTTAAAATTATTCTTGAAAAGTAACACAATTCATAAATAAATCACTTCTCATTTCACATATTTAAAAGACTCTGTGAAATATTCTTGATACAGTCATAAAATATGTGCACAGAAAGTTGTGCTGGACAAGAGGAAAATCAGAATCCACTGAAATTAGTAGTTTGAGGGAGGTGGAAAGAAACAACAAAGAAACAACCAAAGAAGAAACAAACAAAGCAAACAAATAATTAAAAAAAAAAAAAACACAACCCCCCCTCAACCAACCAAAAAATTAAACCAACAACAACCCCGAAAAAAGCCCAAACAAAAATCTCCCAAACCAAAATCAACCCACAGCAAACAGAAGAGCCATCACTGCCCTTTTTCAAAATCATAGAATCATAGAATCAGTTAGGGTTGGAAGGGACCACAAGTATCATCTAGTTCCAACCCCCCTGCCATGGGCAGGGACACCCTACCCTAGATGAGGCTGACCAGAGCCTCATCCAGCCTGGCCTTAAACACCTCCAAGGATGGGGCCTCAACCACCTCCCTGGGCAGCCCATTCCAGGCTCTCACCACTCTCATGCTGAAGAACTTCCTCTTCACGTCCAGTCTGAATCTCCCCACCTCCAGCTTTGCTCTATTCCCCCTAGTCCTGCCACTACCTGATAGTCAAATGTCTCCAATCAGCTGCCTCATATAGGCTCTTAGTTCAGACCTAAATTCACATAAGATTCCTCTGTGGTCAAGTGAAAAGACATCTTTCCCCTGGGAATTGCTATTCTGAGCTGGTCTGAATCATCGTTCAGAGGAATCACTTGCTTTCTGCTGACTCTGACTAGGGCAGCAAATTCAGCCACCCTAATTAATGCCTCTATGTAGAGAAGGTAAATCCAGACCTTAATAAGCTTGAAAGTTTTTCCTCTAAGTGGGAAGTAAGGTTGTTCTTTTTGTTCTTACTAATACCAAATAATGCAGTGAACATAATATTTCAAGGCCAGCAACTTCTCATTCAGTTCTCCAAATGGATGCTCCTTCCTGTTGCAGTATTATACTCCAGGCACTCGACTGATAATCTTTTGGGTTTGTTTTTAATGGGATTTAGGGGTGTTGTGGGTTTTTAGTTTGTTCACTTTCCCTTTTAATCTACTTGCTTCATGGCTGCACGAGTCTGTGAAAACAAGTGAAATGTTAGTATCAGTAATGCTAACAGCTGTGGCCAACACTGCTGTTAAACAAAGAAGTGATAGTTCCCAAGGCTTTTGACATCTTCAGTGTTTCTAGACTATGCTGTGTTACTGTTAGGCAGTTTGTTGTGGAAATCAGCTAGCCACTGGAAGTTACTCTGTTGATGTGTTATTTCTGTTGGTAGTTTGGGGGTTACAAGAGTAAGGAGTTCCTTCAATTGCAATAGGGCAGCTGGGGAGCATCGTTGCTGTCAAACCCCTCTACGTTTTCCATGCCTTATAATTTAAAACAGCAATACCTTCTTAGTAGCTGCACATGCTCCATCAACACAACCTTTAAAGATCATCATCTTGCACTGATTCATTGTTGACCAGCAGTGGTTTCACTGCAGTAAGCTCTGCAATTCTGTGATGGTTTCTGTGTGAATTGCCAGAAAGGTTTCAAGATAAAAAAACCACTCTGAAACACAGCAGTCAGTGCTACTCATTTTGGTAGATCAGCTCTTTCCCACTAACCGTATGTTTTCTCACAAGCCAGAAATAGATTAAACTAAGAAAGTTTTTGGTTGGTTTTTTTTTTGTTTTTTTTTTTTTTTTTTTAATAAAAACAATCAATCAAACAATAAATAAAAAGCCCTAATGGACGCTTTTGTCTTCTCATCTTTGTTTTGTAGAGACAGTTCTGGATAGGCTAGCTGTTGAAAGAGAGACAACAAATGGTATCAAAAATTATCATACTGGGTATACCTATATTTATATATGGGTATATGGTTGGTTTGTGGTTAAATGCGGTTATGGTTAAATGTGTATATAATCATACCCAAAACTACACCAAGCTGTGGTTCCAGCAGGTCAGGAGAGGTGATTCTGCCCCTTTATTCTGCTCTTGTGAGACCTCATGTTGAATACAGCATCCAGTTCTGGTGTCCTCATCATAGGAAGAACAGAGAACTGCTGGAGCAAGTTCACAGGAGGACCACAAAGATGATCAAAGGGCTGGAACAACTCTCCTATGAGGATAGACTGAGAGAACTGGGGTTCAGCCTAGAGAAGAGAAGACTCTGGGGGAACCTTAGACTGGCCTTACAATACCTGAAGGAATCCTACAGGAAATCTGGAGAGGGACTTAATAAGAGTGTCTAACAATAGGACAAGGGGGAATAGTTTGAAGCTGAGGGAGACTAGGTTTAGACTGGATCTCAGGAAAAAATTCTTCATTGTGAGGGTGGTAGGACTCTGGAATAAGTTGCCCAGGGAGGTTGTGGATGCCTCCTCCCTGGGAATGTTCAAAGCTAGGTTGGATGAGGCCTTGAGCAGCCGAGTCTAGATGACAGGCATCTCTGCCCGTGGTGGGGAAGTTGGAGTAGATGATGTCTAAGGTCCCTTCCAACCTAAGCCATTCTTTGATTCTGTGATTCTATAATATTATAACATATTGGTACATTGGCTGGCTGAAGCTATTCAGTAGTAAAATACAAAATAAATTTTGTCAAATACCAATATCTTGTCACCACTCAGTATCATATGGGATGTTGTTTCATCAGTATTTCAGCTCTTTGAGAGTGAATCTCTGGAGCCTTGAAATGGCAGATCATCAGGCTAAAGAATGGGAATCACAGTAACTTGTACATTCATTACCAGGACTGAACTTGCACATTCATTCAGGCTAAAGAATGGGAATCACAATAACTTGTACATTCATTACCAGGACTGAACTGAACTGTGAGTCTTGCCATCTATCATGTACTGTACAGGAAAATGTATTTTAAGGAGCCAGCATCAGAATAGAAGAGAATAGAATAGAATAGAATAGAATAGAAGAGAATAGAATAGAATAGAATAGAATAGAAGAGAATAGAATAGAATAGAATAGAATAGAAGAGAATAGAATAGAATAGAATAGAATAGAATAGACCAGGTTGGAAGAGACCTCCAAGATCATCCAGTCCAACCTATCACCCAGCCCTATCCAGTCAACTAGACCATGGCACTAAGTGCCTCAGCCAGTCTTTTCTTGAACACCCCCAGGGACAGTGACTCCACCACCTCCCTGAGCAGCCCTAATCTACCACCATGCATAACATTTACTAAGTGGAGCAATTCATGCCATACCATGAGCCATCAATCAGTTATTATCACCAGAATGTGGAATTTCATGACTTAAGTAATTTCATTTTCAGTAGTTCTACTATAGATTATAGAGAAGCATCAACGAGATATAAACCTAGAATTTAATAACCCAGCACCAACTAAATAAAATATGCTGCAGAAAGATTTTAATCTAAGAGGATCTTTTAAAAATATTTTAAGTACATTGTAATGTTCTTCTAGGCTGATAGTGCAGCTAAAGAAGAAGTTTGGACAAGAAATTGAGCTTGTTCTGCTACAAAGAGGAGGCTCAGGGGTGACCTCATTTCTGTCTACATCTACCTGAAGGGAGGTTGTAGCCAGGTGGGGGTTGGTCTCTTCTCCCAGGCAACCAGCAACAGAACAAGGGGACACAGTCTTAATTTGTGCCGGGGTAGGTATAGGCTGGATGTTAGGAGGAAGTTCTTCCCAGAGAGAGTGATTTGCCATTGGAATGGGCTGCCCAGGGAGGTGGTGGAGTCACCGTCCCTGAAGGTGTTCAAGAAAAGACTGGATGGCGCACTTAGTGCTATGGTCTAGTTGACTGGATAGGGCTGGGTGATAGTTTGGACTGGATGATCTTGGAGGTCTTTTCCACCTTGGTTGATTCTATGATCTATGAAATGCAATTCTTTCATTTTTTTTTCTTTTCCCCCCCTCCCTTTTTTTTTTTAATCCCTCCTTTCCCCCCCTCCCTTTCCTTTTCTTTCTTTTTTTTTCCCCTCCTTTCCCCTGCTTTTTTCTATTTTTCTTTTTTTCTTGTTTCCTTTTTGCATTTTAGAGAATTTTAGAGAATTCTAGAGAACTCTTGCATTGGTTATAATAGTCTTACAAAACTTTGAGCATTTGGTGAATACACAGTTTTTCTCAGTTTATAGCTAAAGTATTTGCTGACTCGATGCAGTATCATTCTTTGCATTCAATTCACTGCAAAACTCAAGAGGTAGTAAAATTATAAACTGATCAGATTTTTTTTTTTCATTAAAGCAAATAGTGGGTTATTTTTCTATCTAAAACTCTTGTCTGCACTGTGCAATAGAGGGCCACACTCAAAAAGTTCAAAGTCCTTCTAAGACTCTAAGCAAAGCCTTGGTCTTTGCTATCTGTCTCCAAGCAGACTGGTTCTGATACTGAGACTTTACCCAGGACTTGTCCTCACTCTGCTGTGTGTACACAGGTTTTCAGGTGTAATTTAAGCGGACAGGACTTGAAGCACCAGTAGCATAGCCTGAATTTTTGGACTGATATGGAGACTAACTCTCTGGAAAATGATCAAGCACACCATCTATAAAAGAGAAGAAATTTTGCCATCAGATATTGACACTGACTTCTCCTATCTGCTGTTGTGGCATCTCAGGGTAGAACTTGGGTGTCAATGCCATAGCCCAGTGACTAATACGGACAAGTGTGTATCACATGTCATATTGCTTTCTAGGTTTTTAAAAGGGAGGTGAAGAATTACATGGAAAAAAATATTTATTCTTTTTTTTTTTTTTTTTGCTTATGTTTATTGATAATTTGTACCCAGAGGTTTTTTTGACTTGAGCACCTAGAAAGCTATTTGGACATGTTACTTTGTTTGTGACAGGTTAGACTTCCTACAGCATGTTTATTGAAACTCCTTGGGGCTTCAGACTAATCATGATACATTTATTTGGCACTTAACAGTGATGTATTTATTGTTGTTAATACTCGCCTATACATTTGGAAACTTGTAGTACATATCTCTACATTGCATTTTAACTGAATTATGAGAACACTGTGGGATTTCCTTGTCATGTCTCTTGTTTCAAATGTTTTGTTCCACAAACACAAAGTGTAGATCGTCTCTGACTTATGCTGACCCAGTTCTCCACTCATTCTTGCCTGCTACACACCAATATCAGTAGAGTTACAGTGACATATACCAGAAGAATACAATCAAAAATCAGGTCCTTCCTACACCAAGTCGTTTTCCACATCTGTTTCATATTTGTCTTATAATGACACATGGGATTATCCTTGGAGTATATTCTGCTTTAACTGTCATGCCATTGACTTTATAGCCTTATCAAATATCCATTGCTATGCAGGTTGAGCAATTATCATCTACAAAGATGAAATCCCAAGAACACATAGATTGATAATAACATTTTTCAATAATGTCTTATAGCATTAGTGCCATTTTCTGTTATTGAAGTTGAGGCCTAGTGTTCACCTTAATTTACCACTAGATATGAACTTTAGAGCAGAATTTCAGAACTAGTTTTCATTATTTATTTATCTATGTCTGGTTAAAAAGGAGCCAAGTCAGTAGACTGGATAGAGGCAAAGAATGTGTCTGAACTATTAAGAGGCAGAAAGAAAGACAAAGGGAAAGAAACTTGATACTGTGCAGGATGACTGCATAAATATAATCAAGCAGGCTACATCTACAAGAACATGACTTAGGAGATTGAGCTTGACTTCTGGGATCAAACTTCACAAAGTGGTGTCCAAACTTCTTATCTTAGACAGCAGTAAATCCTTCCAGGTAGACCATCCTGCTAACAGCCCATTTTCCCTTCAACTTTTTCTCCAGTAATGGAGTGACATGTGAAGCCCTTCTGATATTCCTTTGAAAATAGGTAATATGCACACAGAGATATGTGTTTGCATGATGTAGTTAAACAAGACTGTAATTCAAACTGTAACCTGTGATACAGAAACATTAATCCATTAGATTTAAAATAACACAGTTTGGAGGTATGTTTGGTCTCTGGCCTGGCCAGTATGGATGAGGAAGACAGGGAAGGCAGGTTGCCAGTGAGAGTGCTGCTTCCAAACATTTGAATTCTCTTTCAACTATCTGTCTTAATGGCCTTCACATTAAATAAACATTACTAAAGTGATTGCTGAGGTTTTTTGAGTTGTTTTGGTTTATTTTATTTTATTTTGTTTGTGTCCTCCAGAGCACTGCAGAGTACCAAGTCTCCAGCACTGGGCACTGGAGTGTTGCCCTTGAGAGTGAAAATATTTGTGTACGATTTTGAGACTTCCACTTGCAAACCCAAGACAATATTAAGACTCTAGAGTTTACACACTAGATAAGCTTTCATGAGGTTCTAGCTTTAGACTTAGTCTGGAGAAGCAAAGCTGAATGGGCAGCTTAGGAACAGCCTCTTGAACACTTCTTGAAGTGTAGCTCTGAATATGACAGACTATCACTCAGTATTGCAGATGATATAATAAGGACCAAAAATCACAAGTTGTTTCATGGAAAATTCAATAAGGAAGAAAAGAAAGTTCAGAAAAATTCTGTAGTCCATTTCTGAAGATTTTTACAACCTGGCAAGACAAAGTCAGTACTGACCATACCCTTTATTAACTGTCTTCCTGCTGACAAAATTCCTCCTGGATTTAATATCTAGAGAGCGCTTCCAGCCAGCAACTCTATGAATCTGTCTTTGGAAAGGGATGATGAGAATAAGAAAGGAGGAAATACTTTGTCTGTGGAAGCAATGAGTTCTGTAGGCACTTGAGAATCAAGGTTATGAAATAACAATAAAATATTGTAACATCTTCTTAGCAACTTTTAAACTATCTATTTATCTCTTTCTCTCTCTCTCTATATATATACATATATCTATATATCTATATATGTGTGTATGTATTTATATATTTCATTGTATAGTACTAAAAAAATAAAAATAAAGCTTTCCTGATGCAAATAGAATTGAATTTGAGGCTGTGTGAAACAGTCACTAAATACTCAGGATAGAAAAAAGCAGAATTTAGCATTCTATTATGTCCTAATCTGCACTTGCAGGATATTTCGTGAAAGTAAGTCAGACAAAAGTAGGTTTTAACTTTTCTCATATAGAAGTTTCAAATTCCATCTTCTTCCCTCACTCAAATATATTCTCACTAAAAACAAAATGAATTTGGTGAGGCCACATAAATCTTGTGTGAAGTAGAATAGATGAGACAGAAGCTATGCAGGTGTATTTATGCTTTTGAGTAGCCTTCAGCACAATACTGATTAGAAGGCTCACACTTTTACCAGCTCCTCACCTAATGCTATCTGACTTCCTTGAAGTCACAAAACCTGTTATAAATCATATATACTTCAGTCTGTTTAGTTCTATTTATTCTTAATGTTCTTCAAATAATGTTGCTTTTTCTTTTCTTCCCCCCCACCCCTGCATCACAGGACAACATTTTTAGAATGGAAGATTCACATTTTGAAAATGGCCGAGGGAAAAGCCCTTATGATCCTAAGTTGTTGACAGCTTCTCTTCTAGTTGGTAAGTGCCACAATAAAAATTCAATGAGCTGTGTGTTCACCATAGTCACCAGTTTTCTACCTTTTATTTTTCCCTCTCTTTTCCTTCCTTCTTGCAGCACCTATGATAGGGCTTTGGTTTATGCATTTTAATTCCAGGATAAAGTCATTTTGTTTTCATTTTTAATGTAGTTGACCCAGATGTCTTGTGAAACAAGGTGTGTATAAACCAAGATTCAAGTGTCACAAAAGCTGCTTTGTACCTCTGTAAACACTCGATTCTTCAAAGTGTTTCTCCTCCTTAGATCTGGGTGACTGTGAAGGCATTTTAATTGCCCAGTTTACAGACTGGCCACACTGATAGTCACACCAAAACAGCTAAGAGCAAATGGAAAGCAGGAATAAGTAGTTTCTTACATCAGTTTTCCTGCCAATGAAGGTCTGTCAGCCAGCTGTACCTGAATGTGAGCTGCAGGTATACAAGCAGCTACAGTTCTAGGTCCTAAGATGCTGTTTCATCTGTGAGATCTATCTGACAGTGTAGAACTCCTGGCCAGGACAGAGGGATTTCAATGAATTAGCTGTTTCTAAATTAGTAATACTTTTTTTCATGGAATATAGTGTGGACCACCTGGACTGTGTTAATGTACTTGAACTAATCCAAATGATTGAATTTATTTAATTGATTGAATTTATCTAATTAAATTAATTGTGATCATTGTTCTTCCTTCTCCTGTTAAAAAAAGAAAAAGGAAAAAGATGTTTTGTGAGAACAAATTCAAAGTGAAACAAATGGTTTCTTGTTTGTTTAATGACTCTGCCCAGGTGTAGCCACTTTATCCTTACGGTGGGGTTTTCTAGCAGTTTATTGCAACTTCAAATCGAATGGGGCAACAGTTTCAGAAAACTGAAGATTCTCTTATCTCAGAAGGCTCTGGGAAGTAACAGGAAGCTAGCTGCACTTTCTCCAGAACTTTGTCCATACTGCTAGTCTAGGGGCTTGCCTACCATCTACCTTCCTCATGTTTACAGAATATTTTAAAATGAAGCTATTTGAAATAGACAGCAACAAAACCTTAGTCCTAAGTCTGCCTCATTTCCTGATCTTGGAAGCCCCTAATGAACACAGGTGATGAGCCACCCTGGGGACATGCACTTTTTAACAGGAAAAACAGGAAAGAAGTCCACATCTTGCTCTGACTTGTGCCCTGTACAAACAAGAGAGGAAGAAAATGTGTGTGTAAAAGGCCAGTTTATAAATTAGTGCCTGGAGCAACTTGAATTTGTGGCAGAGCTACTCTCAAGGAAATAGCTTTACTATTTACTTTAATATACAATAAAGAAAGAGAATGATGACAAGCCAGTATTACATGGTATACCCGGACTGCAACTGCACAAAGTCAACAATGTCTAGCTTTTCACATTCCTCTTTTCTTTTCTTTTCTTTTTTTTTTGTGACTCTGTCTGACACAAATATGATTATCTTATTTCCCTTGGCTTAGATTTCATGTCTTTAAAACATCTTTTCTTTCTTGAGCCCACTTCCTATCACTATAATTTTCAACCCATGACTTTTTCCCCCCCTAATAAACAGTAGGCTGAGTATGATATTGTATTTTGAATCAGGCTATAATTAGAGCCATGGGTGTATTAGCACTATAGAAAATGGCACAAATTCAACATTCTAAGCCAGTGAGTGATTTCTACTTTAGTGACTTATACAAAACTCAGAGTGATGCTGAAATTAACATTCCCACATCCTGATCATAAACACCCTTTTGTCTCTGCCTCCTCGTAGCTGCCTTGCAGTCATCTTGTGTTAGTGATTATGGTGTTGCATTTACTTCAGTCCTTTACTGCAGAGGTTCCCCGTGTATTTCAGAAAGTGTACACCAGATTCATGATTTGTTCAGAGTGACTTACTCTTTATCTTTGCCAAAAAAAGCATAAATGGTAAATGTTTATGGTTAAAATGATGACCTGAGGCAAAATAATTTCCTCTCTCCAAAATCAGTGAGGAACAGGAAATGAACTGGCCAGTTCTGCTGGTGACTGCATGGAGACTTTTGGTCCTGCTGCTTTCTGAAGGAGGTAGTGCTGGAGTAAAGCAGTGAATAGAGAGAGAGCCGTGAAGGCCAGATGAGCCTTTTAACAAATGCCTAACACCAAAAGGAACATGAATGGGCTTCTTCTTCCCTTCTCCTGAGCTGAATAATAGCTCAGCTACTCCTGGTACCTCACATGGTAGAAGTAGCTGTCCTCACAAGCAACCATGGTACCTTAGGTTCAAGAGGGCAACTGTGTAAAACAATTACCCAGCACTCATTACAATGAAGTGCTATAATTAACAACACAGTGCACCTATCTGGAAGACAGAAGAGGACTGATAATTAAGAGTAATTTATATATTTTGATACGGAAGGGAAAAATAACTTCTGTTCTTCATCAGAAGCACTAAACAGAGATTTTGCAAAGTGAAGAGTATGTTCTTGACTCCATCACTAGAAGGTAAATCTTAGGTAAGTGAAATGTAATTACTCAAGATGGAATTTGGGCAAAACACCAAGGTTAATTTGCAAAGAGAGACCTTTAATAGCTGTTAGTACTCAAGATTCTTATTTTATGTTTCAGGTGAAATAAACTCATATATGTATAAAAATTATTTTCATTTTTCCCACTCTCCAAATATTTTAATTTTTTTTTTAAACTAACACAAAACAAACCCAAAACAAACAGTTCATCATTATTAAATTGTTCCAGTATTTTTCTAGTATACATTCCTTGTTCCATCCACCTGCAAACATTTTTCATTATTTTTTTAAGAGTTGTTCATTAAAGGTCATTATTGCTGCTCTACTTTAAAGTAAATGCCAACTGGGAATGCAATATAACTAGTTCCTAGAAATAGAAGACTTTGTTCATCCATTCCCATCTATGTGCTGCTAAGTAAACAACTTCCATTTGAGCAGGCTAATGCATGAAAATGTGGAGACTAAGCAGTCCCTGGGCACTGCTAGTATGTATTCCAGGGCTGGAGGAAAATGAAAGGCAGCATTAGGAATGTAATCACAGGAGGGCATATCACTGAATGTGTTAGTCTAAAGCAGTTATATTGGGATAAGTGAGAAACAAATTGATAAGGAGACAGCATTTTTCCATTATCAGTCATACTGGGAGATGACTCTTTTGGGTCGTTCAAAAGATCTTATGATCCAGAATCCTCAAAGCTGATTTGTTTTGGGTTTGGGTTTTTTTTACTTATTTCCAAATTTTTACAGCTTGAGGTTTTATTATAAATCAGTTTAGATGCCTTAATAGTTCCAAATATGTACCAATGTGATATGAAATACAGCGACTTCTTACCAGTGAAGCACTGCACTATCTTTATTAGAATTTAGTTAGTAAGTACAGATGAGGTCCAGGATTTTACAATTATTCTACTTTCTAGAAAGTTTGGGTTGTTACCTTTAAAAAGAGTGAGGTCAAATCACCTCTATGTATGTCTGAAAATCTTAACTTTGGTGAATAAAACCAGCAGATTCCATTTGGGAACCCTTTTACCACTGAAAGCAATCAGGGCATTCAAAGCTTGGGTTTGCCTATATTTCCCATCCATTCATATAACTTACTTCTTCCAAAGTCAGCTTATGCTTCTGCACAGTGCAGTCATCTTTGAAAGCTGGATGGAAGCAATTAATCAAATTAAGGTACTTCATCACAATTATGAAGGAATCAGCAGAGAAGGTATTTTAGAACAATTCTAATGGATCAGCTTGTCCAGCTGCCATGAATCCAGTGAGACAGTTAAAATTACCTGGATGTTTTCAAGTCAAAAACCCACATTCACAAGGGAAAACAAAAAGAAAAGTGTTTAGATAGTGGCAAAGTCAATGAGACAGCACTTACAATTAAGTTTTGATTCCTTGAGCAGCCTAGTCTCATGGGAGGTGTCTGCCCATGCAAGGGGTTGGAACTAGAGGATCTTTAAGGTTCCTTCTAACCCAAACCATTCTATGAATCTATGAATCTTATTTTTTATCATCTTTGTATCTAGTGAACTTAAGGAGATATTCACAGTTCCATGCTGCTTATGTTCACTATGTGGGAAAATGGCCCTTCATTTTTTTCTTCTTTATTTAGTAAAATCAATATATATATTTCTGTTTGCATTTACATGTCATTTACATGTTACTCCTTTAGAATAAAGTGGTTTGTGTCTAAAACATGAAACTTTTTTCCTACTAAAACAACTTGAGGCCATCATCTTGCTCTGAATAGGTTTTGCTTTATGCTCCTGGGAGTAAAAAACACAAAATGATGATGTTAATTATTTTTTTTTCCTTCATTTTTTTCACCTTGAGGAAAGTTGGTCAGATTTCAAATTGTTCATTTCCACTTTCCTGTTAAAGTTAGTGAAAATTGCTTTTTAAATTACTGTCAATGGAAATAGTGCAGTGAAAACTGTCCAAGACATTAAAGTATATTTTTCTAGAACAACACTGAGTAGATCTCAGTCCAAAAGATTAGCATAGGGTAATAGAGATGAATGTACTTCTTTGTAGCTTCTCATATACCTTTTAAATAGTACTTAGTTAAAGGATGTGCACATCTGGGACATGATTTGAGACTCACCTGGATTTAGCGAAAAATTATCTAAAGCCCTTACAAACATAAATGATATTCTTTGGTATTTCTATCTGGGAGAAGTCAAAATCCCCTTTTTGCATGACTACAGAAAATCAGTTGAAACTGCAGGCACTGATTTAGCTATACTAGAACTTGCAGGGGCTGTGGTATAAAGCAAAGAAAGGTCAATTAGTTTCCTACAGACCCTTCCCCCTTTGGAACATGCTGAAGTCCATTATTAGAAAACTTTCACTCTGTCACCACTGATGACAAAGTACCAGCCATAAGAACCTCATAGTGTGAAAAGTAACTGGCTGAACTCAGTAAAACCTGGAAGACATGTTCCTTTCACTGGTGGTTATATATTGAGTTAGAAGCCAAAACCCATTACAATTCAGAATATTGCAAATGTATAATTTTAATGAGTTTCTGATCTGTATTTGTTTTAATTTTAAATTTCAATATTAAACATACTTTTTTTTTCCCCTTGTCTGACTGACCTTTAGATCTGTGGATAAGTAGGAGGCGAAATAGACCCTGTTTTTTTATGTTCTTCCTTTGATTTATATTGATTTATCAGAACTCACTAGGGACTGAAAGACAAGAAAATGAAGATAAGGTTAAAGAAAGGTTAAGCATAGCATCAAAGCTCTTTTTACAAGCAAATGGCTTTGTGTTCTTTAAAATCTCAGCTGCAAGCACTGTACATTATAATCACTGTAATTAAATGCCTGTCTTCCTAAAAAAAAATTAAAACCATAATTGAAAATTATATAGAGAAATGATAAATTGTTAATTAATGATATCTGTTCTGTTTCACTTCCGATTACACCTCCTGCTGGGCACAACTGGTCTGTTTGCTTCCAGTCTCTGCTGTGAAATCATTCAGTTCCACACCTTTCCACTATCATGTTCTCTTCCTTCCTGACTTTCATGACCACCATATGGTACAGAGCCACTGTAGAGTCAATGGATAATTTCATGGTGTCAGTGTTCTGAGTAAAGATGCTCGTGATATCCAATAGACATGCTTGGATCTGGTTATCCCACCATGGAAATACCTAAAATTGCCATGAAAACTATAAGCTTGTTCCTAAGGGGTGTTTTAAAATTAGGATATGGTAGAATTCATCATGACCATGAAAAATTTATTACCTTCGCTTGAAGAAAGAGTAATTTTATCTTCAAATGTGTATTTTTCACAGGAGACCCATTTAAGATGAATAGGTTGAAAATAGAATCATAGAATCAGCCAGGTTGGAAGAGACCTCCAAGATCATCCAGTCCAACCTATTGCCCAGCCCCATCCAATCAACTAGACCATGGCACTAAGTGCCTCATCCAGGCTTTTCTTGAACACCTCCAGGGACAGTGACTTCACCACCTCCCTGGGCAGCCCATTCCAATGTCTGGAAGCATTAATACTCTTTAATTCTGTATTGGAAGTGTAGGGTAAGGTATCTCATCTCACATACAGATGTAAAAGGGCACATTTCTAAAAAAATGAATTCTGAGTACTTTGATGAATACTCTCTACATTAAAGCCAGAAAAATGTGTTATGCTTTGATCTCTACTTGTTGTTTTTTGGTTCCAATTACTTATTCTTCTTCTCTCCACTGGTTGGTGGGTATTTAACCATACCCGGTCCTTTGAATTTGGACTCTTTATTTGTCTCCTCTAAGATAGTTCTATGTGGCAGAGGAGAGGCACATGGGTACTCTAATACTTCATCTCCAACAGGGAGATGGTTTATGTCATTTATGGGCTGAAGTATCACAGGTCAATTTTTAACTCATTTGTTCATTGTAATATACATGAGGTCAAGCTAGCAGGGAATGATCTCATTTATTTTCTCCCTTAGCTGTTGCCCTTTGCCAGTATCTCAGTTACAAAGGCGGCAAAAGAAGAAAGGAGAAAGATATGTTTTATATTTCCCTTAAAAGATACGGTTTTTTGAGGATCTGTTTACTTATAAAAATAAATAAAGAAAAAAGGGGAAAGGGAAAGGAAAATAACCACAAACAAACAGAAAACTGCCTAAACTCATTTTCTAAATGAAAAATCAAAGGGACTGAAGGACTTGCTGAGGCAAGATTAGATGAGCTGGGTTCTAGTGACAGGACAAGGGGCAATGGTGGAAGTTGAGGAATAGGAGGTTCCATGTGAACTTGAGGAGGACTTTTTTCACTGTGAGGGTGACAGAGCACTAGAACCAGCTGCCCAGGAGGGTTGTGGACTCTCTCTCTCTCTGGAAATATTCAACAATGGTCTGGATGCATTCCGGTGTGATCTGCTCTAGGTGATCCTGCTCTGGCAGAGGGGCTGGATCAGATGATCTTTCGAGGTCCCTTCCAGCCCCTGACATTCTATGATTCTATGATTGTAAATCCCAATACAGTAACAAATACCTAAGAGATTGGAAGAAACCTCTTGAGATCTCCTATCCAAACTCCTGTTCAAAACAGGGTAACTACAGTTAAGCAGGTTTTGGAGGGTGCATACCATTGCCAGCCCAAGGATAGGTGTACAAGGATATCTGTCACTCTTTGAGTCTAAGAATTTAAACTTATTTTTGAGAAGTGGCTACATTAGCAGTCACAAGATATAGCTCATTTGAGAGAGGTTACAGTTAAGGTCTGCAGTGAGAAAATGGGCCTAATGTCTTTTCAATGACAATACATTGCATATGGCTTGCTGCTCTGTAATTTTCTCATTATCCTTATTAGTGTAATATAAATATAGGACTGACAGCTTTTTCTGACTTACCATGACTGGAAAATTGAGAAATGTTGCTTACAATTATGTCCTCCCACAGATGGAGAACTGTACTCTGGCACAGCAGCAGACTTCATGGGCAGGGATTTTGCCATTTTCCGAACTCTGGGGCATCACCATCCAATCAGAACAGAGCAGCACGATTCCCGGTGGCTAAATGGTATGTAAAATGTACATTTATCCAGTTACATTAATCTAGCCTTTAAAGACCAGCAACCCAGCTTTGTTCCAGCAACATCTGTGACATATACACTCCTCTTTTATTTGGAGCAGAGTTTTGTCTTAAACCAGTTAAGCTAATCAAAAGTGATTTATAAAGAGGCATTTTTAGTTTAATTACATCGAGATTTGTGGAGTGTCAGTAAATTTAAAACATATACAGACGCTATGGCTAATGCCACAGAAGCAGACCTATGTAGAGTGCAAGCTGGGCAGAAGGTTGATGCTTGATGCATCAGCCACACAATAACATCAGATAACTACAGACACTTGGGTAGGTCTGTGCCCTGTACAGTATTTTTTTACTATATTGAAGGGAATCTGATGTTGATGACCAGGGTCCAGCAGAAAATGAATTAGAGGAGTTCCCTGATTAGGCCAGAGCTGTCCATACTTTGGCAAAAGTGAAAAGAGTCCTGGGCATTCCAAATTATTTGGTTTCAAAATGTTTAATAGTTTAATAAGGAACAACAAATGAAATTATTGCATGGATATTGCTAATCAGGGCTGTACTTGTTTGTTTGCATGTATGAGGAGGAGTAGTTTCTGGAGAAAATCTGGTTTTGGCTTTATGTACCAAAATACTTAAATTGCATATGAGTACTCTATCCAAGTTCTACTGAAGTCAAAGTTCCAATAACTTAAATGGAATTAAACTTGGCTTTAGCTACACAAGAATGTGAGCATTATGGCAATAGGAATTCATCAATCTGAGAAAGCTGACATAGGATTTAAGTAAGCCGCTAATACTGATTGTAGTTGCCTTGAGTTAATTTATAGTTTAGTATTTGAAGAGTTAACTAGCCACATTTGCTGTATATGCTGCTTGCATCTGCAGTCCTGTTTTTTAATCCACAAGGTATTTTGTGGTAATGTATTTCTTTACTTCCTAGCCATGTTATTTATATCTGCACTAAGGTCCAGGTTCCTTATGCATCTTTGCAACTTATTGCAAACTGTTCACACATTTTTAATGTGTAAGAGCAGACAACATTTAACAACAGTTTCTTACTAGTTCCATTTAGGAATTTCTAGTATCATACTTGCTATCATATTAACTATATACAATCCAAAGCAAAACCAGTCCCTGACTCTTAATTAAAAGCACAAACTGTTACTACATGTTGGAAAAACTCTGTATATGACAAATGTATTGAATAGTATGTGTCAGATAAATGTGTATTTAATGATGTGTATGAATCTGCATTTTAATATGACAAGCTGTATGAATATGATTTTAGTCCTGGTAAATTTGCCATAATCACCTAAACTTGTGAAACAAGATTCAGATCTGTCATATTTCAGTTCTGCAGTTCATGCTTGTCCAGTAACCCAGAAATATTGTTCATTGGGTTATTTTATTATAATAATAAACAAGACTTCTGGATTCCAGGAGACAGTGAAGTACAAAGGTTATAGGCATATCCATTTATCTTGGTACCTAGTAGAGTAGTAGTAATGTGCTAAAGATAACACAACACCCACTTTTGTTATGATAGTCACAGTGACATAAAGTCCAATCATGCAAGCAGAATCTGCTTTTGTGCAGTAGAATTGTGCAATGACAGCTGAGTCAGGTGGATTTATGTAGTGGAAAAGCATAGCCATTGTCAACAGCCCCTGTACTTCATTGCTGAAAATATATCATTCCTTTGTGGATTGGGTTATCAGTCTTTCAGCACTGAATGTGAGAACTGCTTTTCCCAAATTAGCACTAAGGTTACATCTGATAGGGTGCAGAAACCAAAACTGCTTGGAGCTCTGGGAGAGGAGAAGACAGTTGCACATAAAGAGCTGATGAACTTAAGCTCTTTAGAATTTAAGTATTGTCCAAAATGAAGTAGAAAGTCAGTATTTATCATAGCATGCAGTGAAGATGGTTTTCAATTTGATATGGGTAGTCCTTACGCTATGTTCCTGTATGGAAAGTTTCAAGCTAATTTAAAAAGAAAGGTAAGAATCAAACTGATGCTTGTAGAAATTACTCACATAACTGTCTATAACTTAATAAAGAATGATCCTTAAGTGCATTTTAAAAATCCATCTCTCTGTTGCAACTTAATTAGTTTATCTTCCTAAGACAAAAAGATTGTCAAAATTTCCACTGCATTGTTCATAGTAAAAGCTCTAAGACTACTCTTAATTTCCCAGTGATAACATCCTGGCAGCCTTTCCATGCAGTACTCCTTATTTCAGCATCTGACAGGGAAATCCAAACCTGATATTAGTTAGGGTTTGAAGCTCTGTAGACTTGCCAGTCCTTTGATGATTTTTTTTTCTCTTTTGTCATTTGTCTATTTTAGATATAATTCTAAAAGAGGTTTTGTATTTGCATGCATTTAAAGGGGATATACTTCTAATGAACAAGTTCTCATTGAAGGATAAGGTGTTCTCTGCTTTCTTAAAGATCTGTGTAAATTTTGAATCCTAAGTTTCCATGCTGAGTTTTTAGTAAAAACAGATTGCTGTGTAGTGGTGATTTTGTTTTTCTAATTGCTTTCTACAGTGTGCTTACCCTTGGGTTGAAAATCACTATTCTAATGGGCATATACTGCAGTTCTGATCAAACTTAGAAAGAGAAATCCTCATCCTTGGGCAGTTTAATAGCTAGGTGGAGAGACATCCAATTTTAAGTCCTTGCTAATGTTTATTCCTTTCAGAGGAAGACTGTAATTTTTTTTTTTTTCATACTAAGGCTAAGAACTGACAGGATGCAGTAAATTCAATTGTTTGGTACAAAAAAAATGGAGAGGAGATGCACATGAAGAAAACTTTTCCCAGAATTTAAACATTATCCTTAAGTAGTGTAAAAGGAAGAGGACATTGCACAGAGTGATTAAGATTTTTGGATTTAAGTATGAACGCAGCATTTCTACAGAGATCTCACAGTGACTTTTTGGAGAGGCTCCACCTTTGTGAAAAGTTAAATGTTGCTGGGAAGAAGGCTTTGAACTGTGCCCAGCCCAAACGAAGGTGCTGACCAGCAGCTCTTAAAGGCTTTTTAAAGACTTAAAAATATTAAATACTCACAGGCTTCTAAAGACATTTCATTTTGTATAAATAATTAAACAGTCACTAAGCCAAATAGAGCAAGGGAGACTGATTCCATAGCCTTGTAGTTCCATTAATCTAGAAGGTAGGGAACTGTACATCAGTCACTGTAGCAGTGTATATTTAGTTATGGTTACAGTATTGGCCAGATGTGATATGGAGCCATTTGCAAAAACACAGTGAAATAAGTTGGTGCTAAGGGAAGTAATCTTGGATATAAAAAGCTGCAGTCCGGTGCCCTGGACAGAATCATGCTTTGTTATAAGCCATACGCGTGCTCACTCTAGACATTGTTGGCTCCTCTGGTAAGATCATGGACTTTCTCTGCACAAGAAGTTTTGACAGTCTTAGTCAGTCCCAGTGAGGGTCAAGGGGGAAAAAAAAATCTGAAATCGAAAAGAAAATGTCTTGGTTAGTGTTACTGTAAGTAGCAATGGTTTTATGTTACACATACAACTTACAGAGTCTTGCCTATAGGCAAAATCCAGTTCAGAGCCATCAGAAGCAGTGTTATTTCACCAAAGTGTAGATCAGGTCCTGCTTTCATGAATTGCTTCAGAAATACAATTAAAAAATAAAAATTAAAATAAAATAAAATAGGGGAAAAAAAAAAATAGGAGGCCTGAGTAGGATGGAGCATCTTGTCCTGGTACTAGGGAGTTCCCTGGTGAACCATACACAGTGTTTGCTATACACTGTCCTAGTAGCATTCCTGGAAGGGCTGAGGGCATGGCTGGAGGCAAGAAGGCAGAAATGACAGTGCAGTGTACCAAAGCAAATGCTAAGCAATGCAAAAACATTGTACTGAAAGCAGTTTTCAAACTGAAGATTAAGGGAGTAGAAGGAAAGCTTGGAGCCACTCTTACCTTCCCTGCCTTGAGCACAGGCAATCTGACTGTAAGTTGTTAACGTTTTGTAAAATGAATAACTATAAACATTTACTTTAAAAGCAAACTAGGCTTGGGTTGCAGAAGTTCTGTAAGGAAATGAAGGCACAAAAGTTGACTTAAGAGAGTATTATGAATTTCCATCTCAGAAAAGTAAGAGAATATTGGCCTCACTCACCCTCTTTACTAGACAGCTGAGAGAGATTGTCAGTCTGGAATTCCAGCCTTGGCTTGGAATTTTCTTGCTTTTTATGGATTTAGACCATCTCTCTCATATTATTTTAACATACTTTCCATGGCTTAATTTTTTGAAGTGGTGCATTTGCTGTGCTTACTCCCCTGAGGTTATTGTCCTTGGTAATCTTTACAGTTGCATAAACAGCTGAGAATTACAGAAGCTGAGTGACTGTTCAATAGAAAAATAAGAAAATGCCCTCTTAAATTTTGCAGTCTCCAAGGCACAAACCATGAGCTTGGTACTCTCCTGGTGTTCATACAGAACATTAGCCATCACTTTATGTTTCTGCTTATAGAGGTTTTTAGAATGTCCCAGCACTGGCCACATACATTGTGCTAGTTTGAAGCAAGCTAGAATGTTTTGGTGAGAAGGACTAGATCATAGGCTGAGAAATGAAAACAAAGGTGGTCTACTTCACTCATAGGCTCGCTGAGATGTATAAAAATATAAGCCAAACCATAGATAAAGTCACTTCGCTTTGCCTGCTGGGGAGCTCTGGGGAGCTCCATTTTCTTTGGCTGATCCACCTTTGCTTCCTAAGCCCCCTGGCCGAGCCTCCATTTCTTCCTTGGGACTGGGGTAAGGTTGAGAGGGGTAGGGGGAAGGTGAGGGGGTGGTTGAGAGCCCCTCCTGGAAACTCAGGTTTCTGGGAGGGGAGTTGTGTTTCTGTATTACCTTTTTACCTTGTATATTTCTATATATAACTGCATATACTGTAAATATCTGCTTGTATATTGTGCTAGCTTCATTCATATTTCCAGAGCTGGCTGAGTCTAGTCTAGGTGATTTCTAAAGGTGGGGGGGATGGGGGAGGAACACCCAAACCACCACATGCATGTATAATTTTAAATATGTGTGTATTGAACAGTAGAGGAATTCATGGCAAGAGAAAGACAAGACTGCATCTAGTTTGTAGGGTTTTTACCTCTCCATTAAGATGCCAAGATGCTTTAAAATTAATACTTGCTTTCCTCCAGTTACTCCTGTTGAGACTTAAATGTGTTCTTTCGCTGCATCCTTGAATCTGTAATTTGGTTTTGGTCATTCATACCAAACCCTTTTCCCACCTGTGCATTCCTACTGATGTCCCCCTATTCCACGTCCCTAAATGCTTTTCTAGTTTCCCACCTTTCAGTTTACCTCCTATGCATTCCCAGACCAGACACACAGAAGGCACTAAAATATATGCTGTCGAAGGTAAGCATGTGGGGAAAATGGCTGGCCTGCCAGCATAGACAGGTTCCAAACACCCTGGCACTTGGGATCTATTTCATAAAATACATCTGAGATGTTCTTGGAGAGAGGAGATGATGGATGCTATAAATAAAATAAAATCTCCATCAAAAAAAAAATATATTGAAACAAAGGACATTAAAAAATACAAACAGCACCTTCCCATGCCCGCAAGATAGGGCATGAATTGCATAAGGATATATTTAGCCTTCAGTTTAGACATTTTGAATCATGGGGGGAATGAAATTAGAAAAAGCTGCCCAATAAAAGGAGTCAGTGAGACAGCCTGGCTGATGTTAAGAGGAATTTAGGTAATATTTTATGTGTTGTAGTGTAGCACACTTGCCTGGCACCACAAGGGACTGCAATGAGTAGAACAAGAAGTCTCATTTAGGTCTGCATCCCCATATGTTTGCAAGGGCATATTTAAACATCACCTGTAAAAACAGTGAAGGTAATTTGTGTGTGTGTGATTTTTTGTTGTTGTTTTTTTTGGTGGTTTGTTATTTGGGTTTCCATATTTGAACCAAATTTTTCAGCTGACATATCCTATGATGTAGGCTATAGTGTAGACTAGGTCCCACACTTTCCCACTGTTGCTTGTGCAGGCATGAACAACTCAGACCCATGCAGGAGCAAAACACATCCATATATGCAAGTCTCATTTCTCACCCAATACATCCTCCCACCGCCACTCCCATTATCTTCGTTGCTAAGAATAGTAATAAATAATTTCACAGTGATAAATTCCATGTGTGACAAATGCTAATGTCACCTAACATAGTGCTAAGAAGAACTCCGAAACTATGGTGACGGTGGCATAATAGTGTGAACAGAATGGCATACAAACTCAATTTACAAGATTTTTTTTTTCTCCCTTAAGACTATGGTTCCAAATTTGAGAGATTTAATATGAATTGTAAATTGTTTTTTCTTATTGCAATCTAACAAGTCTTTTTTATTGCAACACGTCCTTTCTGTCTTGGTAGAAATGTAGAATTTATGAAATTACAAAATAATCTCTTCTTTCTTAATGCTTATTACTTGATTACTATTGCTAACCAGAATAGAATAGAATAGAATAGAATCAACCAGGTTAGAAGAGACCTCCAAGATCATCCAGTCCAACCTAGCACCCAGCCCTAGCCAGTCAACTAGACCATGGCACTAAGTGCCTCATCCAGTCTTTTCTTGAACACCTCCAGGTTCAGCCTGAGCAGCCCATTCCAAGGGCAAATCACTCTCTCTGTGAAGAACTTCCTCCTAACATCCAGCCTATACTTCCTCTGGCACAGCTTGAGACTGTGTCCCCTTGTTCTGTTGCTGGTTGCCTGGGAGAAGAGACCAACCCCCACCTGGCTACAACCTCCCTTCAGGTAGTTGTAGGCAGCAATGAGGTCACCCCTGAGCCTCCTCTTCTCCAGGCTAAACAACCTCAGCTCCCTCAACCTCTCCTCATAGGGTTTGTGTTCCAGGCTCATCACCAGCTTTGTAAAGTGCCAGTGTTAAGTCAACAGACTCAGAACGTAACTCAAGCAGTGGTACCTGTAGTGAAAGCTTCATGTGCTACATTCAGTTTCATCAAATAGAATAGAATCAACCTGGTTGGAAGAGACCTCCAAGATCATCCAGTCCAACCTAGCACCCAGCCCTAGCCAGTCAACTAGACCATGGCACTAAGTACCCCATCCAGTCTTTTCCTGAACACCTCNGCACCTCAACATCTCTCTTGAGTTGAGGAGCCCAGAACTGGACACAGTACTCAAGGTGTGGCCTGACCAGTGTTGAGTTCAGGGGCAGAATAACCTTCCTCGTCCTACTGGCCACACTGTTCCTGATACAGGCCAGGATGCCATTGGCTTTCTTGGACACCTGGGCACACTGCTGGCTCATCTTCAGCCTACTATCCACCAGTTAACACATGATTAAAAGGAATGTATCTATCTATACAAATATATATAAAAATAAATATATTAGCCACATGCATCAGTTCATAGGAATCCTCTCCTCTTGGCCCTGAAGGTGAATGTCAATAGAGAAAAAAAGCTAATTTGTCCAGAACAGGTGAGGTATCACACAGTATCACAGTATCACCAAGGTTGGAGGAGACCTCACAGATCATCAAGTCCAACCCGTTACCACAGAGCTCAAGGCTAGACCATGGCACCAAGTGCCACGTCCAACCTTGCCTTGAACAGCTCCAGGGACGGCAACTCCACCACCTCCCTGGGCAGCCCATTCCAGTGTCCAATGACTCTCTCAGTGAAGAACTTTCTCCTCACCTCAAGCCTAAACCTCCCCCGGCGCAGCCTGAGGCTGTGTCCTCTTGTTCTGGTGCTGGCCACCTGAGAGAAGAGAGCAACCTCCCCCTGGCCACAACCACCCCTCAGGTAGTTGTAGACAGCAATAAGGTCTCCCCTGAGCCTCCTCTTCTCCAGGCTAAACAATCCCAGCTCCCTCAGCCTTTCCTCGTTAAGTTTCTAAGACTGCACTTAGTTTTACTTTTGCTGTAGGCCTCACTTTAAATTACACAGTATAGATTTTTCTGTAATTATGATTTTTACAAAGATCTAAATCAACTGAAGCAAGAGCAAGGTTTAGACTAGGTAGCAGGATGCCAAAGACAAATCCTACGTTACAAGTCAGTTTCTCTGAGATCTCTGTGCGGGTTCATCCCAGCTCTGGTGTTTGGAAACCAATGGCTTTTAGCTACCAAATTATGCCTCCTTTTCTGCTCACAAAAGTAACTAACCAGTTTTTCAGGAAAAGTTAAGCAGAAATCCTCTTGTAAGGAATCACACAGCAGAATACTAATGGATTTATCCAAAGCTGAAGTGGGTCTGTTACAGCCCCCTTCATTGAGATATGACATACGTCTCAGTCTTTTTTTTTTTTTAATGTTCTTGTGCTGTGGGTTCTTTTGTGGTTGTTGTCATTTTCTCTTCTGCTCCAGCCATCAATTTAATGAGTGTTGACCCTGGCGATACCAATTTCCTCTTCTCAGGCCACCACGTTCAGAGTTTGGTGGGCATTCAATAGAGATTTACTGTTGACTGGGTAATTTGAGTTCATGTGTGTGGTGAAAAATTAGTGAGGAGAATTACCCAGAAAAGTGGATGCCATGACAATGCATGTCGCCATGGTGTGACCAGCTCTGCTGACATAGGTTTCAAAAGCTCTCCCCCTGTGAAAATGGGGCCTGTTTGCAAATTAATTAGTTTCTGGCAGCAGCTTGATTGTTGACCCAAAGTTTGTAGAGTGGAAAAACAATCAGATTAGTGTGTTCAATATAAAGGCCCAGCGCGGCACTCGAGAGCAGTTTGCCAAACTGTTGAAGCCGTGAATAGAGTGAAACAAATTCTTTTTTGAGAAGCCAAGGCAAAGGTTAAGTGTGATGTGACTAGAGCATGCTGGCCGTGGGGCAGTGGGAGGAGAATTAGAGATTCCAGCCACACAAAAGCAGAGAGTGCTGAGCAAGTTGCATTGAATTTAATGAAATTCACAGCTTCAGACGCAGAAGTGTTTGGCAATGTTTTAGGCTGCATTAAAGGGAGAAATAAGATGGCTTTGTTTTAAGAAGTTTTCTTTGTACAGCCATGTGGGACACTAGAGATTGGGCTTTTAAAGGATATTACAGACACTTCCTGAGCCTCCACACTGTTTCTAAGCACCTGCAGACTTTGAGGTTTATCCTAGTTCCTCCCTACCACACACTGATTCTCTTTTTTCTCTTAAGGCTCAATCCAAGCTTTCCATTCATCACCTCCAACACTGGGAAAGGTTTCATCTTTTAAATAATGCTAGTGCCAAGACTCACAGACCAACATGTTAGAAATCAACCCTTGCAAATAGATAGACTAGATAAAAGTTGTTGTTCAGGTACTGAGACAAAAGTTGATTACTAAAAAATACCACGAATCAGATCTTTAGTTGGCAGTAAACAAGAATTTCCTCAATGAAGCCAAGAAAGGTCTGCAGATTTCAACTCATTGTAGTTCTAACTACATTAGTATGCTCTATTTCTTCAGTGGCTATTCTTTTTGATATAATTCTGCCCTTCAACATCCATTTATGTCATTCACTGTTATTTATGCCCTTATAAATATTTCCTTTACATCAAACAACTCCTACACATTGTTTTAAAAATTATTATTTTCCAAGTATAACAAAGAAAAAAGGAAAATACCAACAAATGCAGAGGAAACCTTGTTCATGTGCAGTTGATATAGTTTTCTCTTGAGCTTATGTCTTGAACCTACGGTCCTGGATCGGAATACCTGACAGAACCAGGAGAATGGGAGGACAAAGCTGCTGATCTGAAAATATGGACTCTGCCATTACATAGCCAGCAGCCAAACAAGTAACCGAGATGCCCAGCACACTCAAGAGTTAATGATGTGAGGATACAGCCCTGTAGTCTGTTCTTACCTCTTTTCCCCATTCCATAAAATTACAGTTGTTAGTCTGCAACCTATACAAACTTGGTGATTTGTTCTTAGTAATGGGACTGAACCTTACCCCCTTTACGCTAACATTCCTGAACCATGAATTGCTTGTCCCAAAAGGCATTCAGTATTGCTTGCAATTAACACAACTGATTGCTCAAAGCTGACACCTGATGTGGCACGTAGCCAGCTGGAAGCATAATTGGCTCCTTAGATGGGGAATCATCCACTTTACAGTGGAGTGTGCAATGATGGCAGTACTAGTTCAAAGTAAGCCAGGTATTTGAATACCTGGTCTATACATTAAAATCCCAACTAGCACTAGACATGGGTTAATTAAACTGCAGACTCAAAGCCTCCCTTTCTCTGTCTCCATAACTTCCCCTTCTCTTTGTTCATGAAATCATGTAAATTCCAGTCTGAATGCTTGTAAGGCTAAGTAATTGCTTTTGTTCTTCGAGTTATTTAATTACAAATCTCAGTAGATGACAAGTCCTCTGCACTAAAGGAAGACATCGCATTTGCACAGTTACAGAATCCTAACACAAATGTGTGTGGCAAATCAGTGACTGCAGATTTATTCATACCCTCTGGGACCTACACTGCCTTTTCAGCTTAGCATGCAATATGATTTAAATTACAGCTTGTGTAGAGCTGTGCCTTGGGATTACACTCCATGTTTCCAACTGTTTATAGTTCAGTGAGCTTTAACCTCTGTGATTCTGAAAATTAAATAATGTCACGGCTGATATCAAACTGATGGCTGGTCCTACACTGCTAAATACTATCTTGTATTAAAAGCCTATTTTTACAGCCAAGTAGAAGCATCACTGCATTTAAACCATTGATAACACAGTCAGGTAGCTCAAGAGCACAATTCAAAAGTCATACTACAAAAGAATTGCAAAGCTAATATTAAGCTCCATTCTGAAGGATATATTCTGACTTCAGTCATTTAGCAGGGTTATGGCTATTGACTTTACATGAGCAGGAGTGGGCCTAATGGAGTACTTTGTGATTTTGGTAGGCAAGACACAAACAGCATGTGAGATCAAGAAATAAAGCATCTGTTGATGTTAAATTTAGATTTATTAAGTTTTTTTTCCCAGATTCGATAGTTGCATTATTTCTGAAGTACTGTGGTATCTCAATCATGAAGGCTCTGCAACTGAAGGGTACCTTAGTATTTTTAATGTTTATGATAACATCTAAAATATGTCAAAGTATGCAGATATTCACCAGGCTAACAGTCCAATAGAGCTTTTTAGCTCTTTCTTCCTCTTCTCTCAGACATGTATCATTGGTGGCTGTAGGCTCAAAGTTTGACGTGTTAGAAAGGTGAATCATTTTGCAGTGTTATCAGGGAAATTACTTCTTTCACACGTGGGAAGTAAACCATGAATCTCTGAGACCATCATCTTTTGTACAACGTCCTCCAAAATTGGTATTTGATATTCCTGAGCCATTAGGGCTGCCTCAAACATACTAAGTAAATGAAGACAAAATAGTTCCCTTTCTGATTCAGTTTTTAAAGTGGTAGGCAGACCTGTGGTTTTGTTACATTTCTGGGTTATGGAAAAGGGTATTTTTAACATTTATAAATTTAATTTCCTATTTGTAGGTTTGTAAAGTATTATGTTCTGATAAAGGCAGCAAGATTCGTAGGAAGATTTTATTAGATGTATTGCTATAAGAAGAAACCAAATATTTTTTTAGGGACAGACTTTTTTAAACAGATGATTATTCAGGAAAAAAATGACCAAAACCAGAAGAAAAGTTACTTTAAAGATTGGATTACATTTTATTCCCATTCACTCCACAGCTCTTATGGAATAGTTGAAAGTATTCAGTGATAATACATTGTCTGTGAATATGGCCTTCTATATGAGGATTGGTGTTTATTGATTCTGTTACTGCTGTTTGAACAAAATTCAGTGTCTGTATAAACATTAGTAAGTGTTCCACTGATGTCGGTGTGGTTAGTCAGATTTCCTCAGCTCTATGATAACATATGACACATGGTTAAATCTAACAGTCACAAGGTGCAGCTCTCTTTGCTTGCCTACTCCTGGCGATCTCTGTTTCCTGTTGTCCTGTTTCTCCAGAGGAACTTTCACCAAAGGCAGAAAAAAGCACCACGAGAGGGAAAAGTGCAAAACCTGAGATATTTTACAAGGAGGAGTCATGAACTTTTGTCATGAAATTGTGTCAATGAGTTTTTGTAGATACATAGGGTTTAGGTTAGAAGGGACCTTCAAGATTATCTAGTTCCAACTGTCCAGGTTTTTTTTTCTTTGTATTTTTTTTCTTCCCCCAGCCTCTCAGGAGAAAGCATTCTTTAAAAAAAAACAAACATAATTTTCCATTTATTGCAGGACCTATTTTTTTCCTTACTTCTGCTAAAGTTTCTGCTGATTTCTCTCCCTGCTGTTTATGTGTCAAAAGCATATGTGCTGCAAACTCCTTCCTCACTCTGTGTAAAAAATGCTGAAGTTTTGAGCCTGTTACAATGCTACTCCAAGGAAGTTTTTATTCTTAAAAGTCACAGTAATCATAGAATCAAAACAGGTTGGAAGAGACCTCCAAGATCATCCAGTCCAACCTAGCACCCAGCCCTACCCAGTCAACTAGACCATGGCACCAACTGCACCATCCAGTCTTTTATTGAACACCTTCAGGGACAGTGACTCCACCACCTCCCTGGGCAGCCCATTCCAATGCCAATCACTCTCTCTGTGAAGAACTTCCTCCTAACATCCAGCCTAGACCTCCCCCAGCACAACTTAACACTGTGTCCCCTTGTCCTGTTGCTGGTTGCCTGGCAGAAGAGACCAACCCCCACCTGGCTACAACCTCCCTTCAGGTAGTTGTAGGCAGCAATGAGGTCAGCCCTGAGCCTCCTCTTCTCCAGGCTAAACACCCCTAGCTCCCTCAGCCTCTCCTCACAGGGTTTGTGTTCGAGGCTCCTCACCAGTTTTGTCATCCTTCTCTGTACAATATTTCTGACATGCTGTTAGTCAATTAAAAACCAAAAAAAAAACCAACACAAAAACAAAAGAAGATTTACTTGTGCCAAATCAAAGTACATACTAGTGAAATAGATTTTGCAAACACCTTTCTGACAAAGACGTTTAAGAAGATAATATTTCTATCTTAAGCAAGTGCATGGTCTTCATCACACTTGTTCTTTTTTTTTTTAAGAACAGAACTAAGTTTCACATCAGTAAACTAGTACCTTATTACAAATCCTGTCAAAACCTTATACTGAATGAAGCTAAAATAAGTTGGAATCACATACCATGCTCACACGACTATTGAAAGAGGTTATCATAACTGATGTTATCACACTGATTACCTCAGGTTATGTGCTGAGGGATTTTGCTTCCTCTTACAGATGCCTTACTGCATTTTGTTGCTGGGCTACACTGACAGATCACTTAAAACCAGTTCTGCAACCAGCCCTTTTTTCAGTCTTTGCTGCCATCCCACATTAATCTTACTGTAATGGATTTTATGTCAAGTTGCTCTGCACTAGCTGTAAAAGTTAATTATAACAACAAAGCCTTTTTCATAGTTTGACAAAATTACCTCATTTTTGTGGCCAAATCTAAGGGATTTAATAGAGAAATTAAAATACAGGAGACTGGACAGGTTAGGAAATTACTACAGGACTGTTGTCTGCTGGATTATTCCATGGGAACTGGCTCAGACTGATGGCCATTTCTTGATGAATGAACATCCTTCACTGAGAATTGAGATGATGGTGGAGTCCTGTCTGTTTTTTTTGACGTGATGTTGAGAGGTGATTGTTTTTGCAGCTACAGAGCCCCTTCCAAACGTTTCAAATTGAACCTGGCAGCTCAAAATTCAAAGGTTTTCTTCCTATTTTGAAAATAGATTCTTTCTGACACAGTGGCCATATTTGTTCACAGTTTAGGCAGGAAAAAAGTAAGATATGTGTGGAGAAAGGATCCTGCTAGAGACAGGGCTGTGCACAGATTTCTGACAGAGAAACCTGAAAGATTTAGGTCTCAGGAGACACATGGAGGCTGAAGACATACTTGTCATGCCACAATTGTTCAGTTTGGGGTTTCATGCTTTTGCCAAGCACACTTCTGAAAACTGTCCCACTTTCCCAGTGAAATGTTTGCCTCGTTAATGCCCAGCTATTCCTCACACTAAGCCAGGGACTTCTCTCCTGCAGTGTGTCAGGAATTTGGCTGATGATGTTGCTGCAGTATGCTCTTTCTTCCTTCAGAACACTTTCTTATATTCTGTAATTTCCAAGTTGCCAAGAGGAAGAAAATTCCATCCAGACATAACCACACATCTCTCAGCATTCTGAAAGGTCTGAGGAAATCATATTAGTGGAGAGGAACAGGTTTGGTTTCTGAGTTTTGGATCAGCTTAGGCATCTCCAAGGATTTATGCTCCACTTGTAAATATTCAGAGTTTATAAAAGGCAGGCCAAGACCACGGGTTTGATTGCCAGAAGTGTGTAATACCCCAAATCAGAAACATCTTTTGTCTTCGGTGCCTCCATACTTCACTTCCTTCCCTAATACATCACTTTTTAACATAACAACTGTGATATTTAGTTTTTGTCACTTATCTAGAATGCTAAAGATGTAGGTTACACAGTTAGGGCCCAGGCTTCCCACTGTTTTTATTTCCAGCCATCAATGTCCAAAACTTTAGATAAATGAGCGAGAAAGGAACAGATTCATAGCTGGAACTCTTACTAGCTTTTTGTGCACAGAGGTCAAGAAATAGAGAAAATTGAGATTAAAGCATTCCTAAATGGAGAAAACGTGCAACAAGCCTTCCTTTCTGTTCTGTTAAGGACACTTGTTTCCTCAGTTGCCCAGTTACTCTCTCTGAGGCACAAGTATATTAGATTAAAATTAACAGTGTTGATAGACATACAATACCTTTAAACATAGTCAGTAATGGAAAAGAGGTGTTAATTTTGGTTGTTGCCCTGTAAAGAGATAATAATCACCTCTTTTAAATTAAATAGTATGGGTAGATCGTAAGCATTGTTTTGTGAGAAGTTTAATTTGAGAATTAAGCTCTAATTTTACTGAACTTTTGTACTCACTTTTCTTCACCATATAATTAGTAATTTCAGCAAATCAAAATTATTGTTGTCTTTTTAGAACAAAGGCTTAAGAAATTGATAATTGCGTCAGAGGTCAACATTTTCTTTCTTTCTTCTTGTGTGAGCTAAAATGTTACTCCCAAGAAATACAGCAAATTGTACCTCTAGGGCAGGGGAGGAAAGAGATCTCAGGCAGTGGCACCCGTTCAAGATTTAAGCCTTGTCTGGTACTGAGAGGTTCATTTACGGTATTTCAGAGGTGTTAAGTACTGCAGATTAAGGTTGTGTTCCTCTTGTCATTTATTATATTAATAATATTTATTATTATATTCTATTAACATTCCAGATTACACTTGCTCTTCTTTGCTTTTGCCTCAGCCATAAATCGGTAATTCCTTAAAGCCCACTTAATTTAATTCAGTTTTAATGTCTCTTACATTGAAACTGATCCATAGGTGATGCTCAAGGCCACAGCACTGAAAAGCCACAATGTCTAGATTTCTGTTGCCGTATATATTAGAGTATCACTGAGATATGCATAAAAACATTGTGCTCCTTGTTTGTGTATGTCTTTTTGCTTGAGGCATTCAAAAAAAGACTGGATTGGGCACTTAGTGCCATGGTCTAGTTGACTGGGTAGGGCTGGGTGCTAGGTTGGACTGGATGATCTTGGAGGTCTCTTCCAATCTGGTTGATTCTATGAATTGTTGCCTCTACAAATGTACATCTGTGCATCTATATCTAGGCATCTATGGTGCCACATCTATGTTGCATCTTAAAATGATAGAAGAGTGATATGTTCCTATTATTTTTGATGGATTTAGTTCATGAAAATCTCTAAAAGTCTGCTGTCTTTATATGCCACAAAAGCCTCCTGCTACTCAGCACTGGAACAGATCAGATTCTGCAGGCTGGAAGATTTTTTTTTCCTCAGTTCAGAAAAGCATTTTGGAACAGAAAAAAAAAATAATGAAATTGCAAAAAATTACAAGAAGTTACAAATAATTTTTAAACTTATTAGCCCATGTAATTGTTGTATTACCAACATTGGTTTTAGTACTCTTTGCAAAATTAAAGACAAATGTGAGATATAATTTTAAGGTGAAGGAAATTGTCATAATTTACACATTATTTTAGGATCATTGATCCTCAATATCAGTCTGACGTGACTCAAAACCAAACTGCTTAATAAATATCACAAGTTCTTAAAATACTTTCTGATTAGAATTTCCATTGCAAGGTCAATGAGTGACCATAAGGCTTCTTGTCCTGCAATGGCTGCCAACATCTCAGTATTGTGTGGCCTGCGTGCCACACATAGAATCGTAGCATCACAGAATCAGTCAGTGTTGGAAGGGACCACAAGAATCATCCAGTTCCAACCCCCCTGCCATGGGCAGGGACACCCTACCCTAGATCAGGCCAACATCCACCTCTGCCTACCCATTGCTTTGAAAACAGTGTCTCTACATCACAGTTCTACTTTGTGGTCTGCCCCTGGTACTATCATCCATGTCACTATCTGAAAACAAGTTGACACAAAACTCTTTTATTAGCTACATAACAGCCACAAGTTATCCCTTGTACAAAGAGCGTTCTCACCTTAAGGGTGTTGTCTGAGACAGTGTTAAGGAGGGGTTTGAATCTGGGTTAGAAGTGAACTGTAATGAGGCAGATATAAAAAATATTAAATAGTTTGTTAAATATATAAAGAAAATTTCCCCAAACTTATTTACAATTAACACACAGATTCTATTATGTGGTTGCTAAAACTATTTTTTGCAGAATGTTTCTATAGAGTCAGATTAAATTTAAACAATTTAGCAAAGAGTTTCGAAAATTTAAGCAACTGGAGAGCCCTGCAGCACAAACTGCTGCTTAAATGTTAAACATAAACTTTCACAAACTTCAGAAAAGAGAGTTAGTTTATTCACTGGTCAGAGTCTCAATATTTGTAATCCAAAAGTATATGTAGAAGCATAAGTGAGGAAAAAATATAGTCCCAGCCACGTGGTGCCTTCCACGTGGTGATGATGCAGCTGGGTTTTGCTGCTTGCTAGCTCAGATTGAGCAAGTTGAGAAGGTCCATGGATGAGAGGCAGATCCTCCGTGGCTCTCGGGAGATCATCGGAGTGGTCAGCCATCTGGGCAGAGCAGGATCCAGGCTTGCGGGCTGGAGCAGTCCGATTGGGTGCTGTGCATAGCAAAGGAGTCAGCCCTCGGGCTGGAGCGGTGGGCTGGCAGGGCCCGGTGTTGCAGCTCCTTGCTAGGCTGCTGCTAGGCTGTTGCCTAGACTCGGCCAGAGTCAAACGGACTCAGGCTTGGCTGAGCTCAAGTGGACGACTGTATCTCCGTGCAGGGCAAGTCCCAACTCTTTCAGTCTGTCCTTATAGGAGAGGTGCTCCAGCCCACTGATGATCTTTGTGGCCCTTTTCTGGACATGCTCCAGCATGTCCACATCCTTCTTGTAATAGAGGCTCCAGAACTGGATGCAGTACTCCAGATGGGATCTCACCAGAGTGAAGTAGAGGGGGAAGAATCACCTCCCTCGACCTGCTGACCACACTTCTCCTGATGCAGTCCAGGATCTGATTGGCCCTCTGGGCTGCAAGTGCACACTGCTGGCTCATGTTGAACTTCTCATCCACCAGCACCCCCAAGTCCCTCTCCTCAGGGCTGCTCTCCAGCCAGTCACTGCCCAGCCTGGATTTGTGCTTGGGATTGCCTCAACCCAGATGCAGGACCTTGCACTTGGTCTTGTTGAACTTTATGAGATTGGCTTGTGCCCACCTCTCCAGCCTATCCAGGTCCCTCTAGATGGCATCCCTTCCCTCCAGCATGTCTGCTGCACCACACAGCTTGGTGTCATCAGCAGAGACATGCTGAGGATGCACTCAATGCCTCTGTCCATGTCACCAATAAAGATGTTGAACAGGACTGGTCCCAGGACTGATCCCTGAGGGACTCTACTTATCACTGGCTTCCACTTGGACATGGACCCATTGACAGCCATTCTTTGTGTGTGGCCATCAAGACAGTTCTTTATCCATCTCATGGTCCACCCATCAAATCCATGTTTTACCAGCTTGGAGACCGGGATGTGGTGCAGGACAATGTCAAAGGTCCAGGTAAATGACATCAGTTGCTTGCCCCTCATCTATTAATGTTGTGACCTGCTCGTGGTCCACCCATCAAATCCATGTTTTACCAGCTTGGAGACCAGAATGTGGTGCAGGACAATGTCACAGGCTTTGCTCAGGTCCAGGTAAATGACATCAGTTGCTCGCCCCTCATCTGTTAATGTTGTGACCTGCTCATAGATTAGTGCTGCAAGTCCTCCTGTCTGTGGGTAGTAGAGCTCACTGTGATTGCAAGTTCAGATTTTTTGAGGACAGCGCTTGGTTCTTTGTGCTGGGTCTCAGTGGACAGGTGGCTCTGAAGTCCTGAGTAGCTGTCTATTTTTGTTGTTGTTGTTAAATTTTTAATTTCTATTTCCCTAGTCTTGTTCCTCTGCTCAGAGCCCCAGTCACCCTCCAGTACTTTTCATTCAATTACAGCAAATGCAGTTTTACTGAGCATAAAATTTCCCTAGTTTCCCAGAATTTTCTTACTGTGAACTGATAAATTAGTCATTTTGACCATAAATATGCAATAATAGGGGCATCCAGTTTAAACTCTTTACAAAACATTTCCGGAGAGAGCTGCCCTTTGGCTCCTGTCAAGTAACAAAGAAATGACCCCAGCTTCTGATCCCTCAGCTTTACTCAGTCTTGACAGCTAAAAGTAATTTCTGTGCCTTCAAGCTTATAGTTCTTCATTAAAATGCTAATACAATTCAGTTAGAAATCCAATTTCTGATTTTTATTGTTTCTTGCTACTGGGGTGAGTGTGTGTTTGTGTGGTTGTTGCTGTGAAAGAGTAACATTTGTGCAAGAACAAATGCAGATCGATTTTTCCATAGCTTTTTCTCAACCTGAAGTGCTGAGACAAGCAAACATGTTTCCATTACTTAACTAAGCAAACAATGGCATATAAATCATAAAGGCAGCTGGACCAAGGTGGCATTTTCATAAAGAGCCAAATTTCTCCTGAAGGACAGTTTAATGGGCTGCTGCCAGTGAAATATCTGCAGAGCTGGTAATTGCAGGAGGGCACACAAAAACTGGTGCTACGAAGGTGTCATGTGAGATCTGAGAAATAGCCCCACAGCCAAGACAACTGGAAAAATGAGATTGAAAAAGGTGTGTGCTTTAATAATCTATTTCTTGACTCTGATTGTTTTAAATAAAAATCTAAGTTTATATTTTTAGTTTGTTCACATTGGCTGCAAGATCAGAGAAAAGTTTTTAGCTGTACTTTTATTTTGATCATGTTTATGCTGTGGCTTTGTTTCTCCTTTGATCATGCTTAAGCATGCTTCAGACATGCTTGTTTGATGTATGCTGCTTTTTAAAGCACTCTTCCACACTGTGTTTTTACAAAGCAATGAATCATTGCAAAATATTTGCTGTCAAATTATTTTTTTTAATTAATTTTCTCAAAACATGAGACTGCTTTTAAACAAGAAAGTGTTGAACTGTTGTAGCAGCATTTCTGAGTGCTTCACAGATTGCAAACAGTTTTAGGGTAGCAGAATACCCAACAATTCTTATACAGAAATTTGAAGTCATCCTGTCTATCCACAATAGGTGCAGTTGCCACTGATGAGTGTGGGTCTCTTACTTTTCATTCAGCAAAACTTGCTTGAAGATCATCCTGGCATTTCTTTTATGGCTGTGTTGAATGCATGAAATAGGTCAGCCCTGACTGAATTATTTTAAACTTCCCATGGGGATCCCTTGATACCGAGCCTGTTTAATTTTGCAGGTTAAGGCAGAGCAGTCTCAATACTTGAACATACACATTCATGGATGACATTCTTTTTTCTGCTGCTTGAGTGAGCAATTAGGAAAGTCAAGGAGAAGTAGTTCATCTGTGGACATCTCCCTATTTTTTCTCAAAGAAGATCTATTAAAAAAAAATGCTGTGTAGTCGGTGGAGAGGGCTGTGTTGCGTGACTGCTGGCCATCTGGCTGATTGATTCATCATGACCCTTAACAGATAGTTGTAAGCATGGTCTGAAGCCCTGGAGTTAAATGCAAGTGTGCATCAAGCCTCAGGCAAGTCAAACAGAACCTCTGCTAATGAAACAACAAAGAACATACTTCAGATCCCTAGTTCACACCGCCCACTTCTTAGCTTTATAACCTATTTCTCTCCCGCTCTCCACACACATAATTAGGATGTTGCTTTAATGATAATTATATTAATTTTGAACAGAAATTAGTATTTCTGTATGCAAAAAAAAAAAAAAACCCACATGTAGCCTGTTCTTCCTTTGCTTGTTTCATTGCATAAACATAGATTGGTTATATGGACAAGAGGGAAAACCCAAACACTACCAGGTGACAAGAGCAAGGGACCTACAGTGTGAAGAACCACTCTTTTATTGACTAAAACAGCCATTTAACTGAATGGTGAAACAACCTGAGGTTTGCTTAGTAGCAAACACCAGTGTTACTCAACAAAAACTCTTGTATGATGTACGATGAATGTATTTTAATATGGATCTGTGTGACCACTTTAGTTTGAGGGATTTAGTCAGGATTATTAATCACTAATTGAAAATTTGAATTCATCCCAGGTGAACACAGGTAAGAAATATAGGGAAAGTGTATTCATAAGCACTCTGGCTATGGGCTTAGCTGTGTTTGCCTTTCTCACGCTTCTCTCCTCCGACTACCCTGACAGAATTAGTTGAAATACATATTTCCTTTTAACGTATTCTTGAACCATTTTTCTATCACTGTTGTAACAGTCCTGCTTTAATACTAGGCTCTTTTATTGTTTCTAGGCTCAACTGAAAAGTTATGAAAGGGAAAGAAAATAATAATAATAATATGCTAGCCAAGGGCAAGTTTATGTAACCTGTACTTTATCAGCAATATCACTGACCCAAAAGGAACACCCCACAGTAGTATCTTTGTAAACCAATGTAAAGTTAGATTTTTTGATGCCTGATAAGATGGTGATTTATTTTAGAATTTGATACCTCGTGATTTACAAAACCCATTGCTCTAGAAAGAAATCATTCAACTATTTGGGAATGTTTAGGTTGGATTATTTTTTGTTAACCTTCTAGTTAAGACTTTAAGACTGCAAAATGTGTGTATTCAGACAAGAGGCTCTGCAGATCCATTAGCCCTGAATAGTGTCTACTAATGAGTATCCTCTTTCTCGATATATCTTTCCACAGGTTGTGATGTAGACTTTTTCCAACTGTAGCTTTCTGTCTCTAGTGATACAAATTCCATTCAAAGCCCTGGTACATCATATATAAAATAGATATTTACCATCGTACAGTGTAGTCCAGATATCATATATCTTGATCAGCAACAGAACAAGAGGACACAGCCTCAAGTTGTGCCGGGGGAGGTATAGGCTGGATGTTAGGAGGAAGTTCTTGACAGAGAGAGTGATTTGCCATTGGAATGGGATGCCCAGGGAGGTGCTGGAGTCACCGTCCCTGGAGGTGTTCAAGAAAAGCCTGGCTGAGGCACTTAGTGCCATGGTCTAGTTGACTGGATAGGGCTGGGTGCTAGGTTGGACTGGATGATCTTGGAGGTCTCTTCCAATCTGGTTGATTCTATTCTATTCTATTCTATTCTATTCTATTCTATTCTATTCTATTCTATTCTATTCATGTCAGTGTATCTTGAAGAGTATTAAATGCATGCTAGAAAGAAATTAAATTACTGTAGTAGTTTATGCTATGGGGTTTTGGGCTGGAAAGCTTAAGCTGCTTACAGGTTTTTGATGTTTTCAGATGTTTCTTTAAGTATAAAAAAGGTAATAGAAACAGTTCCACAGAGATCTGTTCTGTGGCCTCTGCTGTTCAACAATGTGTCCATAAATAACTTGAAAAAGTGGTTGAGCAGCAGGATGAGAAATTTTTTCACATGATACAAAGTTATTCAGCATACTGAGACAAAGGAAGGCTGTGAAGAATTACAAAAGAATCTTATGCAACTGGGTAGCTAAGCAATCAAATGACAAATTAAATTATTCTTGATGAATGATGCAGTGATAAACCATGGGGAAAAACATGAGGAAAACATGCCTATCTTCACATATAAAATGATGGGCTATGAATTCAGTCTTTGCAATGGAGAGGCTTTTGACACAAAGTTCCATAAAAAAATCAGATTACTACATAAGGGACTGACACATCCATATTAAATGCTAGACATCAATAGAGTTAAAAGACACAAACCCCACAAAACCCAAAACCAAACAAACAAAAAACAAACAAAAAAACCCCAACAAAAGCACAAAACTCCAGAGAATTCAACAAATAACACTGCTATAGTCCTTGTATAGGTGCACAATTCATCTACACCTTAATGCTGTGGGTATCACTATACAGGAAATAGAAGGCATCAAATGATGTGAGGAACAAAATCTAGATAGATACTGTGAACACTGGAGATTTGCATGGGTTCAGGAATAGTGCAGAGAGATAACTGGATACAAAATCTATTGAGTTACTAAGCACATAGAAGGCAAATAAGCTCCAGGAGGCAGCTACACTGAAAATAGATAGAAGAACTGAGATTATTTTGCCATGGACAGGGACACCTCTCAAATAGATGGCTGCTCAAGGCCTCATCCAGCCTGGCCTTGAATACCTTCAGGGAGGAGGCATCCACAACCTCCCTGGGCAGCCTATTCCAGAGTCTCATGCCCCGCACACTGAAGATCTTTCTAAAATCCAGTATAAACCTACTCTCCCTCATCTTCAAACCATTCCACCTTGTTCTGTTGCTAGACACTCTTAGCAAAAGTCCCTCTCCAGCTTTCCTGTAGGATCCTTTCAGGTTTTGGAAGGCAGCTCTAAGGTTCCGCTGGAGTCTTCTCTTTTTTAGGCTGAACAACCCCAGCTCTCTCAGCCTATCCTCATAGCAGAGGTGCTCCAGCCCTTGGATCATCTTTGTGGCCCTCTTCTGGACTCACTCCAACAGCTCTGTGTCCTTCTTATGATGGGAACACCAGAACTGGTGTCAGTATTCAAAGGTGGGTCTCACAAGAGCAGAGTAAAGGGACAGAATCACCTGTCTTGACCTGCTGGCCACACACCTCTTGATGTAACCTAGAATATGATTTGCCTTCTGGCTTCATGAGTGCACTGCAGGCTTGTAGAGAACCTCTCATCAACTAATATCCTCAAATCCCTTTTTTCAGAGCTACTCTCAACTCACTCTGCACCCAGCCTGTATTTGTGCTAGGGATTGGCTCAGCCCAGATGCAAGACTATACAGAGACTACCTCAGAATATGTGCACACAAGCACACAAGATTTTGCAATATGTACTCATATAACAGAAACATCTTAAATATATGCATGCATATATATAAAAATATAGCAAAATACATTACTTATAAACACTGTCACCCTTAGTAAGGCAATGAGTTTCACAGGACAGTTAGTGTAAACTGACAAAACAGAGTACAATTAATTATTTCCATGACTATAGGGCTGAACATACACTAAAATTCATCACACTGAAATAGCTTATAATATCACCTAGGAACAGGCCTCTGAGTAGTTAAATATAGTTCAAAGTTAATTATCCCAGAAGGATGTAAAATGGTTAGAAAACTGGTAAACCTGTTGGATGTGCCTTCTTTTTTTTTCCCAAAATATAGTGAAGCATACCAGCTGAAGTACCTGTAAAATACACTGATGAGGCAGATTCACCGCTGGGAGGAGTTCAGTATTATGATTTATATAAAATTCACTCCCTAATCTTCTTTTCCACCATTTTTTACATAACTGATCAGGCTGCCTGCATTTTATGCATTTTCATTTGTTGGTGTATGCTACTTATGTAGAGTGACAATGTTGTCACTCTAATTATCAAGAAATAAATGTTTTCTATTAATAACAACAAAGGAAGTGTTTCAACAGCTTGAGTAGAAATTCACAAATGCCCTTCTTTTCTGAGGAGGAGGCAGAATTGTTGGGATTTGGATTATCATAGTGCAGAAGTAGAAAATATCTATAAAAACCTGTAAATTTTGGGCCCTTTTTTTTTTTTTTACAGTAACACATTAATACTTCTCTGCATGTAAACTGTTTTATTTATGTATTCTTCCTTACTGCTAAATTTAGGAATAATATATTTGTCTCAGTAATTCTCTAATTTTATCTGTGTAACATACAGAAAGACTATTGATCAAAGTGAAAACATGTAAAGAAATGAAAAAAAAAAAGTCAGTAATAAATGTATGGAATTAGGAGGTCATGCTGTAATGTTGTGTGTAACCACTTGTAAAGATATTTCATGAATATTTACTTGCTTCAACAATAAAGTTAAGATCTGTTCATTAAATATCTGTAGCAAACACCTCTATGTGTCTTTAGGCAAGAGGAATGTAAATACCTGTCAGATGTTGATGGTGATGTACCTAATGTGGGTATCCTTACCAAGTTGATTTTTGGGTAGTAAAACCACAACTCATTCATCTAAGAAAGGTGAATTATTTGGCTGACAGAATATTAACATGCTCAATGGCATTGTCTCCTCAGATCCTAGATTTATTAGTGCTCACCTGATACCAGAAAGCGACAATCCAGAAGATGACAAAATCTATTTCTTCTTCCGTGAAAACGCAATTGATGGAGAGCACACTGGAAAAGCCACTCATGCCAGAATAGGGCAGATATGCAAGGTAAAATGACTTCTTTGTGTGAGATTGAATACACTTTCAGGATGCTTTGTGAGTGATTTCAGAAGCTCTATTATCTTGCTTGCAAACTCGTCAGTAATAACACTGATACTGTACTAAAGTAGAGATCATCCCAAATAAAAAATAGTTAGGGGATAACATACTCAAAAGTTCACTATTCAGTTCTTCTCTGTTTGTGGAAGCTTGAAAAACTACTGCTTTGTTGAAAAAGTCATAGGTGTCTGAGGCTTAGAATGTCTGCAAAAGAGAGAATCATTTGCGGGAAATGTGATACTTCCAGTTAGACCAAAAACATCTGAAGAATTACTTTTTAAAGGAATGTTAATACCTTTCCATTCCCACATTTGTGAAAATCTTTAAAAGAGAGGAAAAGGAAGATTTAACTAAACAGTTGGTTAAGCATAGATGTAGAAATAGGCATTCATAAGACCCTTAATGACTGCAGATCGAATCATTCATCCACAGTGATAAATTGTCACTGAGTCATTTTGACCTTTAAGATCATCGTCCAATCATTATCTGACTCTACCATATCCCTCTGCTCTACATCTAATGCATCTTTTAAGGCAAAAATCCTCTCCAGACCTAATGTCCAAACATTTTTCTGACAGACTTTAAAAAATATTTCTACCAATTAAATTATATTAATAAAATTGCAGTTTTCACAATTATGATGTTTCTAATAAAATGTCATGATAATTTATAAGCACAATTTAAATTTGTCACCCCAAATCCAGAGGTAGGTGCTTGAAAACCAATTAGTCACCAAGTATAGAGTCCTTGGTGCACTACATTCATTAAGTTTTACATCTATACAAGTGATACATTGGTGCTAGCCAGTTAAGAATAAACCCCTCCAGCTTTACCAGGACAGAGCAGCCTGGGAGCTCAGGAGCAAAATATTCTTTCTTCAGCGTTACTTATGTATTACAACATATAAAAAGTTTGGGGTTTGTTTGTTGGGTTTTGTTATGGGTCGTTTTTTTGTTGTTTTTGTTATTGTTTGTGTTAATGATATGCTACTGTAAAACATAATTCATAGAATCATAGAATCAGCTAGGTCGGAAGAGACCTCCAAGATCATCCAGTCCAACCTAGCACCCAGCCCTGTCCAATCAAGTAGAACATGGCACTAAGTGCCTCATCCGGTCATTTTTTGAACACCTCCAGGGATGACAATGAAAGCAATTCAGAATTAGTGTCTTCAGCCACATAATAATGTTTTTGCATGTAGAAGGCAACTTCTTTTTTCTGTTTTCTGTTTTCTATAAGTAGTATCTTGTGCTTCTTCACTGTATTTTCTCTGTACTTGATACTTCAAACAAAAACTGTTACTAGATGTATGGCCTCAAGCTGCAACTGGATAGGTTTAGACTAGATATTAGGAATTTTTTTTTCACTGAAAGAGTGGTCAGGCATTGGAATGGGCTGCCCAGGGAGGTGGTTGAGTCACCAAGCCTGGATGTGTATAAAAGTCATTTTGATGTGGTGTTTGGGGATATGGATTAGGGTGCACCTTCTAGAGTAGGGTTACTGGTTGGATTTGGTGATCTTGAGGATCTTTTCCAACCTGAATGTTTTTGTGATTCTGTGATTAATGCAAAACACTTTTGTTATTAGAATGACTTTGGTGGACACAGGAGCCTTGTTAACAAATGGACAACATTCCTCAAAGCACGTCTGATTTGTTCTGTGCCAGGACCCAATGGTATTGACACACACTTCGATGAACTGCGTAAGTGGCAGAAATGACTTTGAATACAGGAATATTTTCAGGTATTATCCATATGAATTTAACTTAATTTTCTTTTTTGTCTCTTGTTATTGTTACAGAGGATGTGTTCCTAATGAACTCAAAAGACCCTAAGAATCCAATAGTCTATGGAGTGTTTACAACTTCCAGGTATAGAACGTATCATTTTACTTGCATGGACACGGGTGGCTGCTGATTTTAAAGAGGTCTCTGTTACAAATGTTTTTAAGACACACAAAATTTTCTTAACCTTTGAACTGAGAAGTCAGTGGCAGTGAGAAGTAATGAATTAGGTTTGTTATGAGCAACGTACGTCATCACTCTAAAGCTAGCAGTCACAAAGACTGTCAGTTTCCCAGGCTGTTCTTGTTTTTGAACTGACTTTCTATGGCAGAGATCAGAATGTGTAGCTCTTTCCACACAGACATGGAACAATAACACAAGCATAAGTATGCTTGCTTGGGAGACAGAGTGAAATAGAAAATCTATGGTATGAGAAATTTGCTACTCAAGTAGGTATTACTGAAAAATATTGCTGAAGTCTGAGAAGTTGAACTGTCTTTCAGAAGTTCTGTTATTGAATCATGTATAACTGTGACTCGGATGTTTTGGTTTCATTGTACCTTCACCAAGAGCAAAAATTATACTTGCAGCTTTGGCCTGAAGAAAGTTTGCAGTACTTGTTTCATTGCCACATTTTTTTCTATGAAAAACAAAAGATTTAGTTTCTAAACAGAAAGAATGTCCCTAGTGAAAACATAGAGAAGGTGATTTACAAGTCTGTACTGTCTTCTGTAAGAAATCTCAAGGTAAGAAACACCACCAAAGTTTATCTGTGTGCTTCCCAAATGACAGAAGAGACTGACGAAAGAAAAAATGGAAAAATGTGAAGTGTAGGAAAGAATTGAATAGTCCTCTAGGGACAGCTCTGTGGAAGTTTACTCAAATTGGGGTTTGGCCCTTCTGGGGGCAGTGTGTTTGAAATTGTGGAATAGCAGCCATCTGCTTAGGAAAATGTCTGAGAGATTGTATCAGCTATGCTGAACTTTTCCAGAAGGTGAGTTAGGATTGCTCTGAGAGCTTGTCAGGGTTTTGATAATCAGCACACACCATAAATTGGAAAGCAACAAGCTGCTATTCCCATGGCTCTTTCATTCAGTTAGACCAACTATTAGAGAACCTGATTTTATTTCTTCTCCCCTTATTTTTAGTAATATCTTCAAGGGATCAGCAGTGTGTATGTACAGCATGACTGATGTGAGGAGGGTATTTCTTGGTCCCTATGCCCACCGAGATGGCCCAAACTACCAGTGGGTTCCCTACCAGGGACGAGTGCCATATCCACGTCCAGGAACAGTAAGTACCCTAGGAAATAAAGTAATCTAAAAAGTGAAACCTATGGAAAATGTTTTCACACCTTACATGATCTGTGAGCTGAAATCCAGGAAAGAAACAGGACGAGGTACTAAAGTTGATAGAGTGGCAGAAGGGAAAGCTAACAATTGTTCCAGATCCAAAATGGACTGATTTTCTTGTAAGGTATGGAAATACAACAGTTGGATTTTAATTTTGGCATTCATAACAACAACTTCAGCAGAAGTTTGAACAGTGGCTGAAGAACTTTACTGAAAGTCAAATGTTTAATGAATTACTCTCCATTATCCTTGCACTGGAACTTGTCTTTGTTCCAAATATTGTCTGGCTAAGCCATTCTTAGTGAGAATGAACAAAAAGCAGAGCATCTGCTTGACTTTCAGTTGCTCTCTAGTACAGTAAGACAGATATTTCTTCCATGTATGATAGAGTGACTATGATAATTTCTAAATTTCTCTGGCATTAAAAAAAAAAAAGCTTCTACTTGTTTCTTTGTTTCTAGTTTATGAATGACTAAAATACCAGTGCATGTAAGACATCCATATTTACAAATCCCTAGTGATGTCATCACATTCCAGAAACATTTAGCAGCCTCTGAGATTACTAATAGTCTAAGAAGACAGTTCATCTATGAAAAGAAAAAGATTAATTATATATATTATATATATAATGCTGCTCTAGTGGGAGGTGTCCCTGCCTATGGCAGGGGATTGCAGCTGGATGATCCTTGAGGTCCCTTCCAACCTAAACCATTCTATGATTCTATGATTCTATATATTGGTGTAGCTCCTTAGCTAGTACAAATCAGTTTGGCCCATTTAAATTCTGGAAAAATCATTGCTAAAAATTAAATTCTCTTCCAACCTGGTTGATTCTATGATTCTATGAAATGTATGTGTACACATATATACATATAAGCATAAATAATATATGTGTGCATAGTAATCTTTTAAAAATCTCCTTAAATGTAAGGTATAAAACAAACCAGGAATAACAATGATCCTTTCTTTTAAATCATCAGATTTTTATTTTTCCCTGGTGTGTTTTGAAATTGTTCTTTCAAACATGATCTTTCAACTGATATCCAACAGTTAAGACAATATATATATTCTCAGACTAATGAAAATTACTTCATCTAAGTAAAAGAAAACAGTGGGTCCCTGACAGCCAGATTCCTCAGCACTCTTCACTTCCTCATTATGACTGCTAAAGAGATTCCTAATTTTTTCCAGAGTTTTAATACAAACTGTGCAGCATAGAACAGCATAGAAGAGGTTTGATTTCTTACTTGATGCTGAACTTTTTTTCCTTCTTTTTTTTTTAATTACTGTAGCTAATGCTGCTATGCCAGAGGGTTTTTTTGAATCTGTGTTGTTTTACATCCCCAAGGAAAATGTGAATGAGTAGATAAATTTGGTATGTCTTATGTTCTTTTCAGTTTGACAGAATAAAGAAGATAATATTCCTTATTCTGTTTATTTGTATTTCTCTTTGATTCCAGTATTGATTAACCTTTCTAAACAAAATCAAATAATAGATACTATGCAAAAATTCTAACGAAGGAGACTGTTACATGTTTCTGTTACAGAAATAGCCTAAGATTAGGAACTAGCGGCTGTACGGTGGCTCTGTTACGTTCATTCCTTTGCAGAGACCTGAAACAGCTCTATTGATAGTCTGAATACACAAATCAAATATTTGCTCTAGGGACTGACAACACAGCTCAGAGCCTGTGGGTTATTCTATGACTTGTTTGAGAGTCTTGAACTGAGATCCATAAAGCGGAAGAATAACTTGATCAAAATCCTAAGAACAAGCAGAAAAGCAGGGACCAAATCCAACCCCTCAGTGGCTAAGTGACCTTTTTCAAAGCAGGGAAATGCAGTTAAGTTACATACACTTTCCTTTCTGACTACTTTCTCACAACGGATTTGATCCTTACAACTTCAGTGTAACATACTAAGATTCACAAAGAAAGTGCACAGTTGTTTAGATTTCATTGTAAATCTTTTTCTTGCCTAAGGGAAAATTATGAAAGTCTACATAGCCCTGCAATGGCATCATGTAGTGCAAGAGCCTATGCCACTGTAAATGATATCAATTAAAGAATGGCTGAAGCCATCAGTTTCTCCTAGCCCACTGCCAGTGACTCTAATCCTCTTTAAAAAAGATTTTTTTTCCCTTCACAGTTACTAAACTCATTCTATTATATTTTAGGATAACACTGAATTTTTGAATTAAAGACATTTCTGTCTAAATAGAAGATATTTATTTCTAAAATGATATAGCTGGATGTATTTTAAATGTTTTGAAGCACCTTTGAGAACACAGCAGAAAGGTTTTAAAGTTTCCTTAGTTGGCAGACTTGGGGCTTCCTTTTCCAAGAGACACAGAAAGGGAAAGAAGAAACAAAACCTGAGCTTCCTACAGTGACTCAGTTCCAGATCTCATTGCAGTTAAACAGTGCTGAATTATCTGAGAAATTAAATATGTCAGATGCCATTAAGCTTCTTGAGCATCTGGTGTCTTTCCCATTATATTCCCATAATATTCTGAGAAGTCAGAATACTGTAAACAATTCTGCATCAACTTTATGTTTAATCTTATCCTGAGTTCACATCTGACTTTCTGTGAGTTCAGCTTCAGAGCTCAAAGTTTCTCTGCTTCGTGGTACCAAGAGTCTGTTTTCAGTTATGACCAAAGCAATTTTTGTTCTTATCAAAATGCAGCTTTTTCAGGATGTTCATATTCATGCCTCTCTTTTGACACCTGAAAACAAATCCCAACAATTTGCTTGACCTAGATGCACCAATAGCAAAAACAGTCCTACTGTTAACATTAAGGATGCCTTTGTTGTGTATCCTGTTTTTGTGACCTTAACGTAAGTAAACATGACACAAATTTCCTCCTCAGGACAGCTATTCTATTCTATTCTTTCCTTTCCATTCCATTCCACTCCTCCTCTACTTTTACATAGTTGGACTATGGATGGGCTAAATCTCACATAATGAGCGTGTCCATTTTCCTCCATTGAAAAAGTTTTCTAAAGTGGGGAGAGATAAATGTGAGCCTGATCTTAGTCCAGGTAATCCACTTTAAACTTCAGATATAAACACATAGTTACTGGATTTTTTTTATTATTATTATTCCCAGACAAGCAGGTTATCCAAAGAGTTCTGGCTCTCAAAGCTGGAAGTTCTGAGCTCCAGTTCTGTCTCTCAGAACTGGAAATCCCATTTAAACACACAGAATTATGTCACTAATTCTAATTTTATGACTTTTCTGCACAAAATACATCTTGGTCAACACTGCTGCAAGTAAAATCATGTGATACAAAATGAGCCAGAAAGTAAATGTTCAAGCAATTGAAACACAGCTGAAGTTCATTTACTTAAAATTGAATTGAATATTCATTTGCTGTTTTTTTCACTGTTTGCCCAGCTGCAATTAACAATACTTAGTTCTTGTGTAGTGATTCTTGTATTTAAAGCACTTTACATATATTATCTAATTAATCTCAGTAGTTAGTATTGAAATGTATTTAGCATATTAATCAAGATGCAAGGCAAACTTAAAATTGAAAGTACAGAACTTGTAACACGATTTTTGGGACAGGCTGATGATTATAGAAAGCTTATCTGATTTTCTCTTTTCAATATTTCTGTATAAGAGGGCAAGAACATATGATAATAAAAGGCCAAATGATGTTGGCACAATAAAGCAGATAACTGCCGTGCTGTCTGCATAGTCTGTAGCACATGCATTTTTCAGATAGTCTTCCTCACTCCCTTTCTCCCTTCCATACCTTGTAATGGAATAAAATATGAATTTGCTTACTAACAAATATGCCAAAAAGAGACAATTTGCACTTTATGTATCCATGCTGGAAGCAACCCTTTGCTGAGTATAACTACTCTTTTTGGCAACGTTGATTTTTTAATTTCATTTCTGATGAATTATTGATAAATTGGATCAAGGTGATAGCAAAGTCAATCGATTTCTTCTGCAGAGCAAACTGCAAGGTCTGGATGCTTGGCTAATAAGATGTCCTCCAGATTTTCAATTTAATTGGAAGATATTCTATATGTGGATGTAAAGGGCAAGTTATCTAGGGTATTTTAGCATCAGCTATTTATATTTCAGGTTTGAATGCCACAAACAACTATTGTCAACTGAATTTGAGAGTTTTAGATGTCTTCAATAGGTAGTTGAACACATTAAGGACATGAAACACCAAGTTTGCCTAATATCTTTTAACTGCTGATATAATGCCCTTGTAGCTCATTCTTTCATCCATTCAACATCATTAATATACCACTAATGCTTACTTTAAAGTAGTCCCTACTTCTTAAGAAAATAGTTACCAATTCAACAGAAGACTTGAGGGCAAACAATGGTGATTAGACAAAATCCTTGAGCACGCTGATGGGGACAAGCAGTAGGTGAAAGTGGAGGAACATTTTTGTGGATACCCAAGCCATTGGCTTACCTCCTCTTCTCAGCTTCTACAATTTACTCACGTTGGCAGAACACGAGCAGAGAATTCTCTGTTTCTTGTAGATTAGAAGCAAAACTCTCAGACCTGCTGATGGCAATATAAGGGGGCAAAGGGGCTCTTTTACTGTGTTATGGCTATCAGCAAAATCTCAAGAGAACTATAACTTTTCTATTATTTTACAGCACATAACAGTAAGGACTTGTTTCGGTTTTTTAGCAAGATTCATCTAACCTAGCTGTACACGTTGACAGTATGAGCAGCAACATTCACAAGAGGCTTTCTTTAGAATCATTGGAGAGAGAAGAGATACATTTCAGGCGTGACTTGGTTCGATTTAGTGTAACAGGATCTATGTTATTGGGACTATGTGGATGACACAGGCTTGTTGAGGCAAGTAAGAGTTTGAAAAGTGAGTAGGACAGGGAATTATCCCAGCATTTAAGGTTTTGATTCCTGGGAGAGGAGTTGATTTCCAGTCAACTTCTGAAGACAACAGTTTGAAATTAAGCTGATGGCATTTTAATTAATTTCCATTGTGCACAATTGTGTACTAACAAACACTAAAATTACTTGTCTTGTATTGAAATATTTTAGATAATTCAGGATACCTTCTTTTTGGTATTAATTCTATCAATTACAGATTGATAATTATCATTAAATGTCTATAAATGCATTTGCACTGAGTTATAGTTTTAAAAAGAGGCTTTTAGTGACAGAATTAACTTTTGCTGTCTGTCTGAAATACATATATATATTTATAGATTGCACTAGTTGGGATGATTTTAATGAAATGGATTTCTGATGTGATACTAGTGATCAATAATAAATTGAAAAACATTCTCCATTTTATTTTCAGTGTCCCAGTAAAACATTTGGAGGCTTTGATTCCACCAAGGACCTTCCTGATGAAGTCATAACATTTGCAAGGAGTCATCCAGCCATGTACAACCCAGTATTCCCCATCAACCATCGTCCAATCATGATCAAAACAGATGTGGATTACCAGTTCACACAGATAGTAGTAGATCGAGTAGATGCAGAAGATGGCCAATACGACGTGATGTTCATTGGCACAGGTGAGAAGTTCTGAATTGACACTCCATGCTCCTCCAGGAATTATGGAGACATAGATCAAATAAAAGTTCATACTCTGATTTATGTCCCAGTAAATTCCTGTAAAAATTTGTGGCAGCACACAGAACTGTGCATGTGGGGAGGGCTTTGTTACCTACATTCACTGTGACTGGTTCAAGTCATGGCCTGCATAACTTAGTTCCTTAGGGCCTTTTCCAACTGGATTAAGATCATACCACTTTCTTTTCAACTGCTGCTGTTAGGAATTTTTATTAGAAATATATTGTCTTATTAATTATGTTTTATCACTTTGAGGTACCCATTTTGAAATGTAGCATGAGGAGTATTAACATAAACAAAGCAAGTATCCAGGTGTGGGAAATGTCTTGTGTGCCTTTCAAGTATTGTCTTAAGATGCTCAGCTCTTTAGCCAGAAAAGTGCATTGTTTTATTTAAGATGAAGATATCTGGCACATATAGTGTGTTATGAGGATTTGATGTCAGAAAAAGAGAGAGCAGTAACAGTGGCCAAAAATTAGCTGATATGCATTTGCCTAGGTTCAGGGTTTCAGTACTGTGCTGTTTACCAGCTGGTGGAATGGCATCTTCACCAAAGATTTTCCATTGTTTGACTAGTTTCAGTTCTGTGAATCAAAGTATTTTCAACTTCTATTGAACATAGTTTTTAGTAATTAGACATTGACATCATGAAGTCAAAACATATCAAACCAAAACCCCACTGTTTATTTTCAGCTTTGAACCAAAAAATACCTGGTTGGCTGCCTGTCTTACAGTATCCAGTTTTAGACTTGTTCTAAGTACAGTTCTGATGCAGTAGACCTGAGGTCAGATTTCCAAAGCAATAAATCTCAAGGTCACTTTTACGCTGATACTTGAAATAAATTATGAGTAAACTGAGAGCTGATGAAGCTTTGTGTACTAAACACATTGCATACACAGCAATTTGGAACATTTACTGCAGGAAATGCAGCTCTGCAGAAAATGTTCCATCTCTTTAAAGCTGTGAACTGAATTATTAGATACCAGTGCTACAATATGTTCTTGCATAAAACATCGACAAATAGTTTTGCATGATTTTATTCCACACATATATTTTCCATCACACTTTAGAGACTTCAATGCCATCCACAATTGGCAGTGTTTTGTGCTTTTCAACAGGTCTTCTATGACCTGATTGAGAAATAAAATTAATGGCAGTACTTCTTTTGGCTGCAATGCAGAGGAACAAGCCTTTCAGCATCCCGAGTATGATGCTGAACAAACATAAGGAGCTGATTTATGTCTATTTCTTGAACACGAGAGGTGCCATTTATCTCACCAAAGTTTGGCATTCTGTCTAAGAAAGATGCCTTGTCTTTTGCAACAAAGAGGGATAAGTACTTCCAGAGAAAGATTCATTGTACTTTCTTCAAGACCTCTATTAGAATAAGATGAATAGTTTTCCAGTGGTTTCTATCTCTTTTTCAGACAGCACAAGAAGACTTGCTCAAACCTGAGCTGTACTTTCTAGATAGTTATCATTACCTAGGGTGGTTCTTATCTAAATGAATCAGGCAGGGTCTTCCCCTGAAAGACCCTCAATGATATTTAGCTCTTACCTTTGAGGTCAGAATTTAGGCACTAAATTCCCTAAGCCACTAATATTCAGGTATGTGGTAAGTGCTCTGGATCCCATCCAACATCTGAGAGTTGTGCCCAAGAACTGAAAGAAAAGCATTGAAATATTATTACTTGCACTTACCAAACGAAATTTCAGCACCAAGGCCCCAATTTTCTAAGTGCAGTGTTATTTTTTTCTTGAAATATTACTTTTGTCCATATAAACTGATCTTTTTCCAGCAGGAGGTTATACCCTCATGGGACAAGAACAGGCATTCCAACTGTGTTTGAAGCTGGGGCACAAAAGATGCTACATGCTCTTCTGAGCTCACTATCCTTATTATTTTCAGTATGAGGAAGGGGCATCCCCCAGGCAGAAGGAAAGGAAAAGAGACAGAACTGAGGTTCTGCCTGCCTTCTGACAGAAAGCTGCACTGAGCTTGCTGGTAGAAGTCGAAAGAACCAGAAACAGAAACACAGTCAGCACATACTACATCTTCCCCAAGCAATGAACAAACGGGGAAGCAGATTAGGGGCTTTAGTCACACTCCGGTTTCCTATTTGATGATCTGAACCTATGTCAAAGCCAGAATTAAACTCCCAGAGATATGACTGGATTTTTCTGTGCAAGCCTGTCCCATCAGATTAGATACATTTCTCTGTATTTTCCCATCACTGTTGCAGCAATCTACATTATTCCCACGTACTGATGAGCGTCGGCATGTTCAGAAATACTTTTACCTTTTTTTTTTTCCCCTTTTCTTTGAATAAGTGATGATAATTGAACACAATGTAATTAATAGCCATGCAGTGTGATCACATTTTCCTTTCCTGTGAATGAAATCTTTAGCAGAGCAGTTTCTTTCCCACTGTGATTGTACCAGTGTGTTTCACAATGGAAATAAAATCATATCGGCACGTTTGAAACTGTATCAGAAAAAAACAGGATTTAAGATAGGCACTTAATGTATATCCTGAGTGTCCAATGTTTAGGATCATTTGGCACACTCAAGGTACATCTGTCAGTAAAGCAAATTAATAACAGTAATCTTATCTTACTGAGCTGAGCCCATTGATCCTAAAGGAGAAGCCTGATTCCATTTGTGTGAAATTGTTTGAAATACTACTCTGTAAAACTTGATCTAGAACTCAGATAAAGCCTCACTTCGGTACCTGTGGCCCGACCAGAGTCGCCTTAGTGATTAACACAGTGTATCTTTGACCTCAGAGGTTTTCTCCAGCAACAATCAACTATAATTGTTGCAAGATCCACTTAAAAGTAAGTCCTTTTTGTGGGAAACATTACATGGGGAACTCATATCTGCTCAGTACCCACAGTTTCCTCTCTCCTACTTTATCAGAACTCCCACTTTATTTCTAGAATATGACATTTGCTGGATTCTGACTGAGGACAATCATAGTCCCACACACAGTTCTACACTGTTACAATTATTAGATCTGAGTTCTCTTTTTTGCAGTGTATTTTCCTCAAAAGTGCAGTCACCAATTTATTAGGATAATTAAGGAAATCAAGTAATTGATGAAGTTCTAAATGTAATATTAAATGATCTGTTGCTCTGAATTACTCTGATGTAGAAATATTTTTTTCTTCTTGCATTAACTCTTATATTGTTCTCAATACTTTTGAATTCTTGAATATACATTCTGTAGCAGTAAACCATAATTAAAACCACTTCCAAAACAATTTATATAGTGTTAGTTTGTACGTGTAACTGCCTAAATAAAAATGTTACCCTTTGCATTATTGATAGAATAGATTAGAATCAATCAGGTTGGAAGAGACCTCCAAGATCATCCAGCCCAACCTAGCACCCAGCCCTATCCAGTCAACTAGACCATGGCACTAAGTGCCTCATCCAGTCTTTTCCTGAACACCCCCAGGGACGGTGACTCCACCACCTCCCTGGGCAGCCCATTCCAGTGGCAAATCACTCTCTCTGGCAAGAACTTCCTCCTAACATCCAGCCTATATTTCCCTCGGCACAACTTGAGGCTTGGTGTTGTTTTAAGAAAGAACTTTGTTTCTCTTTTTCCTTTTTTTTTTTAATAATCTTATGAATTTTTTTCCTAATGAAAAAAAAAAACACTGATGCACATATTTTGTGAAACAAAAAATCTTTCTAAACTTAAGACATAGTTAGAAATAAAAATCTCAAAATAAAGCAGCTGGAAAAACAAAAATCTTAATGCTACAGGATGTTTCTAGGAATTCTAACATATTTTAATCCAAATTCACATAAAGAAGTTGAAATACTAGAATTGTCTCATTAAATCAAGAGCTTCTAAGGTAGTCACCTTATAAAAGGTATCTCCAAACCCATTCAGTGCCCTCAGAGGTCCCTCTCAACCCATTCCATGCCCTTGGAGGTCTCTCCTAACCCATTCTGTGACCTTCAAGGTCCCTCACAACACATTCCATGCCCTTGATGGTCTCTTCCAACCCATTCCATGATGTCCAAGCTCCCTCCCAAACCCTTCCATAATTCTGTGACCCTGGAGGTCCCTTCCAACCCATTCAATGCCCTCAAAGGCCCTTCCCAACCTATTCCATGGTTGTGAATGTCTCTTCCAACCCAAAACGTCGTTGGGTCGACGAGAAGCTCAACATGAGCCGATTCCATGATTGTGAATGTCTCTTCCAACCCAAAACCAGCCTGGAGAACCTCTTCCAGTGCTGGAGAACCTCTTCAAGTGCTCCAAAACCCTTACAATGGAGACTCTTGACCCAAAACCAGCCTGAAGAACCTCTTCCAGTGCCCCAAACCCCTTCCAGTAGAGACTCTTGACCCAAAACCAGCCTGGTGAACCTCTTCCAGTCATGGAGAACCATTCAGTGCTCCAGAACCCTTCCAATGGAGACTCTTGACTCCAAACCTTTCAATTTTCAGCCTGTGTAATGTGTTTGTTTCAATTTGTTATGTATTTTCAATCTAGAATTGGTGAGTTGTCATCTTTTTTAATCAGGATATTCAGCTAACACATACAAATATATATGCAAAATATGTTTTTGATTTTGTGCAGTTGAATATTAATTCTTGTTTTGAAAATGTTGACCTTTATAATTCTGTTAGTTTGAGAGGTTTATCTATTTAAAATGTCTTCTATTACTGCTGTAGAATGTGCAACACTTAAAGTCCACAGGGATGTAATTGTTGGTTCTGATACATCAACATGGCACTAAACTTAGCTGGTTAAAAAGAAAAGTCATTTAGAGAGTGTTTCCATTTCACAGACCTTGCTGTGATGTGTACCAGCCTAGAAATTATTCTTTTTTTTGTTATTGTTCCCTGAAAATTCTATTTGTGGGAACAATTAAATTGCAGATACAAAAGCTGTAAACCAGAGGTGGTCTTAAGTTCCGCCCATCTTCACAACACTATGCATTGTAGCTCTGTAATGTCCAGCATTGGCCGTGTTTGTGTTAAAGCAAATTGTAAAACTCCATGAATGTAAATAGAGTATTAAAATCATTAGTCTTAGCTTTGCCAGTAAGTACTCCAGAAATCTTTAAGGGTTAATGTGCTGGCATCATCTAAGTATCATCATCCTCATCCCACCACCACTGCAGTGGTGACTGGACCATGGGGAATACCCTCACAATGGGTGGGACTGGTTGGCACTGAATGCGCCAACTGTGCAGCTATGTGCTGCTGAGCAGTTTCCAGCAGTGAAACTACCTTTTTCTCTTCTCACTTGTGCTATGACAGTGGTCAGGAGACTTGACTCGGACCCAGGCAGTCAGGAGGAGAGCTAGCCAGCCCCTGCCTTGTCCATTATGGTGCTGGAGGGAGAGGCAAGCTGCCACAGCAGATCTGGTGCTCTGAAGTCATGGAATGGTTTTGGTTGGAAGGGACCTCCAGAGGTCATCTAGTCCAACTCCTTAGAGTGAGCAGGGACGTCCTCTACTGAATCAGGTTGCTCAGAACTTTATCAAGCTTCATCTTTCAGGGATGGGGCCTCAACTACCTACTTGGGCAACCTCTTCAGTGTTCCACCATCTTCATGGTAAAGAACTTGTTCCTAACATCCAGTCTAAATCTGCTCTTCCCTAATTTCAACCCATTGTCCATAGTCCTCTCCCTGGAGACCTTAGAAACAGTCCTGCAGGCTTCTTGCAGGCCTCCTTCAGGTACTGGAAGGGTGCTGTTAGGCCTTCTAGGAACTTTCTCTTCTCCAGACTGAACAAACCCAGCTCCTTTAGCCTGTCCTTGTTGCAGAGGTGTTTCAGCCCTGTGATCATTTCTGTGGCCATCCTTGGACCCGCTCCATCAGGTCCATGTCCTTTCTGTGTTGGGGGCTCCAGAGCTGGATGCAGTACCCTGGGTGAGGTCTCACCAGAGCAGAGCAAAGTGACAGAATCACCTGTCTCTATCTGCTGGCCATGCTTCTTTTTATGCAATTTATGATGTGATTGGCCTTCCAGGCTGCAAGTGCACACTGTTAGCTCATGTCCAGCTTCTCATCCGCCAACACCCCTAAGTCCTTTTCTGCTCTCAGTTTCATCATCCCCTAAACAGTACTGATATCTAGGCTTTCCCTTGTTTCTAAACAGAAAATACAAGGTGTATTGACCTTATCCCTCAGTTAAGACCAGTATCTAACACAGAGAGAAATACAGGTTTATACATCCTGGGTATTTTATTTGACACAGAGAAGATGACATGTACTTAAGAGATCTAACAGCTTCATCTGTCTGAATAGAATGGAACAGAATAGAATCAACCAGGTTGGAAGAGACCTCCAAGATCATCTGATAGTGTTTGTCCAGATATTTTTACATCCATACTTAGCCTTCTAACAGCATCTTCACATGCATTTTAAGAATGACAAACATCATACTCAAAACGGACAGTAAAGCATGCATGAGTACATTTAATGCATTTCCTTCCTCATGAAAGGACTGAAATATCTGTCATGTTATACTGTCAGCTAAATGGTATTTCATTTTTTTTCATTCTTTAGTAACTATGCTAGTATTTATGTTCTTGAATTTTCATAATTGAAAGATTTCTAGTGAAATGTGCTATTGAAATTCTCTCTTTTCCTAAGTTATTCAAAATGCAGTGGGTATTTTGAAGAATGAGTGCTCAGACATACATACCGTAACAATCTTTACATGTGATATAATTACATATTCCAAGAAACTCTTGACTGATTTGAAGCTGAAGAATGCATCTTAAGCACCTGAACAGTTTGTGATTTTTCTTTTCTTCTTTTCCCTTTTCAAGATATCGGAACAGTTCTTAAAGTGGTTTCAATTCCTAAGGAGACTTGGCATGAATTAGAGGAAGTCTTGCTGGAAGAAATGACAGTCTTTCGGGTAAGCACAGCTAAATTTCAAGTGTCAGGTTGTAGATTTCTCTCTGGACAGCTGCAAACTAAACTTCTTGTAGTCTAATGAAGGAATAGCCTGGCATATCCCTCTAATTAGCTTGTCATTTGGAGACTCAGACACTAGTCAAAATAAACCTTGAGACTTTCAGTGCTAGCTGGAGGTTAATGATAAAAGAAATTACATTCTGGGCTCTTGTTTCATGGTTTAAAAAGTAAAGTAGTGTCTCTGAATCTTTGAGCTGTTACATGCTGTAGTTAAATACACATCTATGCAAGTCTGAGAATAATGCTTATCTTTTTTCTCCAACAGAGATATACAATACACAAATGAAATTTGTGTATTGTATATCTCTGTTGGAGAAAAAAGATAAGCATTATTCATCAATTTCATCAACTCTTAACACTATTCAGACTGTCAACATAATGTAACTAGGAAGATACTACAGGAAAAAAAACAGTGGTCTGCACAGATTTCTTATGCCTAATAGTCTGAGAAACAGAGAAAGTATTTATATTTTCAAAAGTGACTATAGAAACACATTTTCATGGATTTACAAGAGGCACCATAAACATACCCTGATCTTTAGTACTTTTTTTAGCAAAAATTAATCTCTTCCATTTTATCTGTTTGAGCCACCTAAAACATTAAGCATTCCATTGGCCCTTGAGGTTGAGTGTTACAAGTCAAGGTTGAGTAAACCTTTCAAACATTTTCTAGACAGAACCCAGGAATGTTTTGTGTTTTGTACACAACAACGAGTCAGTGTTATTCCTTTTGTTAGTGCTCTTTTGCAGCCCCATTTCACAGGCTCCAGACTTGCAGGGGGTTGCTACCCTAGCTAGGAGTGTGAGGTCAGCACGAAGATGCTGCCTGTGTGTTCGTAGAGCTTCATGTCACATAGTGTCAGATATACTGACCGTAGGGTCAGGCTTCCCACAGTGGGCAGCAACATGTCCTTAATCATACTCAGTTGCTATGCCTTTACCTTTGGTTTCTGAACAGATGCAACATATCTAAATGGATCTTGTGTATATTTTGATGAATATTTTGAATATTATTTTTTTCCTGTGAACAATCTTACCTTTGCTGGTACCAATCTTGCAAAGAATTCACTTTCTTGAGTACAAGATACCACTGAAATACAGTTAACTCTTTTTCTTCAATCCATGCTTTTTGAGGGCAAGAAGAAACTACAAGGAGAAAATAAGATGAGTAATGTGTGGCTCTTAGTTTTTTTGCTGTATTATACATGCAAAAGTCATTACATTAATGCAGGGTAATTTGGCAATTGTTGGTAATGTAGAAATTTCTTACCTAAATCAGACAGAAATGCCAAGTTAAAGGAGATCAGAGAAATACAAAAGTGAAAGAAATAAAACAAATGGAGTTAAGGTTTTATTTCAGAAAGGATTTACAGAAGTAGGATGGTTAATGGCAATTTCAGATCTGATATTTTACTTTACATGTGTAACTATTCAGTACACAAAAGGATTTTGGTGTTTTGATTTACATGAAAGCTCATTTATCTCCTTTGGCATGTATTAAACTTTAAAGAAGGCATAAATGTACTTCACTGGAGTAAGTAAAATTTGTATGCATAAGATGTGGATCATTCAATAGGGAATTTGCAACAGATTTTACATGTACCTTAGCCAGATGTTGTTTTCTTTAGTTACTGAAGACTCTATGTGCATCATAGACAATGTATTTTGATGCTTAAAGTGCAATATGCTGAATATAAGGCTTTTCATTTATAAATCCATGAAACTGAAAGTCTTCCATATCTGTTACATTGATAACAAATGTATCCTATGACTCCATTTGTGAAATATTTATCTGAACAGCTGATCAAACAAATTAATGATTTTGATTTTCATTCAAATGTTACATTTACTTGACGCTTACTAATATAAGGTCTATTAATCCGTTTATAAAGGCAAGTACACATCCACTGGCCCATATCAAACTCTGTCAGGAGAAGCAAGTTGAAAGCTACAGAAGAGTAAAATCTTTAAAAAGGACTTTATTAATGTATGTAACCAAAAGTATGACTTATGGGATCAATAGCATATTTTTAGATGGAAAAAAATTCATACAGAATTGACTTACACACTTTGTACCTGTGTTATGTCACCTTTACCCTCAGGATTAAAATTAATTCAAACAGCTGGGCCTAAGAATTGTAACAGTCTTTTGATCAGAGCTAAACCTACTTCTTCTGTTAAATATTCCCTACAATCTCTTATGTAAAAAAGTAGATACTGGTTTGACATCTGCTTGATATAGATAAGTATAATTAAGAGTAGACTTATCTAGAAGAAGAGTAACTCCTCTAACAGCACATTTGGCTTGTTAAATGACAAGTATTCCAGGGTGCACACCCCTTCCAGTTCCATGCTCTGCAAATATGAGTTAACTTCTTTGCTCATGAATAGCATGGTGCAGTCAACAAGATCATGCTTAGTATTAAAGCTGGTTCTTAAAAAAAAAAAAAAAAAAGTGGAGTTTTCATCTTGATATGGTTAAAACATTTCTTATTTCAGTGTTATCACCTTTAATGTATAGTATCTATGTATCCTGATATCCTGACACAACCACTATTTTTCCTATTATCTGTGATAGTAATTAAATGTAGTATTAATAGTAAGTGTATAAATTAACTTCGAGATGTTAAGACTAGCAACAAAGTAATCACAGTTAAACTGTAAAAATAATGGTAAATGATGATATGTCTGCAGTCAACATAGCAGTCAAAGATACAATCTGATATGAATTCTGATTCAGTTACAGCTAGAAACTATTCCACTGCAAAAGATAAGAACCACTGTTTCTAAGGAGTGTCTTGTTAAATGTCAGAGTTTCTAGGTTGGGCAAATAGTATTCTAGCAGAATATTTATGTTTGTAGAGCTCATTTTTTATTTTAACTCTCTTTTTGTCCTAGGAACCCACTGTTATTTCAGCAATGAAGATTTCCACAAAACAGGTACAATGTGCACAAACTTTAAATATTTTTTTAGTATTTATCTGTCCTTTAGATACACTAACTTGGCAGTCAGTAGGGACATATTAATTACAGCAGCAGCATCCCAATTCCTGTACATAAACATCAGTAGTTTCTCGGGAAAATGTGACATGCAAAGGATAAAGAAAGGTCTAGTTTGTGTTTGTTCTACTTTGTAGAATGGAAACTAAACAAACTAACCAGCTGTCTGGAGACTAGATCTTATTTACTCCAATTTTTCCATGGCCTTCTGGTACTGTGATATGGTTAGGATATGGTTTTTAGACTCCAGAACTTACATTTCCTATTTTCTGGTGAGTGACCTAATAACTAACGTCTTTAAGAATGTACTATAGCCTTTGCTGTAGACCAGACCATACCTAAAGTGAGCTGGATTTCTTGATGGATGGGTGTAAAATTTTGTCTGATTTGCTATAAAGGGAATGTTTGTGTTTCTGAGCAAATATAGGCAAATATTAGTAGTCTTCTTTGTGAAGCAGCTGATGAATTATGTAGTAGTGAAAAAAAGCATTGGCTTGTCATTTAGGGCTGAATTGGATATTAGAGGTCTGTCTTCTAGTTCTGCCTGGAATTAGATAAATGGATCCCAACCGCTGCCATTCCCTGTATCAGAAGTCTGACACATAAAATATAGTGTCATTTTTAGTTCTTTACTTTCTATATTTAGAATAGAATAGAATCAATCAGGTTGGAAGAGACCTCCAAGATCATCCAGTCCAACCTAGAACCCAGCCCTATCCAGTCAACTAGACCATGGCACTAAGTGTCTCATCCAGTCTTTTCCTGAACACCCCCGGGGACGGTGACTCCACCACCTCCCTGGGCAGCCCATTCCAATGGCAAATCACTCTCTCTGTGAAGAACTTCCTCCTAACATCCATTTGCATTGATCTGGAGCCTCATTCAGTAAATACAAGAAAATTGTCCACACTCATTATCTTTTCCACTAATATCAGTAAAGAGGAGGCTCGGCATTACTTCTAGACTGGAGTGCACTAAAAAAAATGTGTGATAAAGCAGATTAACTCTTCTAACTCACTCTCTATATATTATTAAACAAATTTAATTTCTTCTGTAATAGACAGAGCCCAGTATTATGTTTGATGTGCTGCATATTTAACTCAGAATTCACTGTATTTAGGAAAGCTGTCTGAAAATATTCATGTGCTTGACATAAAATAGCTTTTTGGGGGACACTCTTCTAGCATAGCTTGCTACATGAGACAAAGTGTCAGGCCACAAAAACCTGGTACTGTTGAATACTGAGACATTAAAACAAACAAATAAACAAACAAAAAACAATCTGGCAGGTTGTATGCATGTTCACATCATACCAAAACTCTGTGCTTTAGATTATTTTTTATGAGTACATTCCCTTAAGGCAGTCAATCAACCCGATAATGGACCTCACATTTTTATACCCTTCTTCAAAGCATTTTAGTTATTCATTAAAGATTACAATTTTCTCTGAGTCTTCTGAAAGCAAATTTACACTGCTAAAGTTGTCTAAAGCTAAAAAAGAGCATAAGACACAAATTATGCAGGCAGAGGTAACTCATGTAAGATCAACCAGCCTCAGGCTAAAATTGACAGAATCGTGATACAGTATGACAAGCTTTTGGCACTATGCTTCTGTATCAAACAAGTATATGGCAACATGTTTCAACTTTATATTTATGATTTTAAAATGCTGTAGTTGTATTACTCACTTTACTCATTGTGTCTTGATAAGCAGAGTGTTTTTCATGTAAACAGCATGATAATTCTATGCACTGTAGAAAGCAGAAGCATGAAATGTAAACAGTAAAAAACAGCACATCCTACTGAGTAACTTTAAAGCAATCATTTCATTCTAAAGACCAAAACATACAAACTCTTCAGGAGGAGAACTTAGTTTTAAATTAATTAATACTCTAAGGCCCCCATGCTTCTGTCTATGAGTACCTTGAGCCAAGAGTGACTTTGAGCAAAGAAATCATAGAATCATAGAATCAATGAGGTTGGGACCTCCAAGATCATCCAGCCCTATCCAGTCAACTAGACCATGGCACTAAGTGCCCCATCCAGTGTATTCTTGAACACCCCCAGGGACAGTGACTCCACCACCTCCCTGGGCAGCCCATTCCAATGTCAAATCACTCTCTCTGTGAAGAACTTCCTCCTAACATCCAACCTATACTTCCCCCGGCACAACTTTATTTAACCTTTGTGTGCAAAACTAAGCCTTGATACGGTGCTCAACCCTGCTGTCTTTAACTCGCAGGAATTTTATTTTCTTACTGGAGCTATGTACTCATCCTAATTGATTTCAGAGCCATAGACTTGTGTAACTACATCACATTAAGACCAACAACAGATAAACTCTTCATAACGCAGCATCCTAGACACACTCTAACACTGCCTAGATTCACAACTCTGTGGTTTGTCAGAAGTTAGGTGGGCCTCTATGATTTTTCCTTTGATTTACAAATGTGGAAGCAAGCCAAAAAGTCAGGCCTGACTGTCAATCAAAGGTGATTTTTTGCAGAACAAGCTATCACATTGTTCTCAGGGTCAGGTTTGCAATTCTCTCTTTCAAAATCCCCTTGGATTTTTGGTAAGGTGGGAAAAAACAAGTGTATCATTGGCTGATAGATGCTATCTATCATCTCTGGTGAACTGCTGTGAAGAATTTTTGTTCCTCTTCAGTGAGATTCTCAAAGGCAAGGCAGAGACTTTGAGAAAGACTTTAGTAACTACTTCTGCAGCATTTTTCACAAAGTACTGACTATTATTCAGAGATCACTATTTCTGTCCATAGTGAACATGTGTAGAATGGATCAATTCAAAATGAATGTGTTACTAAAATGTTAAACAGCTCCCTGAACTATTCTGCATCAGAAATTTTTCAAGGCATATAACTAAACTGATTAGGATTTGAACCACATGCTCCCTAAAATGCCTTTTAAAACTGCCTAAATTCCTCTGTTTAAGCTTTTTTTTTTTTTTTCCCCATCTCCTTTTTTTTTTTCTTTTCTTTTTTGTTTTGTTTTGGTTTTTTTTTTTAAACTGTGAATGGAAAATTCTCTGCTATCTCTGTCTGACTTCCAGGGAATGATTATGTTTTGAACACCACTGTGGGGCAAACAGAAACCACTGGATTGCTTAAAATACTAATCTCTTCAGCTTTTCTGCATTTTTAATAGTCCTGCAAGAATTTTTAGAGAGCAACCTCTTTTTTTTCTTTTCCCACCCTCTGCTTTGATCTGATAATCAGCTGATTTATTAGATTAACAACTTCTTCAGAGAAGTTTTTTGCTGTTTGACTGTGTATAGCAAAGTCAAGTCAGATCATTGATGCAAATCACTCTATTACTATTTTCTGGATTGCATACTTCTTGGGTTTATATATTACTAGTGTCCAGAATAATGATCACTGGCTGAAGTCTAAAACCATGATCAAAAGAGTGGCAAATAAGGCAGCAGCCTTCAGGCTGTGCAGCATCTGAAACACATGCTGTAGTTCAGTGGCTGAACTCTATGAACTTACCTACAAGAAGCAGAATCTTTTGGTAACCCTATTTTGGCCTCTTTTTTTTTTTTTAATGTGATTCCAGTCACTCTTTAATTCCAAAGATTTTTTTTTGAGAAATCAGGGAAAGAGTTTTGGCAAAATTGTATTGGTTACAGAAATGTATAGGAAACCATTACACCATTCTTTATTTTCCCATGTGTCTTCTCTAGGTTGATCTTTGTATTAGTTGCACCACCCATGACTACATGCTTGTATAGGTATTAATGCCCCAATTACATGTGACTCAGATCAATACCATCTGGACATTTAAGATACTTAACTGAAGCTCTAATTTGACCTGTGCTGCCTCCATAATCACCAAAGAGAAAAGGCATCTCCTGAGAAATAGTTAGGTCACCTAAGATTTGAATTGCTGCTCTTTTTACTGCAGAGCATACCCCTCAACTGAACACTTGATTAAGTGACTTAAGTTAAAGAGAATCAGCTTATCATGTCTCCTGCCTCTCATCTGCTTCTCAAGAATACAACATTAACTGGGGACCAGTATGTGCAGTTAAGGGTCTGTGTAGAGCTCTCTATAGTCAGCGATTTTGACCCAAAGAATGTGTGTTTACAACCAGCTATGGCACTGTGAGAGACTTGAAGCAGCTGCTCAGGAAGCCCTTAGTTTTCAGTTTACCTGTGGATTTTCCTTTGAGTGCTTTCCTTGTCACGTTTCCTTGAGAAAATACTGGTGTTTATATAGAAGCATGGGATGTTTCTGTTACCATTAACATGTCTGCATAAACTGCCAAGCTGCTGTCTTCTGAAAGACATTAACACAACACCGTTTATGAGTTTTATTGTTTTGCTGTCTCCTGGTACATAGTACTCATCATTTCTAGTTTGTAGGTGACCTCATTCACCTTCCATCCTTGAATTCCCTGTAAATGGTACCTCTGGGACATGACAGTGCAGGAGATGAAGAATTTTGACAACATTTCTTGAAATCCTGTTTTCCTCACTAGCTCTATGTTTTTTAAAAAAACAAACCAAACCAAAAAACCAAACCAACCAACCAACAAACAAATACACAAAACCGGAGACAGACCACCAAACTTTTATTTTCATGATGAGACTGCTTGGAGTGAGACCTTAAAGAGAAATATATTAAGTCTCTCACCATGGATGACCAGGTTTAACCTTTTGATAGAACAGTGTCAGAAGGATTACACCATTTACTTTTTGGTTATCTATTTATCTAATTTTTCTCTAGTTTTGCAACTCAGAAGGAACTGTATTTACTTACAGCAGTCTTGCATTCTTTTCTTTGTGAATTAGTGCTAAGCTGAAATATTTCTGGACTTTGGCATGGGATCAGTGGTTCAGTTTCCTTATGTCCCTCTGGGGAACAGCTTCTCTAATGAACCACATGAATTTGATATCAGAGAGGAAATTGAGAGAGACAAGATATTCTGTTGTGATGTCATACAAAGCTGTAGTTCATTTTGTATGCTTTTAAAAAAATTATTTGTTTACTTCATAGCTTTGCTCTGCTTTTGAGCTCCATCTTAACACTGGTTTTCATCCAAAGTAAAGTAAATTATCTTCCCTGATTAAAGATATGTCTCAAGTGGAATATGTGACCTGTAGAAAACAGTGTGAAGGGTAAAAATTATCAAACATGCAGAGAAGCATATGCATGGTAACATTTCCAATCAGAAATACCTTAGCATCAATGTGAAATAACTTACCTTAAATTCACATGTGCATATAAGTAAATCAAAGTCATATTCAAGTTGATTTTACTTTTCTTTTAATTGTAAAGTATATTCTCCATTGTGTCCTATTGCTGATTCTAGTGCTTTCTCCGTGCAACTATCTGAACAGAAAAAAAGTAATGGAAGAGTAACTCAATTTACTGTTCAGAGAACCTCTGAGAGCTTCATATTAAAATCAGTGTTCTTATTTGATTTTTTTTTTTCTTTTTTCCTAAGGACAATTCTCTTCTCATTTCCTTGGTGTGTATCAGGATCACAATCCTTTATTGTATTTGCAATGAGATACATGTGTGTGTGTGTGTGTGTGTGTGTGTATACACACTCTCCTAGGAAAAAAACCCTCTTAATTCACTTTTTTCCCCCCCAACTTCTGTTAACAGCAACAGCTCTACATTGGCTCAGCCACTGGAGTTTCACAGCTTCCTTTGCACCGCTGTGATGTGTATGGAAAAGCATGTGCTGAGTGTTGCCTTGCAAGAGACCCTTACTGTGCTTGGGATGGTTCGTCTTGCTCACGTTACTTCCCCACTGCTAAGAGGTAGGGACAGTTTCAGATGTCTGCATGGTTTGCTATTTGTTTTAGCTGACAGTCTCAATATGACCAGAGGGCTTTAGAGGTTTTTCATGGGATGGTTAACTAGAGCCCTTTCTCTTCCAAAGAAAACACAAGTGCGGGAGTTACAAGCAATACGAAGTCTTGGTCTATTTAAAGTGAACACTGCTACTTCTTGGGATGGCTTAGAAAGCTGTTGTAAGAAAACATTCAGAAAAGAGTTCTTCCTGATATGGATTCATAACTTTATATTCAGTAATACAAAGCAAATAGAAAATCACGTTCTCTAATATGACAATGGGGTTTGATATTAAAATCAAAGAACTATTTGTCCAACTAAATTACCCTGCATATTCCTGAACTCTGATTCAGAGCAAATATTTATAAAGTGTTTGGACATGAAGGGTAGGTTGTTTTTTACTGATATAGAACATTAGAGTTATTATTAAAACTTATAAATTGTATGTGTGGATACTTGTTGTGGTGGTTTGGGTGTGGGTGTGTGTGTGATTTTAGAAATCACCCAGACTAGTGAGCCAATGAGTGAAGTAGACCTCACCATTGTTTTCATTTCTCAGCCTATGATCTAGTCCTTCTCACCAAAACATTCTAGCTTGCTTCAAACTAGCACACATGTCTAAATGCTACCAGATCAGAACTATGATTTCACATTCACGCTGCACTGATGCTAAAGTGTTGCAGTGCAAAGGTTAAGCGAAAGTGTGTGCATGTGAATGTGCACATACTCTGCATGTGAGAAAATATCATTTTAATAAAAAATCTACAAGTCTTAGTTGCCTGATCTGAAGATTTAAAGTAGTATTTTATTTGCCTGCTTTTATCTGTGAAACTCTTTAAGGAGCTACTTAGCGACTGAAGTAGGAGTTAGGAATAATTGAACTGATAACCAGTTGCGAATAAGAACATATATTGGTGTAGTGTTGAGATTTCCATGTTTAATTGGCTAAAATGATAATGAAGCATTTACGTTAAAGCCAATATGGAAACAAGGAATTCAAAGGTTTATATGCATAAGGAGCTTTTATTTCTGTTATTTACTGCTTTTTAGTAGCAAATACTTAGTTGAACATGCAGGAATTCAACATTCCAGATTTGGATTTGTTACTGTACGAGGTGAAATGTGGTAAAGGGTGGAAAGTAGCATCTTTATCAAAGACATTTCAGATGGAGAGGATTAAAATGTCAAGGTTTTTATTATGATGTATCCTAAACAAATACTGATGACAAAAGAAGAAGCTTCTTATGGAACATCAGGTTCTATTTTTGAACAGGAAACACAGTTAATCTGAGACAAACCTTTTGTGAAATTCTTCAGAAAATAAAAAGAAGAAAGTAAACACATCCTGAAAGAAGAGCGGGTCAGATTGTCTCAGCTGCCTGGGCTAAATTCAGAATTGAGTTGAGAGCATGGCAGTTTCTTTGGAGGAGAAAATAGAGGAGATGGAATGCTGAGATCTTCAAGGAGTCTGAAAGAGTGATTCGATCTAAAAGTTTTGAGAGTTTGAAGTCTAACACTGCTTTTGAGTTGGAGGAGGCAGTGAGGTCAGAAATCACTGAACTACTCTTCTTTGCTGCCTCCCTACTAATCTTCGTCCCTGAACCTCATCCTTCTTCATCATTCCCTAGCACCCATTTTTACTCCCAGGCGATCTCAAGACCTATAGAGCATATCAGCCTATCATTTATCTGCCTACACTGATGGAAGAAACAGAGCCCTTTGTCTTTTCCTTATCTATCTTTCCAATTTATTTAACAGCAAACTGAGCTCACTGTTGCTATCAGGGGTAAAAGGACTGGGACCTCTTCTTACAGAGACTGAGGAGCACAGTTACTGGAGCTAAACTGGCTTGTATGGCTACAGGAAATCACTGAAGTGCAGACTTTACTCTTCTTAAGGCCGCTATGAAAGAAAAACTAAGCCCTGGGAGGCTGTGATCCCAACAATATATTCAGAAAAAGCTTTGGATGCATATATGATGAAATCAGCATTGCTGAAAACAGCTTAAATGCCAACATTTTCCTAATAATGGATCTTTGTAATTTTAGGCTCTGTAGATATTGGGAAGGTTGAGTCCTGAGGCAATTGCACAGATGTCTTACTAGTAGTTGGTTTGGGGTTTTGCTTTGGTTTGTTTGTTTTGTTTTTTCTTTTCTTGTTATAAAGGATTTTTTATGAGCTGTGATTTTAATTTACTTTTGTTTGTTTGTTTGTTTGGGTTTTTTTTAATGTATTTTATAAGCCTAAATGACAGTTCAGAGCTCCCATACTGTGACTGCTTAACTTTAACCCATGCAGATGTGTTCTGGTGATATGTGCAACGTTTTCCTGAGAGTTTAGCTAAACGTCTCATCCAAACCCAATTGACAGCAATGAGTTGTTCCACAGACTTCTTTTCTACAAGCAGTATCCTATAAATATGCTGCATTTCAAAATGTAGGGAGGAGTAACAACATTTTATTCTTCCTTGTGTTTTGGTATATTTGCATTTGCTGGTAAGGAGTGATACGAAGATGATATCTGAAATGAAGATTAGTGCATTTTTTAACATCCTCTATCAATTAGCAGAAGATTCTTTCTTATTAAAGCATGCTAGAATGATTTTAAAGACTATTTTATTCTGAAACGTACACAAAAAAGCACACTCTGAATTGTTTTGTTTCTTTTGTCTAGCCTTGAGCTCTGAGGTAGCGGGTTGGACTTGATGATCTATGAGGTCTCTTCCAACCTTGGTGATACTGTGATACTGTGGTCCCCTAGCTGTTGACATACTTCACATTAAAAAAAAAAGAACCAAAAAAACAAAGCCACCAAAAAAACCCCCACAGCTAGTTTTAGCAAATTTCGGTAGCTTTCACTGGGGGAGGGAGGGAGAGGAAGAGAATGTAAAAATCTTCTAGCCAAGAGGAATCAACTGTGCAGTTGGTGGAGCCTCTGTGAGAACTCTTAGTACGTGCTGATGCTGAGCTGTTAGTGTGAGCCTAGAAACAGGACTAATGAACAGAAAAGAGGTGCTCTCAGTACTGCAGAACAATGTTTAAATGTGGGTTGTTGTCACCAGAGAGTGACCAGGAGGCCTTTTTACAAGGCTGCTTGACTTTTGCATATCCGTGGCTGGATGCCATAATCTGAAATCACAGCTTTGTTCGGCAGCTTAATCCTCTTTGTTCTCCTCTAATTTTGCAAGCCCTAGGGCTTTCTGTGATTCCTGAAGTGCTCACACTTGAAACACATCTTTGTTTCCCTTGTTCTTTTTTTTTATATGAAACACTTTTCTCTATCTCATTGAATTTTGTGTCACAGTTATTTACATAAAAATAGGAGCAGACAAAGAGAGAAAAACAAATGCAAAATACAACTATAGTACAAAGCTTCCCAAGGTTGTATACCACAAATTTTAACACATATTTAATATGTTTTTCAGTTGAAATCTAGTTGAGGAAAGAATATACTGTCTTAAATGGATATACAATAAAAACTGGAACCCAGACTCAAGCTGTGAAGGAGAGAAGAAATGATATTTCAGAATCTTCCTATACTGTTTTACTGTTTGTTCTGAAGATAAAGCCATTCCAACCATTTTGTAAAAGGTTTTGTAAGATATGTCTTAATGGGCTCTGTAGTGGCTGAAAAAAACTATTTCTTTTTATTTGGATTTTGTAGAAAATGCAGTACTTGAAGAAAAGATGTAGCTTCTTTATGTTTTCTTTGATTCATGTTAATCTGTACTGTATATATTTTGATCCCTTAGTAGTCTCTGTATATATGAATCAAGTAATGAATTTGTCTGTGAGCATTACTGCCAGCACAGGTAAAATAAACTATAGGTTCAGTGCAAGAGATATATATATTTACCCTTTTTTTGAGGACTTTAAGCTGCAACAGTAAAAGGCCACTCTACAGACTGTTAATTATGCATAAGATGATGTAGTAATAATACGATTTCCTTCAAGTGTTGCATAGATGCACTTGTGACATCTGTAATTATCTATATGGTACCTTTTTTCCTCTTCAGCTCTGGTAAATACAAACACTGAACACTGATAAAGTCACTAACAGTTTTCATCAATTATATTTGCAGACGTACTAGACGACAAGACATCCGAAATGGAGACCCACTTACCCACTGCTCGGATCTGCAGCATCATGGTGAGTTATGGGTGTGATTGAAATACGACTCATTTATATGCAATTCACAGACTGTGCCTGAGAAGAGCAGGAAGCATGTGAATGATTTGCTGGTGAAATTCTCTTGAATATCTGGGAAAAATGAATATAATACATCACTATCCCAATTTAGATTGCTTATGATGGCCTGGGTCAGATACTGAAGTCTGGGTTCGGTTTGTTGATTGGTTTTGTTGGTATTTTAGAGTAGGTCACACAGGAGTGTGTCCAGATGGGTTTTGAATATCTCTAAAGAAGGAGACTTCACAACCTCTCTGATAAAGAAGGAGACTTCACAACCTCTCCAGGCAGCCTATTCCAGTGTTTTGTCACCCTCACCATGCAAAAGTTTTTCCTTATGTTCATTTGTCAGAGACATCTTCTTCAGAACATCAAGAAGTATGTTTTTTCATACAGTTTACGTAGGATGATGGCCAAACACATAATTAACAACTGTGGCTAAACTTGGAATGCTCTTTGTTGGAGATGCTACACTAGTGGCTTTTAAACTCAGGATGTTCCTTGCAGTAGTCCCATCCTATGTGCTCTCAGCATGTGTTTTCTTTGACATCTTTTGGGTTTGTTGTTAGTCGATTGTGTCATTTTCTCAGTGCATTGACGAGAATTCCCTTTCTTGGAACTGTGTGACTGATAAACTTCTCACAGTTACTGATATGTTAAGTAATCTTCAGAAGTTCTTCACTGTTTTTGCCATAAATGAGGAAAACACTTAGGCAATACTTCCCTCTGCTGGAAAAAGATGGTTACTCATGTTTCTGATACAGTTAAATAACTGGACAAATGTTTGGGATAAATAAAAAAGGGTGGCTGAAATTGAAGATACCTCAAAACCCTTATGTCCTTCAAGTCTTCATAATTGCAAGAGTGATAAATAATCCAAAATTGCACTTTTGTCTCAACTGTAATTAATCACCACTGCTACATTTTCAAAATACTTTTCTCTATCTTCCTTTTTAATAATTGGAAAATCTCATCTAATGTTTCTATAGCTTTTCTTGTTAATTCTTGCTTGTCCAACTCAGGCCAAGTTACTCAGAGGGGAAAAAAGTTTGGAATGATCATGAATAGATTATGATGATGTCATGTTTTGACAAGTCATGAATGCCCAACTAGTTTAAGTTTGAACTAGTCAATGTGGACTACTAGAAAGCTGACAAATTCCCCATTGCATGAAGTCAATGCTTCTACAGGGCAGCTGACAACATCCCTATATTGGATTTCAGATTACATTTTCAATTCTCCAATAAGAAAATTTAACCAGGCATTAGCCACAGATTTTTATTACCAGTGAAATCATGTCTTAGCTTCACCTTTTTCTTATCTGGCCATTCATGAGTAAAATTATGATCAGAGATAGCACATGTCCCATTTTTTTAACCTTGCCTTTGCTAGCTGTGCTTTATACAACTGTAGGGCTGTTCTTTACCTTCATAGACAAGAAAATGATTTGGGTTTTGTATCTTCTAATATTTGATAAACTTATTTGTCTGAAAAGATATCTCTGTCCACAGGCAAGGAAGTTACCAAGCACATTTTTTTTTTGTGACAGCAATTGTAACAATATGTAGTCAGGAAAAAGCTATTGGATTGTACACCTGATTACAAGGAGCGTTAATACAGCTTTGCCAAAGTGAGCAGAGCAAGTGCAACATATTGACAAAATGAAGACAACGTGGTTAAAAGAACCCATAACTTCAAAATTACTGAGGGAATGAAGTTCTGCATCCTGGACTTTAAGCATGCACTGTCAAAATACTTAATGAATGTTTTATACTGTTCTTGGGTGAAGTTTGCTTTAAATTGATTGTAAATTTAAATTTAAATTGATCTAGGGTAGGGTGTCAGGGAGGTTGGAACTAGATGATCTTTGTGGTCCCTTCCAACCCTGACTGATTCTATGATTCTAAATTTATAACATTTTCATACGTGTATTTGTCATTTACACGACTGTTTATTGTACAGACAGCTGCACAACCCATAAACTTCCAAATTATTCTGAGTTTTAACCTGGTTCTGACCAGTAGTTTCCCGAATAGGAATTGGGTTTGTCTGTAGCCAAAAATAAGCTCCAGATAGCATTTGCTACTGGTCTACACGTTCCTTTGCAGTAACTGCTGGATGAGTCTCGTGTGAACCAACAGAAACAAGAAAAAAAGAAAGAAACAAAAGTCTTTTAGTGTGTATCTCATTTTTGAAAACGTTTCAGAATCTTACTTTGATATCAGTGTGCAGCAACAATGCTTTTAATAAGGTTTTGGTAGCTCTTTCAGTTGCTTCTCTGTGTAAATGTCTAGTATAAAATGACTACGCAGTGACATTAGAAGGATCCTTAACTGTATAGATGTTTGGCCAGGTATTATTGCTTATATCTAAAAGCATGGCCTTCTTTGTGTTAGCTAAATGTTTCATACTCCTGCTATCAACAAAATTAATCAAGTTCCTTTGTTAAAAAGAATTTATAAATCAAGAGACACCTCTTTTTGTTCCCCACATGATTTATCCTAAAGGAAGCTCCAAAAATCACTGATTATAACTGTGTAGTGAGATTCATTCACCTGCAAAGCAGCCTTGATAGAAGTATTTAGCCTTTCATACTTCTTCAATTATGTCAGGAATTATGTATTTAAAGCAAATTTATCAGGGTAGTAAACTGATATTGCATCTGGGTTCATTTTGGGAAATACTGCTCTCAGACAGGATTTGGGGTTGGATTTCATAAGCAACTTCATTACTTCTAATTTTCTAATTCCTCCAGCTGCTCTTCTGAACTTCACAGACTTTCATTCTTCCTCCTGGTCTCTTCAGTTTTCCCTCAGTCCCAGAGCTGCACTCTGATCCTGTGATTATTCCCTCACTGTGCTTACTTTCTTACACTTCATGTGCTCAGTATAACATAAACTTTATAGACATTTCTGATCCTGTTCTCTGCTCCATGGAAATGGAATTTGAAGGATCTATTAAATCCTTCCTCTCTTGTCAGACGACTGTCATCCATACTATACATTCTAGAGCTGTGAGGAAATTTAAAGGGGTTTTCTATGTTGATCTCTAACACTCTAGAATGCCCTGGACCAGATTCAGGAGAAAATTCCAAATTTTGAAATGACATTAGAATGCTCCACACCAAGGTAACTTCCATTAAAACTTGTGTCTAGCTTAGTAGATAGTAATAATAGAATAATTAGAAACTAAAAATGATCAAATGGATGGAACACATCTTCTGTGAGGAAAGCCTGGGACAGTCAAGATTATTCAGCCTGGAGAAGAGAAGACTCTGAGTGAGACCGCATTGTAGCCTTTCAGCATTTAAAGAGGACTGTAAGAAAGATGGGGACAAACGTTTAGCAAGGCCTGCTGATATAGGACAGTGCTTTTAAATGAAAGGAAGGTAGATTTAGACTAGATCTAAGGAAGGAGTTTTTCCCAATGAGAGTGATGAAACACTGGGATAGGTTGCCTAAAAGGGTGATAGATGTCTCAATTCTTGGAAACATCCAAGAGCAGATTGGAATTGGTCAGGGCTCTTAGCAAACTCTTAGAATACACACCTGCTTATTGCAGGGGAATTGAACTACATGACTTTTAAAGCTTTCTTCCAACCAGTGATATTCTATGAGTCTTTGATTCTAAGGATATTTGAAGCACTTATGTTTTCCAGTAGAAATTTCTCTATATGTTTCTGCTCATAAGCAGTAGGACCCTTGACAAAGGAAGATCTATTTATGCCCTTTGTACCAATATTTAGGATCCAGAAGAATGTCTCCTTGGATCAAATGAGACCAGCATTACCCTTTTCTTGCTGCTTTGCTCTCTTAATTCAGTCGTCCATTGCTCCCCATCTTCCTGGCTCAATGATTCACTGCCATTCTTTATGGGGATGTGGTTTCTTAGAGATGTCATAAAATTTGTTTCACTGAGTTGTTTATATAGCACCCCACTTACTTGCTGGAAATGTTCACAACCCAGCAGAGGAAAGCAAGTTATCCCATTCCCTATTTGTTTAGTGTTAACAGGCCATTTGATGTTTCCTTACTGAGAACTGGGCAAGCACCAGTTCTTATTATGTTCGCTATCCTTTCTCTCATCCTCTCTCTCAGGGCTGCAAGTCATTATGGAAAGACATATGATTGCTGTATCAACATAAACCAGGAGCTCAATTTTATTTTTACCTTTGGCTCAGTCATCTAGCAAACAGTCTGTGTTTGCTAAACAGCATGGCCAATATGATAAAGGAACAGTGAAAGCAAACAAAACGACAAAGGATTTCTTGGAGAGGATTGTAACTGAACATCATTTTCCTGTTAAAATACATCAAAAGAAGTTTTCTAAAAGCTTCCATTGCTAAAGATCAAAAATTGAAAATGGAAAGAATAACAAATAATGCCAAAGAGTCAGGAAACCCCATGAGATCAACACAGTGTTAAATAGTTTGCCAATCCCTTCCTCCTAATTTACTCCCCAGGATTATTGTGCTGTTTCAACTTAAGTCCATAACAGCATTTTAAAGAGCTGAGGTCGAGAGTTTAAATATGATGCCTTACAGTCCCCGTGGTATCAGAGAAGAATCAAAGGCCGTAGTCCTATAGCTGTATGATACTTGCAGCAAGTTGATGAATATCTTGAAACATTGTTGTTACAAAAGGAACTAATTTATTTAACTTTCTTCTTCCCCTCCCGTAATGTCTGCTTTATTAACCTCATTACATTTCCATAAATTATAGCAGTGTGAGAGGAAATGATTAATTGAAGATTGTTTCCTCAAAAACATTATTCCTGGTCATTAACAGCTTCAGCAAACTGCAGTGCCATATAAGTTAAATACATTATGCTACTTTTAAATAGCCTCATGTTTTATTACTTTACTCTGAAGTATTATGATCATAGAGCCCAGGAGGCATCATTACAGACATTCTGCAGCTATGCCCTGAGTTTTCTCACTGCATGCAGTTTGCTATTAAAAATCCTTGTTGTGTCCTGGATGATTTCCTTCATGAATAATAATGAAGTTTACACAAAATTTCACAATGAAATTCATTAAAGTCACCTCTGGAGATGTTAATAACTGTAAGGACTTAAAATACAAAAATAAAAAACAACTGCAACAACAGTGGGGATTCTTAACAAAGATAAAGATGTTGAGGGATATTTTTCAAGTGATTTACCAGTATGGGGAAATTTTTATTTTAAAGAGCCCAATCTCTACACAAACAAATTTTTCTTTTCTCTTTTTGTTTCTTTGGGTTTTTTTTTTGTATCTTGTTTTGCAGATAACCCAACTGGTCAGACCTTGGAGGAAAAGATTATCTATGGAGTAGAGAATAGCAGCACCTTCCTTGAGTGCAGTCCAAAATCTCAGCGTGCTGTAGTCTACTGGCAATTCCAGAAGCAAAATGACGACCGCAAAGAAGAGGTACATTAATAATATAGAGAGGTGTAACCAATTTTTTCTATGAAGATGCATATTTGAACCTAAGCCCTTCCCAGAATAACATCCAACATTATTTTAGTTTAGCAGAATTTTTCAGGAGTCTTGTAATTTTTGTTGTCCTTTACCGTATTCTTACTCATCACCATAAAATCCTGTAAGTTCTGTAACAGGTTTTGACAGACTGTTGCATCAGAAAAAAAATCATATCCTCTTCCTAGCTAGCCCCCAGCAAAACACATTGATTTTCCATTAGATAGCTGAAAAATACAAAAATTTGGCATGGTATCTAAGTGTCACCACAGCATGAATACAATACTCAAATGACCTACCTCTGAAAAATAGCCTTACTGCCTTAAATCTACTGTTTGACTGGGATTCAGTCTATTAGAATCACTTGTTATGTACTGCATGCTCTTAGACTGTATTGTGGATAAGGCAGAGACAGAAAGAAGAAGTGGAAACTGAAGTGGACACAAGAGTATGAAAACTTGTACTTATTTTTTGTCCATCAAAAATAATATTCATAAAGGCCAAACCACTGAGTTTCCCTACTGAGATTACACTGAACTGATACTTTATTTTTCTCCTCCTCTTGTCACCAACATTCTTAAGTTATTACTCACAGAGATTCCAAAGTTGTGTTACTCTCAATCTAGGTCACACATACCTTAAGAGAATAATCTATTCTGGTAGGTAGGGAGATGAAGCTAGGAAACAAAAATTTGTTTGTTGCATTAAATGATTTGTGAGCATTCACAAAGTGTTCTGATGCCTTTTTAAGCATGTACTAAATAACTAGTCACATTATCATCTTCAGATACTTTCACTGTTAGCCTTGTTTACATAGGTAGTAAATTATTTAGAATTTGTTCTTGGTGGAGAGAGCAGCATATAGGTCTGTGGCCTCTTTGCAGCAACATGTGCATTGAAAGAATGAAATAATAGTAATTAATTAATTAATTTGGAAAAAAACCCTAAACGTATTTTGGATGGCAGCTTTTTGCCTGCTGTGATTTTGAGATTGAATCCTTATTGTTTGTTTGTAAATTCTCCAGTTAATGCAGAACCCACTTCTGTGCATAAGGGCTTTTATAGTCAGGACCAGTGGAAGGACAGAGAATTTTTCTGACCCATATATCTGGGCTTGACTAAAAGGTCATAGTAAATGTGACCTCGGTAATACAGTCAGATGCATCCGTGTTGATTCTGCTGGTTTATAGGCTTGCGTCTTCTACAGTCTTGCCAACAAGTTCATCTGGCAGGGTTAACACAGATCTTTGTTCAGCAGCAGTAGTGACTCAGGAGTAAATTCTCAATCCCTCGCACTCTTTGCAGTACATCAGGAGTTTTTTGAGAGTACCAGAGTCCTCCATGAAGACAGACGACTGGTGAGGGGCTTTCCATTCACGTGTTTTGGGGAACTTTTGGCCAAGTTTTACCACCCAAAAGGAGCAGTACTGAGGAACTAGTACAATTAGAGGGTAATGTTGCACATGTATAAAGATAACTGTTGAAATTCCTGCTTGTTTCAAATACAGATCAAAGTGGATGATCACATGATTCGGACAGAACAGGGCCTACTTCTGCGGAGCCTTCAACGGAGAGACTCTGGTATTTATTTTTGTCATGCTGTGGAACATGGCTTCATTCAAACTTTGCTCAAAGTGACCCTGGAAGTGATTGATACTGACCACCTGGAAGAGCTGCTCCATAAAGAGGAAGATGGTGATGCCTCCAAGATCAAGGATGCTACCAATAGCATGACTCCCAGTCAAAAGATCTGGTATAGAGACTTCATGCAATTAATCAATCACCCCAATCTCAACACAATGGATGAGTTCTGTGAGCAGGTTTGGAAAAGAGACCGCAAGCAACGTCGGCAAAGGCCCACCAATGCACAAGTGAATACAAATAAGTGGAAGCACCTACAAGAGAATAAAAAAGGTAGGAACAGGAGGACCCATGAATTTGAGAGGGCACCACGGAGTGTCTGAGCTACATTACCTCTAGGAACCTCATCCAAGTAGAAAATTATATAGACAGATAACTGGAAAAAAATGCAATATTCATGAACTTTTTCATGGCATTATGTGGATGTTTACAAGAGTGGAAAGTTCTAACAATTTCCACCAGGTTTAAATAAAATCCATTTCTAACTTTCCTAGTCAATCCTTCCTCTCTGCTCTAATTCTAAGACCAGAAGGACCATGGTTTCATGGATAATAACTCACCTGGACCTAGCTTACTGCTCAAAAAGTTCTGCAAGTGTTCAACAGGCAAGTTTTGCTTTCTATCTTGCCTGAGATACAAACAAAAAGCTGTATTTTGTGCTACCGTCTTAAAGAAAAGAAAATTGAAACCCACTTTTCATCATCAGCACTTCCATTGCTAGACTTATGTATAAAACTGCATGAACTCATTCAGCTGATGAACATCTAAACACATGATTGGACGCAAGGATTTTGGTCTTGTTTTGTCTACCAGTTCTTCTATTTATATATATTAGAAGAGGAAAAACGATATTGAATGAGATTGGGGAAATCTGAACAACATAAACCATCCATCATCAGGAAGAACAAGAAATGTGGAGTACACTGGCCTACTACTGATGACTTCTTTCAGCCTTGACCTAAAGATGTATTTTATTAAAACTAATTTAAATGTACCATGAAAAATATGCAGCAAACATTAGCTCTTTTCTAAAATAGATTAGACTTTTTGTGTTAGATATATTGTACTTTGTAATTATTGGTTTAGAGGGAAAAAAAGACAACTCCCAATTATAGGCTGCTTTACCATTTTGTTTGGAAAATCTTCCAGCAGAGATAGTCACACTGAAGTAAGCTTCCTCCCCTCTTAATAATGTATATGACATGTAACTTCAAAACAATTCTAAAACTAAGCTATTTTAACATGAAAGGCATTGTATAGCATGGAAGTCTTCTGCATTCTTTTCTTCTAAGTGTGGTATTTGAAATTATTCAACCTGTGTAATACCTTGCTATTGATTGAACCAATGAGGAGGAGAGCATTGATTTTCAGTTGTATATTTTCTTTTAATTAAAGGGAAAAAAATTAAATAGCATTAAAGTACCCTGTACTAATTACACTCTTGCTTTCTTCATTCATAAGTATTTGTGAATGCTAATACTTAAATATTATGGCTCATGGACTATCAGATACCAATTTAAGGAGTTTTGTTCCCAGCTTGATGGTAGAAACATGTCCACACTACTGATTCTGAGTGCTCCATTCTTTCTGTGGACCAGATCACCAAAATGCAAAAAACTAGCACTAGGCCACATAAGTAGTAACCTGAACTATTTTAAGATTGAAAGGATAGTTGTATCTGTGGGAGAAGTCTGATGCAGTAGTAAACTGGTGAAATTCATCTTAAGATTCGTTTGCAGTAAGAGTTTATTTGGTCCTGCCCTTCTGTCTTATTCTATGTAGAGGAGAGCAACATGGTAAAACAGTCAAAGTACTTGCACCCTAAGTGTCAGTTTAAGATTACAAGTAGTGGATTTTCTCACCTCAGCACAAATGTGCCTTTGGTCCCGTTATATGGTGTCCAGTTCTTTTGGGATCATCTTTCTCCAGCCTCCCGTATTTCGTCTTGGTATATTCTGCAAATGACATAATTTCAAGTAATGTCATTGTGGGGATAATTATGAGAACAAAGTTCTTCGTTTGTTAAAGGAGCTTTTATATAAAAGTGTCTCTGTATTGACGACTTGTCTGTTTTGTTGTTCTTCACTCCAGATGATTTAATTTATCCATCACTACACTATCAGCCTTATTGGATACAGTATAACACAACTGCTGTGGCAGCTTCTCTCACAGTATGTCCCAGTTCCCTTGCCGGTCACTAATTCAAGTATCCTTCTGGTTAGTGAAAGCTTGGCTTCTTGCCTCCATAGCAATTGGATTGTCACTTGAGTCCCCTTTGAATCTTTTGCAAGGGTAGGAACTTGCAAGATATTTTGTCATGTAATTACATTGAGCAAAAAAATTCTTTGAATAGACCAAGACAATGCTGCAAGGCTGTGATTTAGGAAAAGCACTTGGGAATTTAGTTTTAAAGCATCTTTGAGTCTCTCATGTTCAACTTGACTCCTCAGAATTTAATATGCCAATAGATTCTGTGCTTTCATGATGTGCTGAATAGAGATGAATTAAAGCATAGGTAGAACTATGTAGAACTATAGGTAGAACTTTCTGGTACAGATGCGTCAGTTTTTAAGATCATCTTGAGCATTGCTGTCAGCTGAATTATTTAACTGTAATCAAAGAACATTCTTTGGCCTTTTGTGTAGAGCCACTGTGTACCATCAAGTCATGAGAATCCTCTGCTAGAAAAGGGAACACTTTCAAAAGAAACTTCAGAGTATACAGTGGCAAAAATGTATGTTGATTTAATAGGCTCTAACTGACTTTGCTTCTTTTTTTTTTGCATATTAATAGATATGCTATCTAAACTTATTTTTTTCTACCGTGCTCAAAGCAACTGATTCTGTACAACTTGATGCAAAAAAAATCAAACCAAAATCAAACTCTTTCAGGACCTCTGAAGAGGGAACAGGTGAAGTCAGGGTTCAAAGATATTCTTTACTACACAGAGCCGGATAAACTGTGAGAACAGAACTACAGAAAGTGCCATGTTTTCACCAGGAACTGGCAGTCTAATTGGAGAATACAAACATCATTCCAATCCTTACTGACACAAGCAGTCTTGCTAATGTCTTCATATTTTTTAATATAAATTAGAGGGCAGAAGATCAAGTCAGAAGTGGTTTAATTTAGTTTAGTTTCCAGGTTCATATTCTGATCAAGTTAAAACAGCATTCAATACTGATGTGAAATGAACTTCTTTTTTTCAATTAACATAGGCCTTAATGAATTCATCTACAGGAAGCTGTCCTGCAGCTTCAGTAAAATTCATACTCCTATTAAACTCATTAATGTATAAAGCAATTTAAGGTTTGAAGATAAAAGTAAAAATAGTATTTCTTTAAATCACCATTCAACTCCTCTAAACCCCTAATTCAGGCCTCGGAAAAAGTAAGTAAAAATTTTGTGTTTAAGCTGGAGAGAAATAAAGGGTTTCATTTATAACCAGAAAAGGCTCTTTTATTTAAGATGTCCATTTGCAAGGAACAAAAATGCATTGAATCTTACTCATAGAATCATAGAATGGTTTAGGTTGGAAGGGACCTCAAGGATCATCCAGCTCCAACCCCCTGCCATAGGCAGGGACACCTCCCACTANCGCTCCTCTGTGTTCAGCTGCTTCTTTCTGCCAGGAAGAAATCTGTGAAATGTTTTGAGGAGCACTGAATTAAGCATGGAGGGAATTGTCTGAGAATCTCTAACAAGGAGAATGGATTAAACCTCAAATCTCATTGACACTCTTTTATGTCAGAGTGGCTAAAACTCTGTCCTGTTCTGTAACCAAGTTAAAACCTGCTTTATTGAGTACGAGGTGAAATCCTGACTGTGTGAATCCAGGTTAGGGTACCAGATGACTATGATGTAGTTCAGGACTTGACTTTATGAAGCTGCTTGGTAGCCAGAGGCTTTTACAAGTTGTTATCTCAAACCATGTTCCCAGCAGGGCTGGGGAGGTTTCTCTCCTCCTCTACTCTGCCCTAGTAAGACCACATCATCTAGACTTTGGGCTTGGCATGGATCACTGAAGATGGGAATTAGTTCAAAGGCTCCTGAAAACTGTACGGTTCTGTTAAACTATTACATCAAACTAAGGAAATTGTTTGTCTTTGCGGAACAGAGCTAATCTTCATGACCGAAAAAAATCACTATGTAAAAAAAAGGAAGAGGAAATTAAATTAAATGCATGTGAATGCGCATTTACTGATCCTTTTTATGTATTATTTAGTGAATATCAATGGTATGTGTTTAATAGTTCAGTTTTTGCTACCTACACATTAGCCAAAAGAGATGTAAATATTTTGGACTAGCTAAGGAAGTACAGTGTAAAGTACTGTTATCTAGAGGTACTCCATTTCAGTGTGTTCAGCATATTACTAAAATGCAAGATTTTGCCACACAGGTGATAAGGTGGCTTATTTGCTACATCAGTGCCAAAGTTATGTGCTTATTCTTTAAGCACATTCTTCACTGCGTAGTAAATAATTCTACTTCTGTATTTATCACTTCAATTCAGATGGGAACTAGAAAACTGGAGAGGGAGAAAAAAATGTAATGAAACTGCTGCTGTAAATTATTTCTTTTAGCATGCATTCAGTTGTTAAATAAACATTTCTTCCAAATATTTGAAGTTCACTGTCATGACTATTTACATGGAAATGTTCCCTGTAACCTTTGTGAGCGTATAGAGTACATTGTTGCTAATATAATGCTATTTATGTATGCGCACTCTGCTAGTCCAGAAGGGTTTCTATTTTATTAATGCCATTCATTGTTTCTTTTTTTGACAACTACAAACTAAAAGTGCCTAAATGAAAGCTCTAAACTTATCTTCAGCCTATCTTTTGACACAATTGCATGGGCTTCTGCAGATAAAGCCACACATACACCTCCTGGCCCTCCCATACACTATCCATTAACCAAATTGTACATCAGTTTCAAAGCCATGTGTATGACGGTAAGTTGCTGTGCTTGATGAAACTCACCCTAATGGCTTCTTACAGCTGCTTTCTTTTGGGAACCAGCTTGCACGGGCAGCAAGTAGAATAAATCAGGTTCTGTCTGTTACCGATACGCTCTTGTATCCTTAGGTAAATTTAGCAGCTGTTTGTAAATGCCTAAGGGCTCTATCTGAAAGTATTATGCCATGGCAATAAGCATTATGAAAACAGTTAATGAGAAAAATGTTGTCCTGGAAAGCATGGATTTTAAATACACCACACAGGAAATGGAAGAAAGAAAGTATCAGTATTTCCATTTAGCACGTACAGAACTGAGGAAACAACCAGTAGTACTTAATCATCATTAATCCATTCAGCTTTGCTTGTGTTCCTTCCTGTAAAGCAAGGCTAGAGGTGTCCAGTTCAAAAGAATGTTGCAAGGCTGTTTTATTACTATTGCCTTCTGAAAATGAACATACGCCTTCCTCAGCATCCAGGCAACTCTGATCCCAAAATACCTACAGATACAAGGGCAGAAATCCATATTAGAGGATTTCTATTACTTTTTTTGCCTCTTCAGTACATAGATTATAAATGCTCACAAAGAAAAACATTCATTTCTGCATATAGCCATTCTATGTCCTTTGCTAGATCTGTCTGCAGAGCACAGCTAAAGTGGTTGTCCTCCATTACTACTTTGCTGTACTGCTAGAAATGTAGAATGCCAAGGGACAACCTTTGCTGACACTGAGTAGGAAGAAAGAGGAGTTTGGAGTTTAATGTTTATCCATATATCTATATATACACATATGCATATACTCACATATATATTTTAAACAGCTAACCTTCACTGAGATTGAATTTTCTTTTTCCTAAAGCATTTAAGGCTCTACATGTAATTCTAGTGCCTCTCTGAAGAACACTATTGGCAGCCTCAGCTATATATTGTTATAAATGTTTCCTTTGTGAAGACTGACACACCATTCTCTTTCCTTACAGGGTGAATTCACTGAGTCCCCATCAAGCATATATTTAAAGGAAGGCAAAGTTGTGATTTAGTCTTTCCCCAAAGCCTAAAACAAAAGAACCATTCTCCCCATAATGCTCAGTAACAGGATATAAGTAGATTAGAGTATTAGTAAACCAGCCAGCTTCTTTACTCCCCATAAATAGTAGCATGAAAGGTTGGAGGAGATTCATGGAAAAACTAGAAACTTGCTTGGGACATTTTTGTCCTGGAATTTATCAGTTTGACATTTTGGAGAACTTCAGGATGGTCTGAGCTAAATCCCAAAGCTCTAGTGAAAATTTATCTCAACACTAAAAAAGTTTCACTTAGGTTAAAAGAGCAACTTCCCTTTCTTTCTCAGCACTTTTTCACCCCTTTAGGAAATGGGGTTCTTTTTGCCTCAATAATATGCCAGAAACATCCTTACATAGTTTCTACAGTGATGTCTTCTTCAACAGACATGGAGAGGCCAGTTTCAGATGGCCATAACCCCCTGAGCTGCTCTGTATCCAGCCGTTCCAGACAAACTAGCATGCAGTCTACTCTTACTGTATCTGTTAGTACTATAGATCTATAAATGCTCTTTTCTCATTAGTAGGTCTAAAATCAGGCCTTGGTGGGAAGTTGAAAACATGTCTTAATTATAGTTGAACTTTGGAGGTACAGCACAATGTCTGTCATGGAATCACAAGAGATAAGATTTTCCTGGGCTAGAGGACTTCCCAGGGGTGGCAGGGCAGGTCCTTGCATCTGTGTTGCATCCTCCTCAGCCAGGAGCATGATGGGCTGGGGTCAGATGAGGCAGACTCAGCCCTGGGCATGAGATACCTCTTGGATGGGAGCTGAAGGCTCCATCCAAAGGTGAACGGAGCTTGGCACTGCCATGGGCAGGGTCGTGATGGGACTGGAGACACTACCCTGTGGCCTCACTTGGACAGACACTGATGGCTCTAGGGGTTGGAATGGGGTTCTGGGGTCAGGAAGGCCCAAGGTTGCAAAAGGACATTAGTGTCCCCAAATGCACTCAGGCACTGACAGTGACTCAACAAATATCCTTGTAAGTCTCACTTCCTCTGTGGAGACTGAAGAAAGTGGGTCTACGGCAGACCACTCCTTTGAGGCAGGGGATCTTAGCAAGCAGTAGAAGCACCATTAATGACTTCACTGGTGATGCAGACTAACATTAAAGAACTCTCAACAAATGTTAGGTGTGTGGTCCTGCTCCACACTGCTCTATACAGCTACAAGGCTCTCTGTTCTAGCACTTGCAGCTAAATAGTCCTGCCTGAATTGCTCTTGGTTGTCTAAGGCTATTTTTCTTTCAGATTTAGTAATAGTTTTCTGGTTTCTGAAACCCTACAACAACCAGCTGTACCCCAACATTACAGCTGTGGCTGGTGCCACATCCAGCTGGCAGCCAGTCACTAGTGGTGCTCCCCAGGGATCAGTGCTGGGCCCGGTCATGTTCAATATCTTTACTGATGATCTGGATGAGGGGATTGAGTCCAGCATCAGTAAGTTTGCAGATGACACCAAGCTGGGAGCAGGTGTTGATCTGTTGGAGGGTAGGAGAGCCCTGCAGAGGGACCTGGACAGGCAGGATGGGTGGGCAGAGGCCGTGGGATGAAATTTAACAAGGCCAAGTGCAGGGTTCTGCACTTTGGCCACAACAACCCCAAGCAATGCTACAGGCTGGAGACGGAGTGGCTGGAGAGCAGCCAGGAGGAAAGGGACCTGGGGGTCCCAGGAACAGCATGGCCAGTAGGACAAGGGAGGTTATTCTTCCCCTGTACTCAGCACTGGTCAGGCCACACCTTGAGTACTGTGTCCAGTTCTGGGCTCCTCAATTCAAGAGAGATGTTGAGGTGCTGGAACGTGTCCAGAGAAGGGCAACAAAGCTGGTGAGGGGCCTGGAACACAAACCCTATGAGGAGAGGCTGAGGGAGCTGGGGTTGTTTAGCCTGGAGAAGAGGAGGCTCAGGGCAGACCTCATTGCTGTCTACAACTACCTGAAGGGAGGTTGTAGCCAGGTGGGGGTTGGTCTCTTCTCCCAGGCAACCAGCAACAGAACAAGAGGACACAGTCTCAAGTTGTGCTGGGGGAAGTATAGGCTGGATGTTAGGAGGAAGTTGTTGGCAGAGAGAGTGATTGCCATTGGAATGGGCTGCCCAGGGAGCTGGTGGAGTCACCGTCCCTGGGGGTGTTCAGGAAAAGACTGGATGAGGCACTTAGTGCCATGGTCTAGTTGACTGGATAGGGCTGGGTGCTAGGTTGGACTGGATGATCTTGGAGGTCTCTTCCAACCTGGTTGATTCTATTCTATTCAAATTAAATCCGAGCATCTGCTCTGGCAACAAAATTCCTTTTTACATCCTTCAACACAGGGTAGCCATGCAGCCTGCATTGCCATAAGACATCATACAATTCTATTATTGTTATTTTTGTGGGAGTTTCACGCTCATATTCTTCTGGGTACTAGCAATAGTTGTAAATGTTTATGTAAAGACAAGTGTAGGTGTCTGATTCTGCACGAAAAAAAGAAGGATAATGAGACTACAGTAATTCTGCTTGATGCAGTGCATCAAGTAAGTATCAAATATGACTTGAACTTCTAATTTCTTAAGAGAGGGGCAGGAGCAGAAACGAGCAGACTGTGGCCGACCGAGCTAGATTTCTAGCTCAGACATAAAAATATTCAGAACAGAGAAACTTAGAAGCTCTGAGTGGAACATTCTAGGGATAGGCCACATAATGGCAACAATGGAGAAGTTAATATATTTTCACTGGAGCATCAAAAGCTTTATGTTTGAAAGCACAGCTTGTACCTTCCCCTTGCTGCTTTAGCTGTGCCCGCTGCTGTCTTGTCCCGCTGCTGTTTTGGCTGCTGCTGCTTTTGCTGCTTCACTGCCGCTTGACCCCTTCCCCATCTTCGTTAAAGTTACTGTATTTCTCTAATAGTTTATTTCTCCTTATACTGTGATTTTTAAACTATAAGAAATACGATTTCATTTTCCCCTGACTTTCCTAAAACCCTGTATTGTAATGAGTTTCTTCTACCAGGGGAGGGATCCCCCCTAACCCAGGACACAGACAAAAGAACTGCAAACATTCCAGCTGTGTTTTGCATGACCAATCTTCTTAGGCCCTTTATTTCCACATGATTTTTTTTTTTTCAGTTATTCATGTCACTGCAAGAAAAAAAATGTTCCTATAAACTCTGCTTTCACTGAACAGTACCGCATTTGATAGCTCCATAAACCAGAGCAAATGAACAGACTGCACAACTTCCTCTGAAGAAGGCTAAACTTGTCTCTTTCATTTGTTATTTTGTGATCATAGAATCATGGAATGGTTTAGGTTGGAAGGGACCTCAAGGATCATCCAGCTCCAACCCCCTGCCATAGGCAGGGACACCTCCCACTAGAGCACGTTGCTTAAGGCCTCATCCAGCCTGGCCTTAAACACCTCCAGGGAGGAAGCATCCACAACCTCCCTGGGCAACCTGCTCCAGTGTCTTACCACCCTCNTGCACACAGTACTCCAGGTGGGGTCTGACAAGAGCAGAGTAAAGGGGGAGAATCACCTCTCTTGCCCTGCTGGCCACACTTCTCTTGATGCAGCCCTCTTCTTGACCTTTAGCATTCCATTATGTCTGTAATGCTCAAACAAATTGGGAGAGCTCAGTCCATGTACCCATTCACTCTGCAAATAGAAAACTCTGTCTTTGGAGGTTACCAATAGTTGTAGCCACTTCTTGTATTTATTATGGAAATAGTCTATCTTTTAAATTCAATTATACTTAAAATGTTGTAGTTTTCATACTGTTGTGATGACTTTGACAAATTCTTTTGGAGATCTCTGGTGTTGGGGGTAAGTCAACACTGTGAGTGCTGTGAGTCACTAAAAGCAATGGCTTCAAGCGCCCAGACAAGATCATGCCCTGCGTAGAAACCTGTTTTAGTAGTAACTGAGTAGAAGACAGTGTAGAAGACATTACATAGGTAGCACATGGTTTAGCCCTGATTCAGCATTTGACTTCCATCAAGAAATACAACAGCAAGCAAAAAATCAATTTGATCTCACTGTTCTACATAAAAGTTTACATTTCTTTTCTATCTCTAGAATTATGTGTCAGCCTTTTGTCACTCAGAAAGGTGACTGACAACAGCTTCAACACCAGAGAATGATGCACCAGATTTCTGCAGTAGACGTTAATGTCTGAAATAGACATGCAGGATAAAACTAAATAGAGACATCGTTTTTCCCCATAAACAGTTCTAGGAGATGTGAAGTTCTGGTATTGCCAAGAAGGATATTTTCACATTGTAAAAGGAATTCAGCCTGACTTTTAAGCCAACTGTTACAAGCCTGAGTTTTCCTTCCCCCCTCCCCCCCCAGCTTCTTTCTTGAAATTATTCTTTATAGGTATGGATTAATATAGAAACTGCAATAGTGGCCTACAAAATTGATATGTGTCATTCAGTTCCATGTTTCATAAGACAAGATGTACCAGCTGCCGCCGAGGAAAGGCCAAAGTGTTTTTCAATCAGCAGTAATGAGATAACCTGCTCACAGGGGAACTTTGTTCCTAGGGCTCATTGCTTATGCTTTCAGTTTTCAAATGCAATTTTCTCCCTTCTTTCTTGAGGAGTGAGGCAAGTCATGTTGTTCGGCAGTACTCAAGGCTGCTCATTCAGTTAGAGGTAGACATAATCACAGTAGAGCTTTGGGAGGCTGAAATAAATCTGTGCCACATGTATTAGCTTACAGGCTATTACCAAGGTACTGCAAACTGAGGCTTCCTAGTGCTTGACTGGATATGTGGTAAATGTCTGCATTATTTCCATGAAATATGTGTGTCTTTATTATCTATTTCATTCTGTGCTCATAGTTTCTTAGTGATATAAACAAACCACATTTTGCTGACTCAAGGATCCGGAAGAAGATTGGTGACTCCTACCAGCAGAAAAAAACAAGGAGTAAGAAGAGGCTAAAATACTGAGTAAAATGGGAGAGAATGGATAGGAAGCAGTCCAGAGAAGGACTCAGAGTGCTAATTAATGACAAACATAACACAAGCCAACAAGTATACTTGTTGCCCAAAAAACAAATTGAATCCTGGGCTGCATCAAAAGAAGCATGGCCAGCAGGTCTAGAGAGGTGCTTCTCCCTCTCTACTGGTGAAAGGTCTAGAGCACAAGTCTTATGAGGAGTGTCTCAGGGAACTGAATTTGTTTAACATGGAAAAAAGGAGGCTGAGGGGAAATCTTCTTGCTATCAGTACCTGAAAGGAGGCTGTAGAAAGATGATGTTAGTATTTTCTCCTAAGAAGGGACAAAAGAAGAAAAGGCCTCAGGTTGCACAGGGGAGGTATACATTGGATATTGGGAAAAAATACCTCCACTGAAAGGTTTATCAGCCGTTGGAGAAGGCTACCCAGAGGAAATGGAGTCACCATCCTTGGAGGTATTTAAAAGAATAGAATGTAGTCAAACATTACTCAATTCCTTTGCCATCAGGACCCAAATTTTATGCTTGCTAACAAAAAGCAGGTTTCCCCAAATATGACACTGGACAACATTCTTGTTATGAAAGACCATCAGTAAAATACCACTGCTATCATAAGAATTCTGGGGGTTTTATGAAACTGTTATTTTGAAGCTACAAGAATTCGATTAACTTCTGATAATATCTAAGATACAAATTTCTTAGCTAAACTACACTTCAGAGTTCTTGTTAATTTTGTACAGATCTTTGAAGAACAGGCTTCACACTATTTTAATGAGATCTGCTCTCTTAAATCTCTTAAGTATTTTAGAAAATCCATCTGGGAACCTGCAATCACTATTAAGCCTTCATAGCATAAGAACATAATGAACAAGTATGCTGAGTCAGACCAGAAATCCCTCTTGCTCAGGCACCTGCCTGCCACACCAGATAAAAGTCAATGTCCACGTAAGGCTATAATAAAGAAGCAACCACAGCATAATCTCCTAGCCTTCAACAGTGTGCAGCCCAGGAACTTCATAGCCCAGAGTTGTCCAGAACTTTCTATGTAAGTCTTTTGATACAATCCTCTGTTCCTGAACTTGTCCAACCTCCTTTGACTCCATGCAAAATTTCCCAAAATCAGTAACTTACTCACAGGTAGTTTTACATCTTTGATTTACTGTGTAAAGCATAATGTATTGCTTTACATTTTCCAAACTTATCTGCTAACTTCATTTAATGACACCCCCAAAATCTGTGCTAGGGCAGTCATTGAGTCTGTAGTTACTCTTTGCTTGCCTCATTTAAATAATTACAGTAGAAGATTCACTGAGGCATTGTTTTCTTCCACACATATGGTAGTTCCAAAATCTAATTGCTTTTGAAGGCTGCTAATTGCATTCTGTCTGCCTGATACTCTATCTATTTCTGCTGAGATTAAATGATAGTTTGATTCTTGTTTTAGCATTAATAGCCTTTTTGCAACTGCATACTTGTTTCAGAGAAGTGAATAATTTCATTCTTGAATATAAGGCTCTAAAGTCTACTTTATACCTCCAAATTGAGAAGTATTTTGCAGTTAAACAGACCAGGCTAATAAATACAAATATTTCTTCACACGGGGACTCATTAGATAATAAAGATACTAATGTGTAAATAACAAAAAAAAAAATCTACATAAATATCAGATATTAAAAAGTCAGTAGTCTCTAAAGAGGCATTTAACAGCTATATGTATTTAAACATTACATGTATTTAAAGGTTATATATGGAATTCATTACTATTTTTTTATTCACTAGTTCACATGGCAAGATCATAAAACATAATTACAACATCTAACCATATAATACACAAATAAAAAAGATAACCTATACCAAAAGTATGACTGCAGCCTAAAGCAATAAAAAAGGAGTCAATACAGCAGTCAGCTGGAAGTGGCAGACAATACTGAGATACTAGTGATTAGTCTAATAAGCTATTGCTGAGAATTGTCGTACAAAATGGCATTTTCACTGAAGATTGCACATGAAAACCAACTATGCAGCTGAACTCTGAAGAACAATGCAAAAAAAAAATGGTAATACACTTCTATCATTATCCATTTTATTTTTATAGGCATCATGGGAAACCAATTATGGTGACAGCTGTGGTAAGTTTTCGTTAAAAATTGTACTGATTATCACTTGTTTTGGATTTACCCATACGAGAAAGAACTAGAAAGAAAAGATAGATCTGATTCTACATGCACAGTGCAGCCTAGTGTCTTGCTAATTCACTCCAAGAGCTCTTTGAAACAACTGAATTCAGTTGTTGCAGAAGGCTGATTAGCTTGCCGCGGGAAACGTGATCAAGGCAAGGCCACATGGACTCCAGACGATTCAATGTGAATTATGCCAGAGACCTTTACTGATCATTTCGGCTCTCAATATGTGTCCTCAGGGCCCAAAGCACACGCCTACACATTAGCACAATTAGTCAAGGCCAACCCACTCCATCAGCATAAACCGTGCCTTGTTTTCCTCATTAACGAGGTGTCCGTTATCTATTCTTTCTGAGATAAGGTAGCCAGCAGCTGGTGGGAACCAAGGTCAGCATCCGCCTGTTATTATCCTTCGCTTTGCATTCCCACATTCAGTGAATAATGAAATGAAACTATACTGATAAGGAACATCTTTTCTTCTAGAGATGGGATTTGAATGCATAGGATCAGGCTTATTTTATGTAGTTCGTTACATGTATTGCTCTTCCTGCCTAAGTGACTTTCAAAACACCTGCAGGTCTTTTGCTTAAGTGTATGTGCTTCTGTGGCTTCTGTGATGGGGGAGGAGTATACAGTGGATGTCAGCATCTATATGTGAACATTTAGCACACTGCCTGCAATCGGAATTCAGTGTCAGAGTGGAAGAGCAGATGACTAGAAGAGGAAAGGCATCTGTATATATTTGAAATCACAGTGATTATTTATCTTGGCATTTGTTCCTAACTATTAAATTAAAAGTACCTCTTTTATAACATGTCAACTAGTTTTTTGAACTAAATTGGATGATTTATTAGATCCTTATCAAACATTAACCTTTCTAATGTATTATAGAGACACCCAAAGTGCCTCAAATACTTAAATAAAAACCATTTCTATTCTTGTTGCTCTTATGAATTGCCTTTCACTTAGTGGGCTCATTTGAATATTACACGAAATGACACAATTCTTTGTAGGAAAAGAGTAATTGACTGAAAACATCACTTCTTAAATTATTTACATTTCCCCTAGAAATGTTAAGTGTGTCTTATTTTAGCCAAACTGGGGGTTAGAGAGATCACATCTTAACCAAGTTAACAAATATGAGGTTTTATTAATTATAAGTAACCATAGCACAGTTTTCAGTCACATAATGAGAATGAGACTTGATTTATAAAGGTATAGGGATAAGAGTTACTGAGAAACCTGGGGCTGTTTAGCCAGGAGAAGAAAAAACTTAGAGGAGATCTTATCAATGCATACACATATCTGAAGGGTGAGTGTCAAGTGGATGGGGCCAATCTCTTTTCACTGGTCAGCAGTAATAAAACAAAGAGCAACAATACAAACTGGAACACAGAAGGTTTCACCTCAACATAAGGAGAAACTTCTTTACAGTGAGGGTGATGGAGCACTGGAACAAGATGCCCAGAGAGGTTGTGGAGTCTCCTTCTCTGAAGACTTTCAAAATCCATTTGGATGCATTCCTGCGTGAACTACCCTAAGTGATCCTGCCTTGGCAGGGAGGTTGGACTTGATGATCTCTGAAAGCCCCTTCCAACCTCTAAGGTTCTGTGATTCTGTGATTCATTAATAGATTTCTTTCTTCCTCATGACATGTGTAGGCAATATTGTTCTAGCAGTGGCTCCACAGCTGAGAACTCAGGCCAAGGATGAACAGAATGGCTGAGTACCATTGCATGAATGCTCCAATCAGAAAATGGATACAGCTTTTCCAAGTCTGAAAGTACAAGATTTTCCATCCTTTTGAAATAAATGGACCTGCAATATGTATTTCCACATGCATTGTGTTTGTACTACCCAAGAATCATTCACAAATATGTGACAACCACAGAATAGCCCCACACTCTTACCACAATTTCTGTCTGACATGAAATTCCTTTTTTTTTTTTAGTGTATATAATATAGCAGTTCAATTTTCCTTCCCCCCTTCCCTATAGCTGAGGTTATATGTGGTGTGAGTTAAGACAGCTCTGCCTAAAACACACAGAATCTTTCAAACCTACGAAATATATTTGATCAGCTATTTGGGAAATATGATTTTTCCATATGGGTTAGTCTGCACATAAGGGAGTTTAGTGTTTCTATGGAGAACATAATATGCTCAGACAAATATAATAGGTAAAGAGTTGCAAACCACAGACTAGGAGAAGCAGGTGTCCAGCTGGATTTTCACATAGGAACGTCCTGAAGGTCATTGGTGGTGATGAGGTCTCAGATTCCTAAATCCTCATAAAGCTATTCCTTCCTTTCCCAACACGCTAACCTCCTACTACTCTTGATAATCCAGTGACTCAGAAACTAAGGGCTGAGGTTTTCTTTTTTTTTCCCTTTTGCTTGTCAGAAGTAGAGTGAATGGCAACAGTTTTCTGAATTACCATTTATTAGGGCAGAACAAAAGTATCCACAAAAGCCATCACCCAGAGGAATATTCAGTCATTGATACATCAGTGTTGGTCTTCCTGCTGTCAGTCTAGAGAATAAAAATATAATGGTAATAAAATTTGCAGCTAGGTATGACTTTTCCCACTGTCCTTAATTGGGACCACAGACTATTTGAAGCCCTTATGGGAGCACAAACAATTTGATAGCCTTGTCCAGCGGAGAACTGAGTGATGTCAGCCCACTCTAAAGGGAATACATTTTGGGTCACTTCTGCTTTTCATTTGCTACAAAGTGATGGCCTCCATCTGGATGAGTTGATTGATCTTTGTCAGTTGTGTTTTATTCTCTCTTACCTTTCTGTTTATGTGATTCAATTGTGGTTATGATTCACGGGAGGGACTTGCTTGGCTTTTTCTTCCACCTGGAGCTCTCTTTGTAAATTATCCTTCACCTCCTGGTGTCCTCAGCTCCCTTCAATTAAGGATTGTTTCCATAAAAGAGAATTCAGTCACTGTGGGGAATTGTCTGAGTGAGCAGATCTGGGAAACAAATAAAATCAATTGATTTGATCATTTTACTTGTGCTATTTCTCATTCTTGATACATCAGATTTGGAAAAGCTTGTGAAGAATGCTAAAGGTAGTATCTTAATTGAATATTGTAAATATTACTACTTTCAGGATTCAGAGAGGCAATATACTGAAAACACTCTACAGGTGCATAGTGGTTTTTGGATAGCCCACTCAGCAACACTGAATTTGGGAGGCTTTCATGTTTTCATATTTAGCCTGTGAGAAATCTGCATCCAGATTTTTATAGCAAAAATTGTATGAGAGGAGGAAGAGGGAATATATTTTGCCACATATAATCAGACAACATATATCCCCCCAGAAGGACTGCCCATTGAAAGCAAAATGAGCAGATAATCCATATTTCAAATCAGCTGAGGTGTGAGAAATCACAGGCAGGGATACTGTTTGGAAGAGGAAGCAGGTCAAGGGTATAAGAAACAGCAAGCCACTGCAGTTTCATTTATTAGCTGAGCATGCATGTGATTCGCTCTGTCTTTTAAGAACTTCTGCTGTTAAGCATTCTGAAATGGCTATGAATTAGAGCATCAGAGTTGGGCTGTTGAGTCTGGAGAAGAGGAGGCTCCCAGGTGACCTTCTTGTGGCCTTCCAGTATTTGAGGTTCAACAAGACCAAGTGCAAGGTCCTGCATCTGGGTTGGGGCAATCCCAAGCACAAATCCAGGCTGGGCAGTGAGTGGCTGGAGAGCAGCCCTGAGGAGAGGGACTTGGGGGTGCTGGTGGACGAGAAGCTCAACATGAACTAGCAGTGTGCACTTGCAGCCCAGAAAGCCAACAAGATGCCAGGCTACATCAGGAGAAGTGTGGCCAGATGATCCTTGTGGTCCCTTCCAACCCTGACTGATTCTGTGATTAAAAATTACTTTGAATCATAAACCAGAAGAGGACTGAAGTGCAACAGGTCAACAACCAGTTCCCTGCAAGCAAGGAAGATTAACTCATGAGGGCCTTTGCTGCTGCTGTTGTTGTTGTTAGAAGGACTCAAGAAAAATGTTCAACAACATGTGCTTTCAATTTTAGAATAGTTTTTTCACTTCAGCATTTTGTTATAGGATATATATAGTAACTACACTTCACTTGTGATGATAAATTGCAGGTAAATTAGTTCACTTAGTGAAATAGTGGAAAGAACAATGCTGAGTGAAGGTGCCTGTGTTTGCCCAAATGACATACTGCATTCTAAACTCCACTTTTTTTTTTTTCTTTTTTAATGTTTGAGTATTTACAAGGAAGAATTCAGGAAAAAAACCTCAAATAAATAGAAAAGCAGAAGAAGTAAAACCCCTGAAAAATAAGTTTAAAATAAATGTTTAGAATGTGATTCAAAAATGTTATGGAAATACTAAGAGGTTTCCATGCTGTCCAGAAAGGATCACAAGGATCATCTAGTTCCAACCCCCCTGCCATGGGCAGGGACACCCTACCCTAGAGCAGGTTGCCTACAGCCTCAACTAGCCTGGCCTTAACCAGCTCCAGGGATGGGGCCTCAACCACCTCCCTGGGCAACCCATTCCAGGCTCTCACCACTCTCATGCTGAACAACTTCCTCCTCACGTCCAGTCTGAATCTCCCCACCTCCAGCTTTGCTCCATTCCCCTGGGTCCTGTCACTCCCTGATAGCCTAAAAAGTCCCTGCTCAGCATTTCTGTAGGCCCCCTTCAAATACAGCAAGTCCACAATAAGGTCACCTGGGAGCCTCCTCTTCTCCAAACTGAACAGCCCCAACTCCCTCAGTCTGTCCTCATAAGAGAGGTGCTCCAGCCCTCTGATCATCCTCATGGCCCTACTCTGGACATGCTCCAGCATGTCCACGTCCTTGTAATGGGGGCTCCAATACTCCAGGTGGGGTCTCACTAGAGCAGAGTAGAGGGGGAGAATCACCTCCCTCGACCTGCTGGCCACACTTCTCCTGATGTAGCCTGGCATCTTGTTGGCTTTCTGGGCTGCAAGTGCATGCTGCTGGCTCATGTTGAGCTTCTCATCCACCAGCACCCCCAAGTCCCTCTCCTCAGGGCTGCTCTCCAGCCACTCACTGCCCAGCCTGTAGTTGTGCTTGGGATTGCCTCAACCCAGATGCAGGACCTTGCACTTGGTCTTGTTGAACCTCCTGAGGTTGGCTTGTGCCCACCTCTCCAGCCTGTCCATGTCCCTCTGGATGGCATCCCTTCCCTCCAGCATGTCTGCTGCACCACACAGCTTGGTGTCATCAGCAAACTTGCTGAGGATGCACTCAATGCCTCTGTCCATGTCACTGACAAAGATGTTGAACAAGACTGGTCCCAGAACTGATCCCTGAGGGACTCTGCTTGTCACTGGCCTCCACTTGGACATGAACCCATTGACAGCCACTCTTTGGGTGCCGCCATCAAGCCAGTTCTTTATCCATCTCGTGGTCCACCCATTTCTAATTATTTAAATCCTATTTGACTACTTCTAAAACCTTCCATATGAGTATCTATTCACTCAGTTATGTGTCCTTTATAGTCATTGTCCTGAATGATTGTGTTATTTGCTTATGTTACATAAACTAAAGAACACTGGAACTACTTTTGCAACTATTTTGAAGAAAAAGTTGTCCCCTATCACTGCCAAAGCTTCCTTTCTTCTTTAGCTTGACCCAAACAATATTTAAAGGTGGAGAGTCTTGCTTTTTTTTTGCTGTAGAAGTTTATCACCTAGCTTATTTATAAATATATGGTGCATAAAATCTGCTGAGATTTTTTTAGCACATAGACAGGCTGAAGGTTGGTGATAAATTTACCTCCTTAACTTTTACAGTGTTGACAAAGTCTATCAACAATGTCGCTAAGAATATGGACATCTTTCACCAGGCATGATTGACATGAGACTGAAACAGTGATGGTGACTCAAATTTCTTTTAGCACTTCTTGTACACCTTTCTGGTGTGCTGAATACTTATGTGGAAAGAAATTGGTATGTGTTTTAGCCATGTCTCAATAGATGGTTTTGCTGTCTGGGGAGGTATTTCAGATATGGTAACTACTCTTTAAGAAGTGTGGTTTTACACTTTGCTAATGCAGAGTTAGGCTCCAGGGTGGCTTGTGTTCAGAGTGTATTGATAAAGCAAGAGAGGATTGTTTGCTCTCAGTCTCAGCTGTGTAGAAGTGTTATAGTAACTTGTTGTGAAGGATTTTGTCTTCATCCAATTGTGCTTTCTACTGAGACTCCCTCTGGAGTAACAGAGGTGATAGATGCGTATTCTACAAGCAAATCTAAAGCTGTTGAGAGGCAGCCACCTGGCAGGGCTTGAAGTTTTGAACATGTTACATCTGCAGTGTAGTACAATACTTTACCATGTGCAAAACAAATGTAAAGGAACAAGAAAATCAGTAAGTATCACAGAAATATGCAGTATGATTTGTTATAAACATTCAGATCTTGACTTCCCAATAAAATATGTGAGAAGGGAAATATTCTTCACACTGTGGGTTTTGACATCTGATTTAGGTAACTAAATGATACCCTAGGTGCTCTTCTCCACTAAGCAGAGCTCCTGGTCACCAGTTCACTACTTCAAGCACCTCATCTACATAGCTCAGCAGAAATAGTGTGAATTCTTTACATTGTCTTGGGCCTTTGCTGTGCATGAGAACTAGGAAACACAGGATAAGGACCATGCTTTTTGAATTGCAGTGTTTCTCGTTTTTATTTGACAGGCCTAAGTGAGGGTGGGACATACTCTTGCAGTATACACACACTGTTTTGTGGAAGCATTATCCTGTTAAGCACTATGCATCTGTGGCACTGGGTTGCTTAAACAGAAACAGGTATGCATGCAACAACTTTTAACCCAGGCTGCGGTTTGGATATCTGCATTCCCTTGCTTTGATGCAGGTTCTTCTTTACTTGAAACAGGAGAGAACAACGTTTTTGGAGCACTGCTTTTTTTAGGAATGCATAAACAATCAGTGACAGTTTTTCTTGTGATTTTTCATGAGATGACCTAGATGGTGTGTACTGGCCTTGTTATGTATGTATCAGCTCTGGAATTACCACTGGTACAAAAACATCTAATGAATTTCCCTAACATGCCACATGCAAACAAAGCTGGGTCAAGAGCTCATTCACAAGCAGCTTACTCCTTCCTTCAGTGGGAGATGGATGGGGACACAGGGAAGAAGTCTCCTTATGAATCGTCTGTAATTAAGCAAAATCCTTATTCTGTTAAAAAAATCTTCCATTAAGCTCTGAATAGCAGTGCCAAAACACTGTGACAAGTAGAAATCTTTATTGACCACGGATTTGTTGTAGTATTTTGCAGAGATTAGAAGGTTTCAGAATAGTCTCTACTTCCTTGAGACTGAAATGCCCAGCAGCAAAAAGCAGACAGCAGAGTGCTAAATCACAAACAGTGATAATATTGCTACTTACAAGGTGACAGACACAAGAGGAAAAGCTTCTGTGATTCTATGCTAGCTGGCAGAAGCAGGTCACAGAGCTGCTGTACCCAAGTGATACCTTGGGAGAGTCATGGCAGAAGAAAAAAATCTAGGGAGTGGTAACTGAACCTGCCATGTGTCCACAGCAGTAAAGATGAGATTTCTTCACCTATCATCTTACTGACATGCTGAGATCTGTACCAAGATCACATTTAATACTGGGGCACCTGGATCCTATAGAAGTGTTGTAGTTTCAGGGAATCACAGAATATTAGGGGCTGGAAGGGACCTTGAAAGATCATCTAGTCCAACCCCCCTGCCAGAGCAGGGACACCTTTTTTTTGTAGAGTCCAGTTTCACTTTTATTATTTTTTTTTAAATCCCCCCTTCCATCTCTTTGTCTCTCCACTTATTTTCCCTAATCTTCCTCCTTTTCTTTCCATCTGTTTCTTTCTTCTTCATCTTTTTGTTCCCCCATTTTCCTCTTCATCTTTTTTGTTCCCCCATTCCTCTCCACCATTTTCCTTGCCATCTCCCGCCTGTTAGCACTACCTCCTCTTTTTCACTGTATCTGTCCTTTTCCCACCCTACCCCACATTTTCCCCTTTTATTCCTAAACCCAGAGCACCTGGGTGCTGTTAGAGTCTCCACCCACTCCTTTGTCCTCCCTGCCCACTCCCCTTTATAATCTACCCCAGGAAATGCAGAAACCCTAAGCTATGCCCAGCTGGGCAGAGGAATCCTCCTCCCATCATCGCTGGTGAGTCCTTATGGTGCACACTGGGTGAATGGTGATGGGGATCTAAAGGCCGGGGGGCCTGGTGGCCCCCCGGTTAGGCAGGACAAAGAGTTGATGGTCATTTCAACATCACCTATGGGTGCTGGTTGGGCCTTCTTACTTAGGCTGAGCTCCTAAGTAAGAAAGCCCAACCAGTATGCAGTCTTCCTGCTCTGACCTACCCTTTGTCTCTGTTTATTCACCTGGAGAAAAAACATCCCAGAGAAGCATGAGTAAATCTAACTATTGTAGAAACAGAACAACATTACTGTTTCAAAGCATATTTATCAGAAACAAGAGACTCAGTTTCAGTCTTAGTAAGGTGAGATTCTGCTTTGAAGTCAGCAGCTTTAGGATATAGGGTATCTTGGCAAAACTCCTCAGCTGTTGTAAGAAGAAAGTGGACTTGTACAGGGAACTTTTTGTCAACTTTTCCCAACAAGTCTGCAGAACTTATTCCCACCTGGGGGAACTTGGTCCTACCGACTAATTTGAGAAACAGGAAAAAGGAAATTGCACACTGGTGGGGTTTGTGCTAGACAACAGAGCAATCTCCTTATTGCTTAAACATGCAAGTTGCGTACTTTTTATTCTACCTCTCTTTTGTTGTGGCACCCCTTCGCTCCCCCCCCCAAAGCTGAATAAACATAAAAGATCAACAGCCATATTACGTTTTACACAGCATAGTGCAGCTTTACGGGGTTTTGTTACATCTTGAAAAGATTAAATGCACCTGCATGTGAGGAATCCCTATCCCTCGGAACAATCGGGCCAAGGCACCTCAGCTACTAGAGCACAGGCAAGGGACACAGTTGAGCAGCAGGTTTCTAGCAAAGCTTGGCTAACCGACTGGATCCTGCTGTTCATAAGGACTAATGCTGCCATCCAGCGGCTTTTCTCTAGTACAAAAGTCAATGTGGTAGTAGCATCAGTTTGGAGGAAACATTCAGAACGTCTTGATTTATTTTGTCAGTTTCTCCCTTTTTTCCTTCTGTTTTTTGTTTAAAACGTTGTTGTTACAGTATCACCACCACCAAGGTTGGAAGAGACCTCACAGATCATCAAGTCCAACCCTTTACCACAGAGCTCAAGGCTAGACCATGGCACCAAGTGCCACATCCAACCTTGCCTTGAACAGCTCCAGGGACAGCGACTCCACCACCTCCCCGGGCAGCCCATTCCAGTTTTGTTTTAACCTTTAGCCTAGAGAACGCGCTACAAGCTAAACTGAGAACAGAAAGGTTATTAGCTTATTTTAAATCCCCACTAGCTTTTTTTTCCTTGTTGACTTGGATTTTATAAGTACAACCTGATAATAATTCTTCCTCCGTGAAACTATAGGTAAGAATAAAACACTAAAACCAAACTCAAACCAATAAAAACCCACAACAAAAACCAGACAACCACCAAATGTACGTCTTATAGCTGAAATAATAATGTCCCTTTAATATACACATCATGTTTTGAAATGGAGGACACATTTATAAGCTTAATTAAAATATTTAATGTTTCAACAGGCACAGAATCAGGCCATATTTGAATAAAAAGAGAGTTTGACATTATGCAGTCTAGAGGAAAACTGTCATGCATATTACATACATTCATCTTTAGGAACTGACAGATCAATAGGCTACATTAGATGGAAATTTCCTGATGTTGATCCCCTCGCAGATCCCACTCAAACATAAATGTATTTATCTACCAAAAAGCTGAATCTTAGGCTGTTGAATAAGGCAAAGGAGTAATCCTCTCCTGAGGCAAATCATATAACTTCTCTTTGCCTCCATTTCCTTCTACATCAACCAGGGATAATGCTCATCTAGCTTGGAGGCATGATGTGAGATTCAATACACTGTGAATTGCAAGGGATTTTGAGCTCCTCAGAAACAAGAGAGTATGTGTGTACTTCTTGATACTGTTTATACAAGACATAAATCTATCACAGACTGGAAGAAGGCTGCATTGACCAACTTCTTCTACTCAGCCTCTTCCCAGCTAATACTTCCTAGATTCTCCTCTCGGTCCCAGGGCACTAATGAAGATGGGAGAGTGTCCTCTAATGTGATGGTTTGGGTATATTTCCCCCCCCCCCACTTTTAGAAATCACCCAGACTAGACTCAGCCAGCTCTGGAAATTTGAATGAAGCTTATATTTACAGCTAGCACAATTTACAAGCAGATATATACAGAAATATACAAATATATACAGAAATATACAATGTAAAAAGGTAATACAGACACAACTCCCCTCCCAGAAACCTGAGTCCCCAGGAGACTCCAGGAGTCCCCTGAGACCCCAGGAGAGCAAGCAGGTGACCTAATCTTTGTTTTGTCTTTCTTTTGTACACATCCCAGCAAGACTGTGAGGGAAGTAGACCTCACCACTGTTTTCATTTCTCAGCCTATCATCTAGTTCTTCTCACCACAACATTCTAGCTAGCTTCAAACTAGCACATCTAACTTCAAGTACTTTTGTTTCAGTAAACTCTCCAATAAGCATGAATCAACATCTTAAGTTTAACCAAAAGAAATCGAAGAGATATTTTTACCACCGTTGCTCTTTATTGGGAGACATAACTTAATGAATTGTTGATTCATAGGTCATGGTATGTTAGGGGTTGTAAGGGACTTCCCCTTAGTGCTATGGTCTAGTTGACTGGATAGGGCTGAGTGATAGGTTGGACTGGGTGATCTCGGAGGTCTCTTCCAACCTGGTTGATTCTGTTCTATTCCAGAGATAATCAAATCTAACCCCACTGCAAAGCAGGACCACTTAGAGCAGGTCACACAGGAATGTGTCCAGTCAGGTTTTGAAGATCTCTAGAGAAAGAGACTCCACAACCTCTCAGGGCTCCCTGTCCTAGTGCTCCATCACCCTCAAAGTGAAAAAGTTTTTGCTCACATTGAGATGAAATTTCCTGTGAAGGAAGAAAATAATTTTACCTCCAGCAGTAGCTAATTTCAATATCAAGTCAGTTTTACTGCAGACAGTAATCCTAGCAGTGAAATTTGTTCATTCAAACAGAGGGCTTCCAAAAGACCTTCGTTTGTAGGTAAATTTAAGCCAGAAGAATAAAGCAGCTGCATTTTACATGAAGGCTCTCACATCTGAAGTTTACTACTAAAAGCTTGTCTGCCTATTGCTGTATAATTGGAAATCAATAGCCCTGATTCACAGATCAGACATTAAGCACCTGTGTAAGTTCTGAAATACCAACATTGCTTCAATTCTGATATGTAACTCACATCATTAAATACAAAAACTTGTCTAATAGCATACCTTTATGCATACTTTTGTTGATCCTTCATGTTACAGATCCCTAAAGTTAACGTTGTCTGAAATATGTCACTTAAAAGATTATAAAGTTTATTCAACAAATAATTCTAAAAATATTTGCTATCTATACTGACAACAAAAACAGAAAGTAAAAGATAATAAAAAGAAGCCACCAATCAACCAACCAGAAAGACCCCAAAACCAACAAAATCCCCCCACACCCACAATCCATCCTGATCAATATAAGGATAGTACAATTGTTGCATCTATCTGTTCCAGGTGACCTCTGGAAACAAGAATGCACCTAAGGACAGCTGCCCTAAAGCAGACTTTGGTTTAGTATGCAGAATTTTAGCTGAATGGAAGCTTTTCTGTGGGAAAAGAAAAAAAAAAATCACTCAGAGAAGCTTTTTAGTAGGAAGACTGCTGACAGATGCAGTCACACTTAGACAGTACTTTTTGTTCCACAGGTTTTAATTCGTGGTCTCACGACTTGTGAGCCTGAGAGAGGATACTCAGTGATGAAACGAGTATCAGTTGTGTGAGAACGCCCTCTAGTGGTAATCGGCAGCCCTAAAGCTGTGCTCGGTTTTTCATCGTCTTTTCCAATTAAGCTGTATTTCTCAACTTATCACAAGGGAATCCTTGGTTATTTACAGGGAGAGATGCTGCATTTTACCCGTGTAAATTCATACAGTAGCCTCTGCCTCCGTCCTGTGGCATCTAGTACTATATCTCGTGCATTTAACACAACTCAGCTTTCTCTGGGTATGCCTTCTAACTGGTGTCATGAAGCAAAGGGTGACCTGTGGTGTATCCTTCTGCAGCTTGCAAGTACACTGCCTAACAGCTGTCTAAAGGATGCCTGTCCCCTTCACATCCCAGAACTATGCCTTTATGCAGTTATATTTGGTTTGGCAGAGATGGAGTTAGTTAGCTATCATGTAGCATCTTTTGTAGTGCTATGGTTTGTAGTGGGAGTCGGAGGGGTGTCGATAACACAGCAGTGTTTTGGCTACTGCTGAGCAGTGCTCATGCAGCACCAAGGTTGTTCTTTCCCAATACTTCACCACCCCTGCAACAGAAGGCTGAAGGGTGGACAAGATCTTGGGATCTTGCTAGTCTAAAACATCTACAGGTGTTGAACCTTGCCGGTCCTGCTTCATCAGGCCAGCGAAGACAAAAAATAGTGACTCTGAAGGCTTTCTGTTGTAAATCTCAATACAGCCTGAGAGGCCATCTGGCAGAGTGCTTCCCAAAAGAGACCCATGATCTACTGGGGCAAGAGTATGAAGACTTGAAAGGATGTTCCTCTCTTATTGGATTTCCAGGGGTTAGGGTACTTAACAGATTGATGGTTCTATATTAGCTGGATTCCATGACTCTCACAGTCTATAGGTACTCATACAACCCTTGACATTGTAATAGTCAGAATACCCAGATGACTTGGAAGGAAATTCCACATATTAAAAAAACAGGCCAGAGAAAAAAAATCTGTGTGGAGTTGTACATGTGAAACAACCAAATTTGTTTGAAATGTAGTTAATTCCATTCATGTAAGTCACAATAAAAGAACTATTTATCTTAGAGTGAAAAAGAGCAGCTGTAAAAACATCTGCTTTTCTCAACGGGGGTTTCTTCCAGGTGAGCTCAAATATTATTCAGAACTGAACATTTATTTGTTTGAGATCTACCAAGTAATTCCTGTGATTGTGATTTATTATTGTGTGACCTACTTAGCTTTTTTTTGTTGTTGTTGTTTGGATTTTTTTTTTTAGGCTGAGAAATGTAAAAATAATCTGGAGTGCAATCCAGTTGTAAATGTATGAGATTTTTTATAAAGTTAACACTCCATCCAGGTACTTTCCTTTTATACAAAGCTCATTTGCATGGAACCAGAAGCTTGAACAACTCTGCCCCACTCTGGCATCTTCCTGTACAGTATACTGGCTAAAACCTGAACTTCACAAAGTAAACGTACACCAAGTTGGAGTAAATCATCCTTTAAAACAAACCAAACCAAAACCCCCAAAACACCTCTGTCCTGATAGGGTATAAATCCTGCCAGGCTGATTGTATACGGTTAACACTCCAGGAGGAGTGGCCCTGAACTCGGGTGGTGTTGACCCCTCCCCAGGGGTGGGTCTGGACACCACCAGGTGATGGTTAGCCCACTCCCCCCTTCCTGTCCTATAAAAGCAGGGGGACTTCCTGTTCCTCTCTCTCGATCACACTGCAGCTCTCTCTGCACCCCTGCATCTCTCCACACACGTGGTCACCGCCATCACAAACTCAGGTTGTATTTATACCTTTTTGGTATCTGTTATTCTTCCTTCCCTACACCTCTGTAACCTCCCTACCTTTGATACCCTTTTAAGTTATTGTTAAACTTTCCTTTTTTTTTTTAACTTCCAAATTGAGTGAGATTGATTTTTTTTATTTGGGTATGCTTACCTTTCCTCTCTACTTCTGAATTCCTTTCTTTGGGGACGGAGAGGGGGGAGAGGGAAGGGCACTTTAAATTGTCATCGGTTCTATCACATTTATTAGAATCTCTGGAAATTTAAATTCGAACCCCAGACACTGATTTAGCCCTTGCTCTCCTCCTCCTGTTACTGGGAATCCCCAGGAAGCTGAGTTAGATGAGCAAAGCCTTGAGGGCTAGGGGTCTTAGTGCCACATGTCAGGTGTCTTGTGCTGCCCTCAACGTGCCTGCGTGGTCAAAGGAGGCATGAAGCTTTGAATTCATTGGCCAGAACAATGGTGTTAGTGCCTATTGGCCAGTTTGATTTTCACACTGAGGTATTTAAAGGGGGAATGATTTAGAAACCATGTCTTCCTGCGTCTTGCCTTTCTGCACTGAGCCTCTCTGCCTTTCTGCCATTCGCTGCTGTTAACCAGAAATCAAGGCAGCCATGTGTATGCAGCTCACATCCACCAGCTTAGCAGCAACTCAGCTCTCCTTACCTCTGCCCAAAATATTTTGTATTTTGCCCCAGGATAGTTATTGTGAGCTTGTGTTATGGATTATGCAAAATTAATAATCTGTATTAATTTTGATATCCAGGCAATGATTGTTAATAACTACAAAAACGGTTCGTTAACATTGAAAGTAGCCAGAAAACTTATTCACAGGTTCAAAAACACACAGTTTGGAAATGTATACACACAGGGAACAGGCAAAACTAGATCACTTATTTCTTAAAGTGGTAAATGCAAATACTATACTGGAAGAGGCTTTTAAGTATTTACTCACCAAGTATAATTCAGACAGTACCTAAAGCATGTGGAACTCTGTCTTTTTGGCCACTGAGACTTAATTATTCCTAGACTTCTGGGGAAAGGAGGCGGGCAATCTGTGACCTTGTCTCCTAGCTCCTCTGGATGATCTGTGTACCTCCAGGACTTCTTAGCAGGAGACTTTCAGGTGCAGGCAGGATGTCGTGCAATGTGCAGTCTCAGCACAATGTCATGCTGGCTATGCAGGCTGATCGCGTGCAGGCATTTAGAGCCTCTTCCTGGTAAGCTCTCCAGGCAAATTCGGGATGCAAAAATGAGGCGGCAGCAGCCCTATGCTACCTCCTTGTCCCTTTTATCAATAGCCAGCCTGAGACTAATGGGGCACTGGACATAGATTAGCCAATCAGAATGGCACTTTGCCAGGCCTCACCATATTAGGTGGTGATAGGGCTTTTGCCTTTCCCTGCCACAGTTGCCTCCTCCCAGCACAGAAGCAGGGGGAGCAGGGGAACATGTCTTGGCAAGCCAACATGGATAAGCCCATGTTTACCTTATCAGGCCTACCATCACAGTTTGAAAGCATCTTTGATACAGGAGACATAGGAACCAAAAGCATTGTGAGTACATATGCTGGAGTGAATGCCAAGACTCCATCAGCATAGTTAGAATTTTTCCTCATTTTGCATTGCTATTTTCCAAGTTCTGATTGCTTAAACTGTTTAATTCTGTGCAATTGCTTCCTGTCAACTGAAAACCCAAAGAATCTCAGGGGATTTTCCCAAATTTTGAGTATTAATAAAAGTATATCACACAGAGAGAGTGATTTTCCATTGGAATGGGCTGCCCAGGGAGGTGGTGGAGTCACCATCCCTGGGGGTGTTCAGGAAAAGACTGGATGGGGCACTTAGTGCCATGGTCTAGTTGACTGGCTAGGGCTGGGTGCTAGGTTGGACTGGATGATCTTGGAGGTCTCTTCCAACCTGATTGATTCTATTCTATTCCTACAGAAATTAATATTCATATTTAATATCAATTTATTATTTTCCAATACAACCCCCCAACAAAACACAAAATAATACAAGAAAAAAAAATCACTGGAAATCTGATTAGGCATGATACATAACACAGATGAGAAGAAGAAATGATGCTATCACTTTCAAACAAGGCTTCAAAATCAGTCCAGTCTGGCTGTGCAGAGCCTTTGGGCACACATAATTCTCACAGAGATAAAACAGAAACACAGATGATCATGCTTTTTTGAAGATTAGCACTCAGGACACGTGCTTGAGCCTTCGCAAAATATATGACCAAGTTGAAACTTAAGCAGGTACTCTGCATTCTGCCAAGTATCTTAAATAAAAAATGATCATTACCCCACAAAGACAGTGATTTATCTTGCAGGCCACACTCATTCTGTCTTGTTCATGGAGTAGCTTTTGCTGCTTTGTTTTTATGTACTTGAGTTTATAATTTTTTATTACTACGTGGTGCCACATTAACTTTCCTTAACACTGCAGGCAACCTATTCTGTTATTTGCAGAAATATCCTATTGACACAGAATTTTGTATCAGTGGCCTGAAGAATTTTACTCTTCTTGCTCATGGTTTTCTAACCATACTGTGAAGAAGAGATGGAAAGTAACCGAATGCCACCTGTCTTGAATGTTTCCAGAGCTTTTATCTGCTCATCCAGATGGCTCAATTTGCATTGACAGTTTTTGTGGCCACTTCAATTAGCTTAAGCTGCTTCGTGGTGCATCTAATTATTCTAGTCTGCATTTTTAAAGAACCTTACATTTGAAAGCTGATTTTAAATAAAGTGGGGTGGGGGGGGAATCAGTTCCTCCAAACCCCTCGCACTAACAAAGACAAAAAAACTCCCATCCTCCCAAAAAGGTTTAAATATGTGGCGATGATTTTCCAATCGTGTAGCTTGGATAGCGATAAAAACTTTGCAAGTACTGGTGCATGGTATTATTCCTTCCCACATGCAGCACTCTACTTCATTAAGTTCATCTTTGTGCAGCTGTCCCATCTGTCCAAGTCTCTCTGAATGTCAGCAGAGCCTTCTGAGGTGTCAGCCACTGCTCCCAGTTCTGTATCATCAGCAAATTTGCTGAGGGTGCATTCTATCTCTTGCTTGTCTTGATTGAAGTGACATTGGCTTTCTTCTTGTCCTCAGGCATCTCTTCTGCTCCCCATGACCTTTCAAAGATGATGGAGAGTTCATTGCAACATCAGTCAGCTGCTTCAGCACTCTTGAGTACATCCCATCAGGCCTCTTGATAGGATGCCTCTTGAACTTTGGGCAAAATTAACTGTAGCTTTTCATTCACACTCTGAGGACTGACCCAGTCACAAACATTTCTGTCTTTGTGGGTTTTTTGGTGATTTTTTTTTTTTTTTTCTCTTTTTTGGTTGGTTGATTTTGGTTTTGGGTTGGTTTATATTTTGGTTTTGGTGGGGGGGTATTTTTGCCTTTTATTGTTTGCTTGTTTTTGTGTTTTTGTTATTGTGTGTTTTGTGGTTTGATCTTTTCCCCCCTTGTCATAGGAAATAAATAAATACATAAACTTTTGGATTAAATTAATCTGTAAGACAATATTTCATTTGTAACATGCTTTTTTCTTTTTTTTTTTTTTAGAATCAGAAAACAGAATCATAGAACCAATCAAGTTGGAAGAGACCTCCAAGACCATCCAGTCCAATCTATCACCCAGCCCTATCCAGTCAACTAGATCATGGCACTAAACGCCTCATCCAGTCTCTACTTGAACACCCACCACCTCCCTGGGCATCCCATTCCAATGGCAAATCACGCTCTCTGTGGACAACTTCCAATATCCAGCCTATTTTGGTGTGTCCCACTGTGCTAGTTTGAGCCTAGCTAGAATGTTTTGGTGAGAAGAACTAGATCATAGGCTGTGAAATGAAAACAATGGAGATGTCTACTTCCCTCATAGTCTCGCTGAGATGTATTAGAATAAAAAGCAAAACATAGATAAAGTCACCTGGATCTTCACTTTGCTCTGGTTGCTTCACCTGCTGGGGAGCTTGGGGCTGCTGGCTGAACTCCATCTTACTCTCTAACATCACCCTCCATTTTCTTTGGCTGATTCACCCTGCTTCTTAACACCCCTGGCCAAACCTCCATTGTTCCTTAGGACTGGGGTAAGGTTGAGAAGGGTAGGGAGAAGGTGAGGGAGTGGTTGAGAGCCCCTCCTGGGGACTCAGGTTTCTGGGAGGGGAGTTGTGTTTCTGTATTACCTTTTTTCCCTTGTATATTTCTGTCTATAACTGTATATACTGTAAATATCTGCTTGTAAATTGTGCTAGCTGTAAATATAAGCTTCATTCATATTTCCAGAGCCGACTGAGTCTAGTCTGGGTGATTTCTAAAGTGTGGGGGGGCAGGGGACACCCCAACCACCACACCCACATGATGAATTTTCACATAACCAATTTTTTCTCAGCCTGACTATGCCCCATTTCTACTTGCCAGCACTGACTGATATGGCAATTGTTAGAATTTGTCAAACTTAAACCATGTCAAATGTATTGCACATGCACAACTGCTCTGTATTATGAATCCATCACATCCTTAATGCTTCAGATTGGCTACACATGCCAATTAGCCAGTTTTGTGAGTTATGTAGAGGCTTATTCTGGAGATCTGATCTATCACCTGGTGGAGATCTCTGCTCAATTTTTAGTTTACCATGCAAATTGCCCATGCTGATATGTTGCCTCCCTGGCACTGTAGCTTTCTTCAATCTCTTTGCTTTATTTTTCTTTCTACATTTCTAGATTAAATGCACCTTAATTGTGGAAGTATTATTTGAAGGTTTAATGAAGACATACAGAAGGTTTTTTTGTTGCTTTGCCTTTTTTTTTTGTTTTGATTGTTTCTTTTTATTTTGAGGTTTTATTTTGGGGTTGTTTTTTTTTTTTTTTTTATTCACAAGTAGTTGAAAACGAAGAACAGAGAAGTGAAGGAAAAAACAAAGAATCATATCAGCAGCTGACACAATTCCAGTTGAAATGAATAGTCTGATTTCTTATTTTATTCAGACAAAAATTGGTTTCACTGCCTTAATGTACTTGTTTGTGGTTTTAATTGTTTTTTATCAGCTATGACTGTGTCTAGTTTTTACCCACAAAAAAATGAATGAACTTATGATAATGAACAGAAACTGTTAGAAAAACAAAACCAGAAAACAGGGCAGGCAAAAATGATACTTTACACTTATAAGATTAAGGACTAGATAGTATGACTGTTATTTTTCCACTCCAGAACTCCAAAACACATTTTCCATGCTTTCAGTAAGACAGAGTCATGCTTTTTATCATGATGAACTTGATGAAGCTCTCTGACCTCCAATTTCTGCTAAAAGGTGTTCTCTCCTTTGTGTTCTTTATGTGACTATAGAAGTATGTAAGATATTACTACAACTTACTTAGATATTCTATCCCTTCAGCTTCCAGTACAGAAATTAGATGAACACATTGAAAGAACTATCATTTTCCAGGAAAAAAGGCTAATGTGACTGTAATTAGCTTAAGTAATACAATTTTACAAGAGGTCTGTTAGAGTGCTTACAGCTCCTTTAAGGATTCAATTTTAAAGGCATTGCCTTATTAGAAAAGAATCAACCAGGTTGGAAGAGACCTCCAAGATCATCCAGTCCAACCTAGCACCCAGCCCTATCCAGTCAACTAGACCATAGCACTAAGTGCCTCATCCAGGCTTTTCCTGAACACCCCCAGGGATGGTGACTCCACTACCTCCCTGGGCAGCCCATTCCAATGCCAATCACTCTCTCTGCCAAGAACTTCCTCCTAACATCCAGCCTATACTTTGTCTGGCACTACTTGAGACCGTCCCCCCTTGTCCTGTTGCTGGTTGCCTGAGAGAAGACACCAATCCCCACCTGGCTACAGCCTCCCTTCAGGTAGTTGTAAACAGCAATGAGGTCTGCTCTGAGCCTCCTCCTCTTCTCCAGGCTAAACAACCCCAGCTCCCTCAGCTGCTCCTCACAGGCCCCTCACCAGCTTTGTTGCCCTTCTCTGGATACGTTCCAGCACCTCAACATCTCTCTTGATTTGAGGAGCCCAGAACTGGACACAGTACTCAAAGTGTGGCCTGACCAGTGTTGAGTACAGGGGAAGAATAACCTCCCTCCTTCTACTGGCCACACTGTTCTTTTAAGTGTTTATTCTACCCACCCCCTTTTTAAAAAAAAAAATAATTTTATTAGTTTTTTTTTTGTTTTTTTGTTTTTTTTTTTCTCATTTGCTGAGTCTTTCAGTGATAGACATATTTTATATTATCAGGTTATTAATATGCATGAAAACCAGAATTAAGCACATGGCAGCCTCTGAAAAAGATTAGTCTGGATTGAACCTCAGGCTTGGATTCATTGACAAGACATGCATAGCCTTTCTCTGTAAATGTGGACAAACCATGAGATCTCACCTTCGTTTTGTATTTGGAAATGAGAATATTTCTACCAGTCACAACATTCACAAGCAGAAATCCAATTATTGTTGGGACAGCACAAAACCCCTATTGCTACTCAAAGATGGATTGTATTGTCTCTGTTTTGTCAGTTCAGCTTCACACACAGTCAGTGGATGTTAGAAGTAAGGCAATAAATGGTAAAGCAGTATACTACAGTTAAGAAAAAACAAGTCCCAATTTAACATATCAGAAAATTCAATATGCTCCTGTAGATTAATAAGCAAAAGTCTGACAGTTTTTAATCCCTTTAATGTGCAAGCCTTTAGCACGCGATAGAAGTAAAATAATGCAATTTGATTGAACATGCAATGAAAACAGGTTAAGCCTTTGTTAGAAGTTTTCTTGCCATAGGGTAAGAAAACAGACAATTACACTGGCTCAGTGCATACTCAGAAACTTGTGGAGCAGTGATAATTTGAATGTGTGTCTGAACCAACCTTCTATGCAATTATATTTCCCATTGATGACTGATTCTAACTAGGCAGTTCTTCTTTCTGTCAATTTCTCATGTGCAGCAGTATGTGTTTTCTGTGTTACATTTCTTATTCCTCAGACTTCTTTTCTGCATTCAAGTTCCATAATATCTGTGGTTTTTAAGTGCTAGCCACAGCAACAGTCTAAAGAAGGCTACCTCTTCTGCAGCTAAACTGGAAAAGATCCCAGAATAAAGAAAATATTAAATAGAGCAGAAAAAAGACAGCATATGGCTGCTATTGATGCAGCAGGAAAACAGCCAACTGCACTGTACAAAAGATATAAGGAAGAAGTGTTTGTTCAGCTCAAATTGCTGCCAATGCAAAGGACCGTCATGACCTGTAAAGTAAGCCCAGTAGGTGGAAGGATTGCCTCATTAAGGGAAACACAGATATTGTAAATTCAGTTTTCGTTGTGACCAAATGTACGTGAAGAATGTATTAGAAATTTAAAGGCAGCCTCTCGGTGCTACTATATGAAAATGTACACAATCAGACTAAGGTCCAGCTGCTTCTCAAGGCTGAGAGGCATGCTTAGTGGCAGACATCACCAATTTAGAGTTACTGGAGTCAACAATTGGTAGGAAGGCAAAATCATATTAAGCTGGATGTGACAGTTTAGGTATTACCTGCCCCCCCAACTCTTATGAAATTACCCAGACTAGACTCAGCCGAGATGGAAATTAAGAATGAAGCTATATTTACAGCTTAGCACAGTACACAAGCAGATATACACAAATATATACAGTTATGTACAAATTAAAAGTAACACAGAAACACAATACTTCTCCCAGAAACAAAGTCCCCAGGAGGGCTCCCAGCCCAAACCCTCTTCCCCCTCCCTCCTTCCCTCCCTTCAGAAATAACCAGATCAATCCATGTATATTTCGTATGATAAATCTGGAGATCTGAGGTGAGATGGCAAAAAAAGACAACAAGGAGGTTAGAGGAAAAAGGGGTTAGGGGAATTAGAGAGTTAAGGCAGAGTCAGCCACAGAAACCACACCACCATAAAGAAGGCGCAGCCCTGAGAGCTAAGAAGTGTGTGAGAAGTGCCTGTCTTATCTATATCTTGACTAGTTGTGTTTCTCAGCAGAAAAATGGTAACATAGGTTACTGTTGTTTCCTTTTCTTTCTTCTCACAGCTAAGTATTCAATTTCTCTCAGTAAAATATTTCAATTAGATTCAAACCAGCACACTAGACTAGAAAAAAACATTTAACCATCATTAACTACCATCAGACTAGCTATCATTAATCATATTTTAATAATGCTGGGGCATTTGCATCTCTGTGGAGATCACATTGACATCATATAGGCTCCATCTTGAATTTGCTAGTAAAATATGTAATTGTGATGGTTTGGGTATTACCTGCCTGCTGGGGTTTGAGCAGGATTGAGCAGAATTGAACAGAACTGAACAGTCTGAAAAATAAGGAGAATAGGTAGCGTAAGGCTAAGGTCACTCTGATAAGAAGCACAGCTGCAGGGAAGTGGCCTTGGGGAGGCTAGCAGAGAAGAAGTTAGCTGCTATCTGTAGCTGAGCTGTGTGAGGGGGCCTTGAGGAGGGGCAGGCTGGTCAGCCCTGGGAACCACGGAATGTTTCTGTAACAGAGCCTAACAAAGTGCACATGCTTGTATCGAATCCACTATATAAGNGCAGCCCTCCCAAAAACCTGAGTCCCCAGGAGGGGCTCCTGCTCCCAACCACCCTTCCACCTTCTCCCACCCCTCTCTCCCACCCCTCTCTACCTTACCCCAGACATTGACATGTGCCCAAGGAAGAATGGAGGTTCAGCCAGGGAGGTTAGGAAGCAGGTGGATTAATCAGGTTAGGTTAGAAAGAGAAGAATGCAGCCCACAGCCTGGACAGAGAGTGACTCCTTTATCTATGTTTGGATTGTTGCTTTTGTACCTCTCAGCAAGCCTATGAGTGAAGTAGACATCACCATTGTTTCTCTTTCACAGCCTGTAATCCAGTTCTTCTCAACAAAACATTCTAGCTAGCATCAAACTAGCACAGCAATAATCTGAAAAATCACAGTAAATTGCACCTCTGTGAAATGAGATGATATTATATCTTTGAGACTTGCATGGCAGAATGAATGAGAGATGAAGCCATGAAGATGGCAAACTCTGTACTGCAGTGAGTAATGGGTGAGGGTGGTGGTGTGTGTGTGTGGGGGTGTGTGTGTGTTTTGATAATGAAAACTGAACAAAGGAAGAAACATGGTTGTGAGGTTAGTGAATCATACTCTGGGGGGATCTTAAGGCTGCCTTCCAATGTCTGAAGGTATCCTACAGTAAGGATGGAGAGGGACTTTTCATAAGGGTGTCTAGCAATAGAACAAGAGGGCATGTGTGCTAGTTTGAAGCTAGCTAGAATGTTTTGGTGAGAAGGACTAGATCATAGGCTGTGAAATGAAAACAATGGTGGTGTCTACTTCCCTCACAGTCTTGCTGAGATGTGTAAAAAAGGCAAAGCAAAACATAGATAAAGTCACCTGCTCTCTTGGCTCTCGGCTTTTCAGAGAGCTGAAAAGAGAAATTTCCACAGCTGGCTGAGTCTAGTCTGGGTGATTTCTAAAGTGGGACACACACACACACACCCAAACCACCACAGGATGGTTTGAAGCTGAGGGAGAGTAGGTTTAGACTGGATCTTAGGAAGAAGTTCTTTAGTACAAGGGTGGTCAAACTCTGGAATATGCTGCCCAGTGAGGTTGTGGATATCTCCTCACTGGGTGTGTTTGAGGCCATGTTGGATGAGGCCTTGAGCAGCTGAGTCTAGATGAGAGGTGTCCCTGCCCATGGCATGGAATTTGGAGCAGATGATCTCTGAGGTCCCTTCCAACCTAAACCATTCAATGGTTCTATGATTTATGTTCTTATAGTTTCCAGAAACATCATTGTACACAAGAGCTGCAAGTAAACAAACCAGTGAATCCAAACAATATATGGAATGTCTGAGTACTGAGTTATCTGCTTGGCAGGAGCAATATATATGTAGTCAAAGAGTAAGCTTAAAGTAGCACAACAATTTATATTGTATTAAATCTGCCTGTCAAATGCAGAAGAGCTTTAAATCTGTTTTGGTTTTGGCTATTTTTTCTGCTGTTACAATGCAAGTTAGCAGTTAGGACATCTCTATACTAAGCTCTGTGCCTTAAAATCCAAGTAGTCAAAGGTTTAGGCAAATAATGAAGCCAGGACATTTTAAAAGGTTACACAAATAGTAACTGCTATACATGCTTCTTTAACTGTTATTAAGGGACTGTATGAAATTGTAATTTAGCTCTCTTTTCCTGGACTTTATGCCATTCATTTAGCTTCATCTTTGCCTCAGTTTCAAATAAATCCATTCTATACCAATGATGTAAAAATTCAGTTTCTGAGAATTTTTTTTAAACCTTGGAAATTAATTTCTGTTATTCTAGAAATAATAACTTCCTGTCCTGAGTATATGTTTAAATTCCTACTTGCATAGCCCTAAATCTTTCTGCAATTGCTTAGTGAAATTCACTGTGGCTGCTTTGGCATTCTGATTTATATAAAAGTCAATCACTATCTGAGAAAGTTTCATTTACCCACTTCCCTTCTGTCAGCTGGAGGTTAGGAAAACCAACAATTCTTTGAGAGAGCAGATTCAGAAGTTGGTAAAGTTTAAATAGCTCTGGGTTTATATTCTTCCCTGCTCAGCATACTGGGGGTTGGAGGAGGGCAAATGTCATTCAAAAAGGGTAAGAAGGAGGACGCAGGTAACTATGGACTAGTCAGCCTCACCTCCATCCCCAGAAAGGTAATGAAGCAGCTTATCCTCAGTGCTGTGCTTACCCATATCAAGGACAAGAAGGTCATTTGGAGCAGTCAGCATGGTTTTACAAAGGGGAAGTCGTGTTTGACCAACCTGATAATCTTCTATGAGGATATAACCAGGTGGATAGATGAAGAGCAGTGGATGTGATTTACCTTGATTTCAGTAAAGCATTTGACACTGTCTCCCACAGCATTCTCATAGCTAAACTCAGGAGGTGTGGTCTGGGTGCTGGGGCAGCGAGGTGGATTGGGAATTGGTTAAAAGAAAGAAGTCAGAGAGTTGTGGTCAATGGGGCAGAGTCTATTTGGAGGCCTGTAACTAGTGGAGTTCCTCAGGGATCACCACTGGGACCAGATTATTCAATGTATTCATTAATGACCTGGATGAGGGCATGGAGTGCACTGTCAGCAAGTTTAATGATGATGCCAAGTTGGGTGCAGTGGCTGATGCACCAGAGAGTTGTGCCGCCATTCAGAGAGACTTAGGCTGGAGAGTCAGGGAGGGAGAAATGTAATGAAGTTCAACAGGGGCAAGTGTAAAGTTGTGCACCTGGGAAAAAAACAATCCCATGTATCAGTATAGGTTGGGGACTGACCTGCTGGAGAGCAGTGAAGGGGAGAAGGACTTGGGAGTGCTGGTGGATGGAAGAATGTTCATGAGCCAGCAGTGTGCTCTTGTGGCCAGGAAGTCCAATGCCATTCTGAGGTGTATGAGAAGGGCTATGGTTAGTACATTGAGGTGGGTTCTGCTTCCCCTTTACTTTGCCCTGGTGAGCCCTCTCATCTGGAGTTTTGTGTCCAGTTCTGAGCCTCCCAGTTCAGGAAAGACTCTCTCAGGCTGCTTGAGAGAGTCCAGTGCAGAGCCACAAAGGTAATTAAGGAAGTTGGACATCTTCCTTATGAGGAGAGACTGAGGGAGATGGGTTTTTTTAGCTTGGAGAGAAGGAGACTAAGGGGAGACCTGATTAATGTTTATAAATATGTAAGGGGTGAGTGCCAGGAGGATTGAGCCAGCCTCTTCTCAGTGATGCCCAGTGACAAGTCAGAGGGCAATGGATGGAAGTTGAGGCATAGAAGGTTCCGTGTGAACCAGAGGAAGAATGTTTTTCACCATGAGGGTGACAGGGCACTGGAACCAGCTGCCCGTGGAGTTTGTGGAGTCTCCCTCTCTGGAGATATTCAAGAACCATCTGGATGCCTTCCAGTGTGATCTTCTCCAGGTGATCCTGCTCTGGCAAAGGGGCTGGACCAGATGATCTTTTAAGATCTCTTCCAGCCCCTGACATTCTATGATTCTATTTCTCCTTAGAAAGAAGTTGATGCAGAGTTGGAAGAAAAGACTCCCAAGAAGAAGTAGGGAGGTGGTGTTACTTGCATTATTCTTGTGTCTGGTACCCAGTGAATGAAACATTCAATGCAGTGTGCAAGGTGTTGATATAATTTAAAATTCTGGCTTAAGTGTTTGCTCACAGGTTGCATTAATCTGTTATTGAAAATAAGGGGAAAGTAGGAAATTTGAATCTACCTGTTCACCAAAGACTTTGACATCTTTGTCCTGAATGACAGCAATCAGAAACATATCCAAGATAAGGGACAATTTCATACCAAGAAAAGGTAACTTAAAAATATCATCTTTCATGTTTCACCTCACTGGATGTGCAGAATTCCCTTAAGCAGCTTTCCTTAGCAGAGCAGAACTCTTTTTTTTTTATTTTTTAATAAGGAGAACAATAATCCTTTATTTATTCTTCCCTGTCTTTCTTTCTGATCAGTCTTAGACAGGCTAGACTCAGATTTCCTATGCTATTTTAAGCAAATCACTTAACAGATTAACATTAGGCAAATAATAAGTAATTTTTTTTTGACAGTGAGTACAGTTCAAACTCTTGTTTGAACCTCTGCAAAACACTTCTTACATCTTTCAGTACTGATCTTGACTGCCAATAATATGGAGCACTAATAATATGCTGCAGTTCCCATAGAGTAATCGAGTGCTGCATGTGAACTAACAGATTTGCTTTGTCTTTTTCACCATCTTTACAAATGTTCATCCCAAGTGTACTAGTGTATATCATGCAAGTATAAATTGCATAGCTGTACCCATACACACCTGCAGTTCCATTAATATGTAATCTTGAATAGAACAGAATAGAATCAACNGGTAGTTGTAGACAGCAATGAGGTCTGCCCTGAGCCTTCTCTTCTCCAGGCTAAACAACCCCAGCTCCCTCAGCCTCTCCTCATAGGGTTTGTGTTCCAGGCCTTCCACCAGCATCATCGCCCTTCTCTGTACACGTTCCAGCACCTCAGCATCTCTCTTGAATTGAGAAGCCCAGAACTGGACACAGTATATCTCCAGTGTCCATTAAAATGGGTTAACTAAAATTTGTGCAAGTATTTGTGACAAGTTCAGCAATACTTTGCAATTTAGCTATGACAGAACTCAGAAGTTTAGAAAAGGATGAAGGGGTTTTGAATTGGAAAGCATGTAGGTGTGTTTTGATGCAGTTAATGCCCCCTTCCATTATCATTCTTTCCTGTTTTGTAATACTCTTTTACATCTTCAGCAACTCTCATTTGGTACAAGTCATGTATTTGTTGCTGCAGCAGTCACTCTGCAAGAATTGTGTTGCACATCACAGATGTGGAAGCACTTTTGCAAGTTACCTACACACTACAATTTAATTTAATATCAGGCAGAGAAAGACACATGAGAAACAGACTTCACAACTCAAATATGTGTTTGGATTTCTGTCACTCCACATAGCAGTCATGTTGATTTATCCAATGCTTTATTTCAGATACTGTGATTTTTCTGCTTGCAAAACCTTTTTTCATAGGGTAGCTCAGCTGGATAGCTCAGAAAACTCTAGATGTTTGCACTAAAAAGGGCATCAGATGTCCTAACCTATCTTAGAGTCACAGTAGGAAATGGTGAACTCCAAAGCATTTGGCTTCAATTGAGGTAAGAATCAAAAAGCTTTTATAGACAAGTGAATCAGTCTGACACCTTGAGTTAGTGATGTGAGGGTGGGAGTCTCCATTTTCAAGCTTTCTCAAAGTATTTGTATCCATTTGCTGTGTTCCTGGAAGAAAATTGCAAAGGAACAAGCTGTATTCATACAACTAAGAGGGCATCTGTGATTTCTGTGTCACAAAATATTATTGAGGCCAAAATATTACATGACTTAAAACAGGATTAGACATTTATATACAAGCACAAGAAATAAGAGCAATTCCTCTACAAAATGTAACAAGTTATCTACAGGACAGCAATGTGCTCTTGTGGCCCAGAAGGTCAATGGTAGCCTGGGATGCGTTAAGAAGCATGTGACTAGCAGGTCAAGAGAGATTCTCCTCACTCTCTGCTCTGTCTTCTGACAACATCTGGAGTATTATGTTCACTTCTGGGTTCCCCAGTTCAAGAAGGACAGGAATATACTAGAGAGAGTCCAGTGGAGGGCTATGAGGGTGATTAAGGGACTGCAATATCTTATGAGGAAAGGCTGAGAGACTTGGGATTGTTTAGTTTGGAAAAGAGAAGGCTGAGAAGAGATCTTATTAATGTTTATAAATATCTGAAGGGTTGGTGTCACAGAATCACAAGAAGAAGGTGCTAGTCTCTTTTCAGTGGTGTCCTCTGATAGGACAAGGGGTAACAGATTTTTTTTTTCAAACAACTTACCCCTAGCCAAAAAAAAAACAAACCCCAAACTTCTGATCAACTTCATTCAGTTCTGTCAAATTAGCTCCTTATTTTATTAGAGCACTGTATGATTTCTTTTTCTTTGCTGTGTAAAATAGCTTTTCTTTCTTTACATCTCTTCAGTGGTATGTCATATATTGATCCAAATGAGTTTATGACAACAGAAACAAATCTTCAGAGGTAGTTATGAAATTTAAGTTCTAAATCATAGGATCAAACAAGTTGGAAGAGACCTCCAAGATCATCCAGTCCAACCTAGCACCCAGCCCTATCCAGGCAAATAGACCATGGCACTAAGTGCCTCATCCAGGCTTTTCTTGAACACCTCCAGGGATGGCGACACCAGCACCTCCCTGGTCAGCCCATTCCAATGGCAATAACTCTGTCTGGGAAGAACTTCCTCCTAACATCCAGCCTAGACCTCCTCTGGCACAACTTGAGACTGTGTCCCTTTGTTCTGTTGCTGGTTGCCTAGGAGAAGAGACCAATCCCAACCCTGGCTACAGTCTCCCTTGTACAGCTGTAGTTGTAGACAGCAATAAATGTAATCATTCAGATGTCTTTTACTTTATGATAATGGATTCCCAAACTGCTGGATTAACAATTAAGCTTTTAAAATTCACAGGTGACACAGAAAGGCCAGAGGTAAACAAGGGAGCACATAACAGTCACAGAATTAACCAGGTTAAAGACCTTTGCGATCATCAAGTCATTTTTGTCTTTCTCTAACCAGTCAGAAAATAAACCAATGTTGGTGGTGTTGAATTAGAATCTCTCCTTATTTCTGGTGGTAATTCAGACTGGGGTCCCTGGCTCATATTAAAAATGCTGTATCCAGCAGGGGTAGGGAAATGATTGTCCCCTTGTACTTGGCTTTGGTGAGGCCACTCCTCGAGTATTGTGTTTGGTTTTGGGCGCCACAATGCAAGACAGATGTGAAGGTGCTGGAGTGGATCCAGAGGAGGGCAACGAAGCTGGGGAAGGGCCTAGAGAATAAATCTTATGCAGAGTGACTGAGGGAGCTGGCAATGATTAGTTTGAAAAAGAGGAGGCTGATGGGAAACATCATTGTTGTCTACAGCTACTTGAAGGGACATTGTGGAGAGGCTGGTGCTGATTTCTTCTCATCACAGGTAGTTGGAGACAGAACAAGAGGGAATGGCCTCAAGCTGAGACTGGGTAGGTTTAGAAAAAAGTTTTTCATGGAGAGAGTGGTCAGGCACTGGAATGAGCTGCCCAGGGAGGTGGTTGTGTCACCAACCCTGGATATGTTTAAGCATTGTTTGGATGTGGTTCTTAGGGATATGGTTTAAGGTGAATCTTGTAGAGTAGGGTTGTAATTTGGACTTGGTGATCTTGAGGGTCTTTTCCAACCTGGATGTTTCTTTGATGCTATGATAGATTCTGTCCTGTATTGAGCTGGAATTCACTGTGAGAGTTTCTTGCACTGTTTTCCACCTGAAGCTGCTGACAGTGCAAGGCTTACTGTTCTGTAGGCAAGAGCCCATGTGAATCCTCCGTGGAAAGCTGCAAGCATTGAACCTCTCTTCTCTTTCTTCTTCCAGAGGCATCACCAAACTATGTTGTCTGTCCCTTATGGTGCTATGCAGACACTCTACATTGTTTACCTAAAAGAAATCATTGATTATGATAAATTCAAATGTTCTTTTTCCAGGAAATGGACTAGAAGAGGAAGCTGTCCATACATGGTATAGAAATGAAGACTACAGACATACCTAGGTGTAGAGATGGCTGACAAAACTGCCTGTATGCAGTATTCATTTTCCTGCTAAACATTTTATTTCCATTTTCTTTCTTCTACTTTGTTTGCTTGTTTGTTTCTTTTTTTTTTAGTTTTTTTTTGGTTTTTTTTGGGTTGGTTTTTTTTTTGATTGTCAGCTCCACAATAAAAGTTTTGGTTGATACAAGCAAGTAATTAGGTCAATTTAGGGACACAAAGATCTGGGATGAATATCCAGAAAACCTCCTGAGAACAACCCAAATGATCAGACAAGCCTCTCAAGGGAAGATGCAGAAACTCTTACTTGGGACTTTTAAATTAAAAGGTACTCTAGGGAATAGTTTTGAGAGACAGACTTGATAACTTATGAGGACTTTCCTGTCATTAAGCCTGAAAAGGCAGTCATTATCACCAAGAGTAGGAACATGGTTCATTAACGTTTAGAACAAGAGCTGAACTACTTACCTATGTGACATGAATGTTGAAAGAGGAAATAATATAAACACCACCAGACACTCAGAGTTATCTCAACTCTTCTTTGAAGAGTAGGAGAAGAATGTTGTGATACAAAGTTTTGTTCTTTCCAGTGACCTGCGTGGTTTCTGTACATCTCATGTACAGATTGATCTGAAGATTTAAGCAATTACATACCATTCACCTTAGAGAGTGCACAAGGCTGTATGCCCATCCCATTATACTTCTGTTCTCCTTGACAACATAAATGTATTTTACACGAGGGATTTAGAGCTGGCTTTGCAGACAGTAACACATATTGCAAAATTACATGAAAGAAAACATTAAAAAAAAAAAGAAATTATTTACTAAACAACTCAATAAATAAAAGTTGTGGAGAAGGCACTTAGTGCCATGGTCTAGTTGATTGGACAGGGCTGGGTGATAAGTTGGATTGGATGATCTTGGAGGTCTCTTCCAACCTGGTTGATTCTATGATTATGTTTTTAAATTTGCAGGCCACACTTGTCTTAGATTTTAAAATACTGTTCATTATTTCTGGACTAAAGAAGGTGGGTAAGGCATTGGTTTAGCACTAGGATAATACACCCAGTCACATCCTTTGTAAGAAACTCCATAAGAGATTCAGGGCAGACCTCATTGCTGTCTACAACTACCTGAAGGGTGGTTTAGCCAGGTGGGGGTTGGTCTCTTCTGCCAGGCAACCAACAACAGGACAAGGGGACACAGCCTCAAGTTGTGCCAGGGGAAGTATAGGCTGGATGTTAGGAGGAAGTTTTTCACAGAGAGAGTTATTTGCCATTGGAATGGGCTGCCCAGGGAGGTGGTGGAGTCACCGTCCCTGGGGGTGTTCAGGAAAAGCCTGGATGAGGCACTTAGTGCCATGGTTTAGTTGACTGGATAGGGCTGGGTGCTAGGTTGGACTGGGTGATCTTGGAGGTCTCTTCCAACCTGATTGATTCTATGTTACATTCTATGTTATTCTATGTTATAAATTATTTAAGCATAAAGAAGATCACTTCTATAATTTCAGACAGAAGTAACTGTTTAACAATTTGAAGGATCAAACAGTAGTTTCTTTGTGCCTAATTCCATACACTGAAGATAGTAATTCCCACCTCACAGGATATGAATACATCAAGATTAGGATATTTCAGCACTGTGTCAGCAGAGTCATGAAGTCACTAAACTAGTTAGGTAGTGTAGCACACACTGACACTAACACACCAGAGACTCTGGCCCAGTGACTTTAATTCTGCCTTGCAAATTGTGATAACAGGCTCATTTAACTCAAGGAGAATTTTACTTAGACACTGTCACCTACTTAGCATACTACAGCAATATAAAGCAAGGCTTCAAGAAGATTTAAAGCAGAAAATACTTCATTTTGCATTAGTAATTTAAAATTTAAAACTGATTAAAATGTCTCAAAGTAATGAGTTTGTCAACCCTGAGTCCTGCACTAATTTTAGCTTACCTGCAGCTACAGATTCATCAGTGTCCAGGTACTGTTTATACAGCACATAAAATCTATTTCTCATTTGATTACAATTTCATTTTCCACCTTAATTATATCAGACAGGGTTAATCTGACAGTTAGAAAGCCCTCTGTACAGTAATTTTATGTGGAGGATTTAATTAAGCCTAGGAGATGGTCTCTTAATTAGCTACAGAAGATTTACCTGAGTTGAAAATTCTTAAATTGATTGGTTCCAGAAGCTGTATGACATCTGTCTTGTTATCAGCAAAGAAGGGTATGCTACTTGTTTTAAAGCAAATCCTGACTAAAGCCTAAAGTAACCTGAAAATCTGTGCGATGTTGGTTCACACACAAAAGACTCAGTTACAAAAGTCTGTCCTGACAGGTGGAACTCACTTCAGTGAGGTGACAAAAGAACAAAAGAAGAGAGATCTGACATTTGAGCCGTTGTCAGTATGCCCAAAGGCACTCTTCAAGACAATGTCCAGACACAATCTATTGTACAGCTTGCACTAGAGACTAGTTACAGTAAGCAGTTGGCAAGAATCTGCCGTGCTGGCTTGGATTGAAGGGAACTTATGCATAGGCACAGAAGCAAGCTGAGTCTCACCACTTGCTAACAGGTTCACAGAACAGTTCTTGGCCCATTTTCCTTGCTACCCTGAAGGTATCCTGTAGCTCTGCTACCTGTCTCCTATCCTCCTTTTGTTGAGACTGTGGAAGAGGCTAATGACAGTAAACACGTTGCTGAGTGAACCTGGATCTTGTGAGGTATTGACAAGAGAGGAGAGAAAACTAGCAGCAGCTGCAGCCCTGACTTCATTGTCTTCAGCCTTTCTGGTAGACTAAAAGAGTAACTTCTTTCTGCCAGCAGTACACTGCAGGTTTGCAGACATCCCTCCCTGCTGCAGGACCATAAAAGGTGCCTACAGGATCTTGCTACATCACCTTGGTTAGTTGTTCCTTGTTTTCCCAGGATCACTCCAGTACTTCAGCAGCTGTTACCAGAGCTCTGAGGAGTTCAATGCAAGCACACTCATCCCTCATCACCTTTGAGAGCTACTGACATCTACTCCATCACACAGCTCTACAGGAAGAAACAGGGCACCTGGAAGACATTAGTCAATAATTTTTAATATCTTTCTGTCCAGAGAGTTGGAAGGTTTGGTAATTCATGTTTATATGGATACAGTAGGGAATTCTTGCACAGGTTTGATAAAGGCCTTAAAAAAATTAAAAGTCACTCAACAGTTCTGCCTCAAGCTGAGGTGAAATACTGTAAGCTATTAAACTTATCAGTGCATTTATCTGCTTCCACCAGGTGTGTGTTTGAAGAGAAATTCAACAACAAAATGTTTGGAGAACACTCATTAAATTCACCGTGACAACCTTGACATGCCCACAAAAGCTACATTTCTGCTACAGATATTGGATTTTATACCCAGCAATTCAAATGGACACATTTTTAACCTTAGAGCCCGAGTACTCCCCTGCTTAGGAAACGTCCTTCTAAGTGTTGTAGAGCTGTGTTTAATACTTTGTGCAGGTGTAAAAATGAAATGTATCCAGAAAACCCTCAGAGCACCTGGATGGACAGACAGACAAACGTTGCAGTCATGTGAATTTCAAATACCATGATGGCACATTTAATAAAGTCTAATATTTGGAGATTTCTGACATACAGGAATGTAGGAATGTCAGTGGGAAGGCAGCCAGAGTCACGATGCCATACCAATGTGGTTAAAGTCATGCTCCCCTTATTGTGGTGGTACAGGGTCTTTTACCCTAACTTGGAAGAGGCATATTCAGCTAGTTTGGTTAAGGTTGGTACGTTTGGAAGACATGGATAGGCTTAAGGCTGTGTGTAAGGCACAGATAGGGTAAAGCTTATACAAACAATCTGTAGGGTCAGCCTCCTGCGGCCAGCAGATCCTGCCCCCTTGCAGCTGGACCTGGGGGTTGTTTCATCGCCTCAGTTCCTGCCTCCGAGATGGGCTCAAGGCCACTCTTCACAGCACGGGTTGCTCATGTTTATCAAATCATGTTCTCTGTCAGCAAGAAATCTGTCCACATAGGAAGAAATTTTTTCAGAAGATGGTAAGAAGATACTGGTTTTCTTATGTTATCTTGCAGAAACAATAGATCTTGAGTGAATATCAGAGTTCCTGGAAAATATTTTCAGAGCCTTTTTCTTGATGACCTAGCTAAATTGTATGTGAGTGATCACATTCTTCTTATACAAAACTACCCTGTCATTTAATTGGGTTATATTACTCTTAATTTCCTTCCATAAGTGTGGTATGTAATGCTGATGGCAATAAGATAGAATAGAATAGAATCAACCAGGTTGGAAGAGACCTCCAAGATCATCCAGTCCAACCTAGCACCCAGCCCTATCCAGTCAACTAGACCATGGCACTAAGTGCCTCATCCAGGCTTTTCCTGAACACCCCCAGGGACGGTGACTCCACCACCTCCCTGGGCAGCCCATTCCAAGGGCAAATCACTCCCTCTGTGACGAACTTCCTCCTAACATCCAGCCTATACTTCCCCCAGCACAACTTGAGACTGTGTCCCCTTGTTCTGTTGCTGGTTGCCTGGGAGAAGAGACCAACCCCCACCTGGCTACAACCTCCCTTCAGGTAGTTGTAGACAGCAATGAGGTCTGCCCTGAGTGTCCTCTTCTCCAGGCTAAACACCCCCAGCTCCCTCAGCCTGTCGCATTTGCTATCCTTATACAAATGGAGAGATACATAAACAACTTGCAAAGTGATTTGTGGTTCTTTAGAGTGAAAGGTATGTAATAAAAATAAGATATTTTGTTTTGATATGATACTCAAAAAATTGTAACTTTCAGGAATGATGTCACATTTTAAGCTGTTATATCTTGGCCAGCCTGGGAATGCATTTTTCTGCAAATCCAAAAGTAAGTAAAACATTCAAGACTACAAATAATTCAGCAGCACTGGATGGTTCTGTGATAAAGTAGATAGGGCATGCATAATTCCAGTCTGCTTCCTGCCAAGGATTAAGTCATACTGATTTTAGGCAAGATACAACAAGGGATTTTTAACACATTGCTTCATATGATTAGGTCTACACTTTACACTTTATCTTTGTAAAAGTTGAGTGTGCACCTTTGTGTGAGACACAGCCTCAAGATATGCCTGGGGAAATTTAGGCTTGAGGTGAGGAGAAAGTTCTTCACTGAGAGAGTCATTGGACACTGGAATGGGCTGCCCAGGGAGGTGCTGGAGTCACCGTCCCTGGAGCTGTTCAAGGCAGGATTGGACGTGGCACTTGGTGCCATGATCTAGCCTTGAGCTCTGTGGTAACTGGTTGGACTTGATGATCTATGAGGTCTCTTCCAACCTTGGTGATACTGTGATACTGTGATACTGTGAATCAGTTCTTGTGAAACGTGTTGCGCTCACACCAACCATTACTAATAAATTCTGCCACATCCAAACAACTATGAGATGAGTCTTTGAATCTATAAAGAAGCAAAGATGTCTAGGAACATAGCTCTGTGATATTTTTTTTGTGTTTATACTTTGTAAGCACAACTCTTAAATGTGCACTCACTGCATATTATAATCATAACAGATGCCTTTGTGACTGGCAGTGCCAGTGACCACTACTAGGTGCTTTTGCTAGATTCTGTGCAAAAAAGCTCCTCCGAGAAGAGTATTTCATAGCCTGGCTGTGAAGAAATTTTCTTCCTGGTTTCCAATATTTCACTGAAGCTTTGAAGATAGTACCCCACTCTTTCATTTACTTGGCTTTCATATGGTCCCTTCCAAATAAATAAATAAATATTTGTATAATATGCTTTGACTTTATTAGTTGGATTTGTTCCACCATAACTTAGAAAAAAATAATGCAAATGTTAAGATTTTGGAGAGGTATCTGAGAAGTATTCTGCTGCAGCCTGAGGCCTTAGTTTTATTAGAAATGTTTTTCGTTCCTATTTGAAGGGTGTTTTGTTTTGTTTTGGTTTTCTTCCCATTGGCTTTGGAAATTTCATATTGTTCTGTTATATGGAAAGGATAATGTTTTTTTCCTTAGTATTATTATTGTATTCAAAATAACTTTATGAGAATTTCTCAGCATGAGGACAATCTTATTTACACTGCAATAAGGTTGCTACTGGTCTGCAATTCTGAGCTTCTGCTCCTGTAAAAGGCCTCTTCTGTCTAACAGCAATTTTCTTTGGGGAAATACCATCTGATTTGTATCAAGCAAAGGCACCTGAAGTAGTATTTTATTAAACAACACTTGCCAGCTGTAAGGATAGGCAATAAAGAGATATTTGCTTGAAAATCAGACCTCTGGGATCTGTAAGAAACCCCTATGTTTGCTGCAGAGATGGAGTGACAGGTCAGGGTTATCAACCTTTCTGAAAGCAGTGTTCTCTGTTTTCCATAGCTGGCTGTATGGCTATATCATTCCATGTAAACACGCTCAAACTCTATACTGCACGATGATAAGGCTGAGTCTATTTCTGTCCAGATATTATTTAACCTTGTTCCTGTAAGAGCCTAGCTGAAGAGTCGAACTGACCAGCAGCAATGTGCTGGTGAAGATGCCCAGCTTTTGTCTGCAGAGCCATAGTGAGTGGGGAAATAAGCATTTTGAATGAGACAGGGTAATATAGGGAATGTATTTCTCCTAGTTCAGTGTGGTGCTCACTCTCAGCGAGTTGGGGTCACAGAAAAGGAAAGCAGTAAAGGTAAAATACCTCACAAGTCAACTAGGGAAGGGTTACTCTCCACTTGGCTGGTGTGTAACTTGCATCGGGAGTTAAAGTTGACTTCTTCCTATGAACTATGAAAACAAGAGAAATAACTGTCCTGAGAATGGTTGCATCATTTCTATTAGAGCAATAATCATAGAATCATAGAATGGTTTAGGTTGGAAGGGACCTCAAGGATCATCCAGCTCCAACCCCCTGCCATAGGCAGGGACACCTCCCACTAGAGCAGCTTGCTCAAGGCCTCATCCAGCCTGGCCTTAAACGCCTCCAGGGAGGAAGCATCCACAACCTCCCTGGGCAACCCGTTCCAGTGTCTCACCACCCTCACTGTAAAGAACTTCCTCCTAACATCCAGTCTAAATCTCCCCTCTGCCAGCTTAAACCCATTCCCCCTTGTCCTGACATTACCAGACCTTGTAAATAGTCCCTCCCCAGCCTTCCTGTAGGCTCCCTTCAGATACTGGAAAGCCACTATAAGGTCTTCTCAAAGCCTTCTCTTCTCCAGGCTGAAGAGCCCCAACTCTCTCAGCCTGTCCTCATAGCAGAGCTGCTGCAGCCCTCTGATCACCTTCGTGGCTCTCCTCTGGACTCGCTCCAACAGTTCCGTGTCCAATAAATTGTTTTCAGAGAATAGGACCCGAAACAGTGCTGGGCTGGTACCAGTGCCTTCCTGAGTGAGTGTCCTTGTACTCAACAGAACCAGATGTAATCAAGAATCACCGCTGATTCATGAAGGACATAGAGGAGGTGGATTGCAAGAGAGGAGTAAAAAGGAGGTGTTGTTTTTTTTTATGCAGAGGAGATATGCAGACATGATAATGACAGAAACATCTTGATAATTTCTGAGGTCCAGTCATAAACAAATGGAGAAATTTGATCTAATATTTGTTCCTCTGAACAGTTCATATGCTTCAATGACTGAATAGGTAGTGTTTACACAGGTAAACTCAGTCTTTTCAGCATATTTATGCTTGTGAGGCCTTTGAAGATTTCAGCAGAAGAGACTGTGTTTTCAGTAAGGGTCAAGGGAGCATATGTGTGCAGTAGAATAGCTCTAGGGCAATCAGTATTATACTTTCATTGAATCTTGCTTGCTGCTTATACTTTCCTTCTTTTAGCGGTCAGAAAGGTTCAGGAATTTAGCATTAAAGTGTCCTTACATTAATCAAATTATTGTAGGCCTATCCTTCTTTTCCTTTCAACTTTCCTTTGCACAAGCATCTTGGTCTCCCACGTCTTTCTCTGTCTTGCTGTTCTCTCAACCATCTAAGTAAACTGGATCGAGGTACCTGGCAGCTGCAGGGCTCTATGTTAGGGACCAGATCTTGCAGGATATGGGGGCAGGTATGGGGGCAGTATGTGGGGTTTGCTGGGCTACTTTTCTCTGCATCATCAACATCAGCACTCTAAGATTAGATGACATCTGTGCAGAATCTCCTGTTACTAGATCATTCTGGAGTTTTGGTCAAACGTCTGTTGTAACTCACCTCCTCTAAAAAGTTCACTAGGCTGACAAACACATCTTGTGACCTGATTGTGGTTCTTATACCATCAACTGGTCCCCTTCATTTTATGCTACTTCTTGTGTCACAATGCTTACTATTTCCAGGAAATTTGGTACCATTAATATTATGAGTTATATTTTCAGAGATTATTGAAAGCTGCCCAGAAATTTAGAGACACTTTTAATAACCTTTGATGAAAAGAACAGGAAGGTAGAAACTGCTCCTGCAAGTTAGAGCATTGCAGAGGATAGAAATGAAATTAAATGAAGTTATTGGCTTTGTCAGGACAACAAAAAGATTGCAGATGAACTCCCAAGAGTGGGGAGCCTTCTTATTGGAAAGACCCAACTCAGACAGAGTTGCCTGTGTGGTAGCGTGGTAACTACATATGGATTCAATCTTGCCACGAACCTAATGTGTGTCTGTATCATGTTTATGTAATTTACCATATCAATTCACAGTTAAGTGAAGAAAGTTCCACATGAAAACTCAATTTTAATTTCTTACTCTTTGATCTTTTCTTTTCCCCCTTTCCCTTCAATTATTTTTACCTGCCTCAAATTTCAACACCTTTGTCAAGCAGTATGCAATGTTTCAGGATTAATGTAACTTTACTTTTCAACTATAACTACAGAGTGATGTATTAGGGTTAGCTCCCTAGGCTTTTCTGATCTATGTGATTGTAGCTTTGCAAGTATCCAGTTAACCAATATCAGTGACAAACGAGAGAGGTAGTGATTTTTTTATTGATTCTGACACTTCTGCCTTAAAATAAAGAGAAGCACAATCTTGTATGATTTTTTTTTCTTATAAATTCTATCATCTTCTAAAGACCACAGATAAGAGAACAAAAAGTAGTGAAAAAAAATATCATTCACTCTGATATGGATCAAGAACTGCCTGGAGGGCCAGGCCCAGAGAGTGGTGGTGAATGGTGTCACATCCAGTTGGCAGCCGCCCACTAGTGGTGTCCCCCAAGGATCAGTGCTGTGCCCAGTCCTGTTCAACATCTTTATTGACAATCTGGACCAGGGGATTGAGTCCAGCATCAGTAAGTTTGCAGATGACACCAAGCTAGGAGCAGGTGTTGATCTGCTGGAGGGAGAAGAGCCCTGCAGAGGGACCTTGGCAGGCTGGATGGGTGGGCAGAGGCCAGTGGGATGAGATTTAACAAGGCCAAGTGCAGGGTTCTACACTTTGGCCACAACAACCCCAAGCAGCACTACAGGCTGGAGACAGAGTGGCTGGAGAAAGGGGACCTGAGGGTACTGGTAGATAGTAGGCTGAACATGAGCCAGCAGTGTGCTCAGATGGCCAGGAGAGCCAGTGGCATCCTGGCCTGGACCAGGAGCAATGTGGCCAGTAGGACCAATACCCCAAAGGAGGGTATTTTTCCCCTGTACTCAGCATTAGTCAGGCCATGCTTTGAGTACTGTGTCCAGTTCTGGGCCCCTCAATTCAAGAGAGATGTTGAGGTGCTGGAACATGTCCAGAGAGGGGCAACAAAGCTGGTGAGTGGCCAGGAACACAAACCCTATGAGGAGAGGCTGAGGGAGCTGGGGTTGTTTAGCCTGGAGAAGAGGAGGCTCAGGGCTGACCTCATTGCTGTCTACAACTACCTGAAGGGAGGCTGTAGCCAGGTGGGGGTTGGTCTCTTCTCCCAGGCAACCAGCAACAGAACAAGGGGACACAGTCTCAAGTTGTGCCGGGGGAGATATAGGCTGGATGTTAGGAGGAAGTGATTGGCATTGGAATGGGCTGCCCAGGGAGGTGGTGGAGTCACCATCCCTGGAAGTGTTGAAGAAAAGCCTGGCCGAGGCACTTAGTGCCATGGTCTAGTTGATTGTTTAGGGCTTTGTGGGTGGATTTCTTGCTAACAGAGGACATGAATTAATAAACATGAGCAACCCATGCTGCAGAGTGTCCTTGAGTCCATCCCGGAGGCAGGAACTGAGATGGTGAAACAAACCCCCACATCCAGCTGCAAGGGGCAGGGTCTGCTAGCTGCAGGAGGCTGACCCTATAAGTTGTTTATATAAGTTTAACCTATCTGTACCACACATATAGCCTTAGGCCTATCTGTACCTTCCCCATGTACCAATCTTAACTAAGATAGATATGCATGCCTCTTCCAAGTTAGCATTTAAGTCACTGTATCACTGCAATAAAGGATATTTTGGAGAACAGTCATCTAACCATATTGGTATTATGATTTGTTACTCTGGGGTGCAAGGCCAGCAGGGCTGAGTGATAGTTTGGACTGGATGATCTTGGAGGTCTCTTCCAACCTAATTGATTCTGTGATTATGTGGTTATGATCTTAAGAAAAAAAAATCAGTTTTGAGGCCATGGAACAGCACATGAATTAAAGATTTCCATAGAAAAGAACTGGATCCAAAAGCCTTTTACTAATAAAGTTTGAAAGCATTCAGTTATTTTTTTTTTTTTAATTGAATGAGTTACATTTACACTTTGCTATATGCAGGAACTAAAGTTTCAGACTGCCAAAAACACAGGATGGGATCATGTGGTTATTGGCTGGACTACCCTTCAGCACAACAAAGTAGTCATTGAAGCATTTATTTTGTTAATGGTTCAGTGTATCCACATTGACCAGCACTATTTGGTGTGAAAGGCTCAGCTTTCCTACACACACCAATCTCAAAATCCAGACACAGTCCCTCCCTTTCTGTATGGTGCTTGACTTTTTGGGGATATTGCTTTTTTAATAACTTCCTACAGAATAAAATTCAAAAGAGGGATGATGTTCTATTTCTTTTAATTGTTACATTTGTAGAGAAATTCTGATGAATTCAGACAAAGCCTAAATAGCTTCAAAAGACACTCAATGCATAAAAATGTCTTTTTTTCCTAAGCTGATAGGTGCTTAGACATTTCATTTACAGTTTGAGAGGTGGAAGTTCAAAGTGTGCTTTGCTGCAGAAATTTTCTGCATAATGAAAAATGAAATTTTATCTAGAAATCACAGAATAGAATAGAATAGAATAGAATAGAATAGAATAGAATAGAATAGAATAGAATCAACCTGGTTGGAAGAGACCTCCAAGATCATCCAGTCCAACCTAGCACCCAGCCCTATCCACTCAACTAGACCATGGCACTAAGTGCCTCATCCAGTCTTTTCCTGAACACCTCCAGGGATGATGACTCCACCACCTCCCTGGGCAGCCCATTCCAATGCCAATCACTCTCTCTGTGAAGAACTTCCTCCTAACATCCAGCCTATACTTCCCCTGGCACAACTTGAGACTGT
>WAAF01012589.1:236331-290013 GCA_013400475.1 Tricholaema leucomelas
GAAAGTTCTTCACTGAGAGAGTCATTGGACACTGGAATGGGCTGCCCAGGGAGGTGGTGGAGTCGCCATCCCTGGAGCTGTTCAAGGCAGGATTGGACGTGGCACTTGGTGCCATGGTCTAGCCTTGAGCTCTGTGGTGAAGGGTTGGACTTGATGATCTGTGAGGTCTCTTCCAACCCTGATGATACTATGATACTCTGATATATATATATAAAACTATGACTCTACAATTATATATAAACTAGAACAATACTATATATATATATAAAACTAGCACAACATAGAGGAAATAAAATGAAGTGTGAATAATTATAGCAAATATTGCAATATATCTATTACAAAAATATGGTGGTAGTTACCAATATATATGTCACACCATTTTAAAGACTTATAAACAAAATGTAAAGATTACCACTGGAAAGATCTTTCAGAACCAGTCTTTAAAAATATTACTGATAATCAAGCAAGCTCCATATTTTCTGATTAAATGCATCCAAAACAACTGAGTTCTTAAAAAAGCTTCATTGTACTTGTATCAATGTGTACATTGTACTCGTACCAATGTGTGTACCATTGGTGTTCAAAAAAAAGACTGGATGAGACACTTAGTGCTAGTTGAATGGACAGGGCTGGGTGATAGGTTCGACTGGATAATCTTGGAGGTCTCTTCTAACCTGGTTGATTCTGTGACTCTATGATTCTACTTGATAGTTTGAGTTGTTTTTACTACCTGTTCAGAAAGTTGTTGAAGCGTAGTGACTGTGAGACTGCACTGTGAAAACTCATTGGTCTAGCAGCGTTGGTATTTCTGCTTAATTGTGGTTTTCAGAGGGTCAAATGGTCTAATAGGGCAGACTTCAGACACTGTGAAAGTCATTCATTGCAATAATAATGCTTAGCCTACATAACATCACCAGAGAGTTCAAATGCGTGTGGAAGTCTAGTGTCTCCTCTATCTAGACCCCAAGGATATCTCCAGATGTAGATATGTCTTCTTGAGTTAGTCCTGATAATCCCTTTTCTGTTTAGTGAAAAAAAACATAAACACTTTTAATTTCACCTTCTAATAGTTTCTTATATCTTCTAGGCCTTTTTCTTTCTGCTGTCTTTTAGGTATAACACCAGGCTCAGGCTCAAACCTTACAGTTTAGATGACTAAAATGAAATTAGTTAAATCCCATGCTCTCCTTCATTACAGATTTGAAAATACAACTGGAGCAAATAACAGTTTACAATTGTCCTGCACAGCGTTGACAAAAGCTGTAGAGTTTATATACTTTCAGTAGTGGAAATCTCAAGTAAAAGATGTGCAGATGCTTTTACTGATGCCTTTGGGGTACTCTAAGTGGCAGAAATGTAGCTAGAGAAAAGCAGCAAAAAATGGCTCTGAAAATGCTATCTCCTGCCTCCTGTGTATCTCATTATAACATTGCGTGATAAGTCAGCGTTGCATCTCCTGTGACATCTATTTGAGCTCAGGCTATCATAATGCTTTGTGACAATGGCTTCAGTTCATTGGGACTGAGAATGTATCTTCATATTGTGTCTGAAACACTATGCATTTGAAATCACTCCTGCAGCAGAGAAAAGCTTACTAGGCAGATGGAGTGCTCTCATGCATCTTTTGCTTTATGTCTCACTCCAATAGAATGGACATGCAGGTTCCAGGTAAAAGACTGGAAAGGTGAGAAGCAAACCAATTTCATCCAGCCTCAAAGCCATTAGGGCAGGTGTAGAACTTCCTCTAATGTGCCAGAATGCTCCCTTCCAGGCTTTATCCAAATCTCTGTCCAATCACAACCATGCCAGCCAATCTGTAAAATCACATCTCATTTAATCAATCTGATTTTATTTTTGACCAAAATATGCTCAACACTTTCAATAGCAGATCTTTGCTAACCTTAAGAGTCCTTGTTCTGTCCAAAATGAGTTAGTTCAGTTGGCAGTTCTCTAGAATTGACACAGGACTGGAGAAACAAACAAGTAGGAACAGGCTGAAAGAAGTAGCTTTTGAGATAGCATGGGTAAAGTAGAAAGAGAGAAGGGAGGATGATTTTAATAACTAGTGACTTCAGCAAAAGTCTCTGCAACTCTTTCCCACTCAGTTTCAGACAGAGAAATCAGGAGTGGTTCTGATAACATAAACTCTCATAAGGATCCCTCAGTGAAAAGTGTTCTGCAGCTTAATTCTGTTTTCACTGGAATCGGTGCCAGACTGCTCTAGGACTACAGGAACATGTTAGGATGGGTTTGTTATGCAGATAGGCATTCCACTAACCATGTTCAAAATATAACCTCTCCTTGTAAAGGGAAACTTTTCTGAAGGAATCATAGAATCACAGAATTCATATGAATTTAAAAGATCTCCTCTCAGTCTTCTGTTCTTCAGGCTGAAGAGCCCCAGGTCTCTCAGACTTTCTTTGTAAGAGAGATGCTCCAGTCCCCTAATCATCTTTGTAGCCCCCCACAGGCCTCTCTGCAGTTGCTCCCTGTTCCTCTGGGGAGCCCGGATCTGGACACAATACTGCAGGTGCAGCCGCACCAGGGCAGAGTAGGAAGTCAGGAGAACCTCCCTCCACCTGCAGGTCACATTTCTTAATGCACCGGAGAATACGGTTGACCTTGGCCAGGAGGACAGATGTCTAGCTTATGGTGAACTTGTTCCCTATCACTCCCTGATGCTTCTCTGCAGAGCTTCTTTTTGTTTTCTGATCAAAGAACACTGCTCCTCTGTTCTTCGAAATTTATTCAGCTTTTATTCTTCTGCATTTATTGTCAGACTGAAACTGTACTTTTTTTCCTACAGTATAAACAAAATTTGTGCAACCTGGAATCAGAGCTGGATGGATATTTTCTTACCCTAACCATCTTTAAAATGAAACCTAGTTACAAAATTCTATGTATGCCTATAGCTGTGACATTATTTCTTGATCTCATGGGGAAAAATATTTCCACAGAGCTTCAATAGAACACGTAACTCTGAGTCAGTTTCTGAAAGACAGAAGTATTATCTGTAGCTAGCTAAACCATTTCATTCTGGCTAATAAGCCTGTCAAACACCTCTGGGTTGGCCCTCATTTGAATATGAGTCTCAGCCATAATTCTCCCCAGTATGGTTGAAAGGATGAATATGCTATGTCAATGTAAGGTATTTCTTTCTCTCATATCTGAATTATAAAAACATTTGGCATTCCACAAAGTGACCAATCTGGAAGTTGATTCTTTCTTACATTCTGCAATAGCACCTAAGATATATAAGGGCTCTGCAAAAGAAAATTATCCAGTTGGTCAGGTTTCATTTGCAAATGCAGCCTCAACATCCTGTAGGGAAAAATGTTTCAGTGAAAAATGTCTAGTTATTCTGGAAGTTAAACTATTTTAAACTACCCTAGGCAATGTCAGCCTCCAAAAATGTTTCTGTCAACATATGAAAACCAAAGTAATTTGTTCTGGACATAAATTCATGGCAGAGCTTCAAAACAATTCATAAGGGAAGTAAACATCCTCCTGTCTTATATGCTATCCCTTCAGCAGTCTTTAATTCACAAAGAGCTCTTTCAAGTTTTCTGCCACATAATCTTCTGTAAAGACTCTCTGTAAAGGTCTCATTTATCTTATCTCATAACACTCTGGATAGATTTAATGGATGGAATAGCAGTTTTGTTTGATTTGGTTTTATACATTTGTTTTGAATGCCAACAGGTACACACTGCTTTTTCATGTGCTAATTGGTTTTGGGGATTTTTTGGTTGGTTAGTTTGGTTTGCTTTGGTTTGATTTGATTTTGTTCAACCAAACCAGTATAAGCAATGTTTTTCTTATCAGTTCCGGCTGCTACTTTGTGTGTCAACTGAGGAGACATTTCATAGGAATGTCTATTAATTACAATCTACATAAAACCCTGACAGAAACTTTTGACACAGAGATGTGTAAAGTCAGTTATAATTTCTATCATAATGCTCAGGTTACTGAGTTAACAGCTACAGTAATCACGTAACCTTCATGCTCCATTCTTCCTAACACTAATTAAGCTTCAGTGATATAACCTCAATGAAAAAAATATCTATGATTGATATCAGTTGCTCAGAAACAACTTCAGTGATTTTATCACTGCTGGCAGGAGTTAGGTTTGAATCTGTTTTGAGGAGATTAGACTCCATGATGCTATCTGGAGGACCCTTCCAGTCCTTTCCAAACTTCTGTAATTCTGTTAGTAGTGAAAATCTCCATCACATCGTATTGATTGTTAGAATGAGTAATATAAGGGTGGGCAGAGGCCAATGGGATGAAATTTAACAAAGCCAAGGGCAGGGTTCTGCACTTTGGCCACAACAACCCCAAGCAACACTACAGGCTGGGGACAGAGTGGCTGGAGAGCAGCCAGGAGGAAAGAGACCTGGGGGTACTGGTGGATAGTAGGCTGAAGATGAGCCAGCAGTGTGCCCAGGTGGCCAAGAGGGCCAATGGCATCCTGGCCTGTATCAGGAACAGTGTGGCCAGTAGGACGAGGGAGGTTATTCTTCCCCTGTACTCAACACTGGTCAGGCCACACCTTGAGTGCTGTGTCCAGTTCTGGGCTCCTCAATTCAAGAGAGATGTTGAGGTGCTGGAAGGTGTCCAGAGAAGGGCAACAAAGCTGGTGAGGGGCCTGGAACACAAACCCTATGAGGAGAGGCTGAGGGAGCTGGGGTTGTTTAGCCTGGAGAAGAGGAGGCTCAGGGCAGACCTCATTGCTGTCTACAACTACCTGAAGGGTGGTTGTAGCCAGGTGGGGTTGGTCTCTTCTCCCAGGCAACCAGCAACAGGACAAGGGGACACAGCCTCAAGTTGTGCCGGGGGAAGTATAGGCTGGATGTTAGGAGGAAGTTCTTCACAGAGAGAGTGATTGGCATTGGAATGGGCTGCTCAGGGAGGTGGTGGAGTCACCGTCCCTGGGGGTGTTCAGGAAAAGACTGGATGAGGCACTTAGTGCCATGGTCTAGTTGAGTGGATAGGGCTGGGTGCTAGGTTGGACTGGATGATCTTGGAGGTCTCTTCCAACCTGATTGATTCTATTCTATTCTATTCTATTCTATTCACAATCAGCTGTAAGTCTAATGAAGAAAAAAACCCTGCACTTCTGAAACTATGGTCACAGTACTCACAAGAGTTAATGTTATTATTAAAAAAAAATAAGTATGTTTTGTCCTTTCTATATACAAAATAATCCCTTTTTAAAATGTATACATCAGTTCAGCTGTTTGAATTCATAGCACTTCAGTGATTTTATTCCTACACTGACTGGAATAATTGGAAGTTAGAGTATTATGCCAAGCTGGAAAAGAATTAAGGTCTAGATTCAAAAAAACACAGCACAAGAAGGAATAAATATATTCCTCATTTGGACACAACAAAAACTTTAATAAAAGGTGTCTAACTAGACAAATTTAGAATGTACTCCTGAAATAATGTTATCATTTGTACTGTTCCTTGATTTTTACCAGTGCCACAGCCATCAGCCACAATAAAACTTAGATGAATAGTCTGGTCAATCTAAATGTCTATAAAGCCTGTAGATTTGGCCAAATTTGGTGTAACCTGTTCCAGAGTGAGATTCAACCTGGTATCTTATAATTTCTACACATATATATTATTACCCAAGAATGACATCCCTGGATGTCTTATCAGTTAGAAGTGCAGATCTCCAGAAAGGATCCAACTTTTATCCTATACTAGACATGTGAAATTAACTAGGGAAATTGCACTCTAGACATGCCTAAATTAAATTTTTGTCTACACAGATTCAACTTGGAAGCAGATTCTGGTATTTCTACAGTGTATTTTATCTGATCTGTCTTAGTTCTCTTCAGACTGAAAGGTACTATGCCCTCAAGTACCTACTTCCCTGCATTGACTATATATAAATCTAAATGACTACTTCTGCAGACAGCTACATTTGGCCAGATGATTCTAATACACTGTCTAATGTAGAGCACACAGCTAGAGGCAGAGTTAGATTATTTCAGAATAATGAAATATCATCAGTGTTTCATTTACACCCTCTGGGGCTATACATAACTAAGTATTTGAGGAAGCTGTTCTGGTATGTTAGCAGACAACTGGCACTGAGATCAAGGGAGAGCAGAGATACCCTAAGTCACATTTCGTATTTCTACTTCTGACTAGTCATGATGTCACATTCATTGATATACTTCATGAGATGTACATCTGCACTCATGATGTGGCCAGCAGGACAAGGGAGGTTATTCTTCCTCTGTACTCAACATTGGTCGGGCCACATCCTGAGTACTGTATTCAGTTCTGGGCTCCTCAATTCAAGAGAGATGTTGAGCTACTTGAATGTGTCCAGAGAAGGGCAATGAAGCTGGTGAGAGGCCTGGAACACAAACCCTATGAGGAGAGGCTGAGGGAGCTGGGGTTGTTTAGCCTGGAGAAGAGGAGGCTCAGAGCAGACCTCATTGCTGTCTACAACTACCTGAAGGGAGGTTGTAGTCAGGTGGGGGTTGGTGTCTTCTCCCAGACAACCAGCAACAGAACAAGGGGACACAGTCTCAAGGTGTGCCAAGGAAGATATAGGCTGGATTTTAGGAGGAAGTTCTTCACAGAGAGAGTGATTTGCCATTGGAATGGGCTGCCCAGGGAGGTGGTGGAGTCACCGTCCCTGGGGGTGTTCAAGAAAAGCCTAAATGAGGCACTCAGTGCCATGGTCTAGTTGATTGGCTAGGACTGGGTGCTAGGTTGGACTGGATGATCTTGGAGGTCTCTTCCAACCTGATTGATTCTATGATTCTATGATTAGGAAAAAAAAAAAATCTAAACCCACATTTTGTCACAGGATAAACCCAGAGTTTTGTGCCAGACTTAAATTTGATGGCATTTCAATCTCCAGAATACAAGGATGATTTTGTGCAAGTTTGGCCAAGTTAGGCATGAAAGCCCAGATGGTGTAGACATAATATGTTTGGGGATCTTTGTGATGTGAAGAGAAATTTTAGGGAAAACCAGAATGTCTTTGCACAGACTTTCTTGTGAAGACTACTGAAGAGCATTCTAACCATTTGCTACCTATTTTCATAATTTGGTTACACTATGCTGTTAAGACAACTTGAGATGCTAATGTAACGACTCTCATTTGCTTGGGTTTTTTTCACTTCTCATCCCTTATTAACTTCATCCACGAATCTTAATGAAACATAAAAGAAGACAATATTGTCTTCATATTAGGCAGATAGAAAACAGAAAGCAGCAGAATGTTTCCTAAGGATAACCAACAGACCACTGGAAAATTCAGAATTACAGAACCTGGTTTCTTAAGCTCTGTGCCAGGCAGAAGCAGCACCCGTTACATTGGAACTAATTTAAAATGGGTGTATATGCATTCAACCATGTCTAAATCATCAGGATGCTGACATGGCAGCATTTATTTTCCAGACTAAATTATATTTCTTTTCCATTGCATGGTGTCTTAAAAGCTGGTAGAGAGTATGCTCTCAGGCAATGACTTTGCTTTTAGTGACATAAAGATGGAATATGTTTCTGCAAAGTTGTCTTGGTTACAAGGGCGAGCGGATCCCAGTGCTGCTAGTTGGGCTGAAGCATTGCTGAATTGTTCTCAACACATTGCGTGGCAGAATTTGATGCTGTAGGGTACATTTTGATTATTTTTTCCTTGATATTGCATGTGTAGGCACAGACACAGAAGAATATAGTGCTGTGACTTGACTCTTTGTTTTAGCTGGCAGTGCTCAGAAGAAGGTATGAAGGAGAGAATGAAAACTCAGTGTATAGAAACTATTAGTTAATGAAGAAATAAATAAAGGGCCAGCAGAGAGTATATTTTATTACAAACAAGTAGAAATATGATTACTCTCTGAAGAATTCAATGATTGGAGTACGAAATCTAAGACATGAATCATAATAAATTCAGAATATTACCAGTAAAGGAACAGAACTTAAATAAACACTTTACATTTACTGGGCCTCAAAGCTTTGGACTTAACAGCTCAAGAGCTTTGTATTTCACTTTCAGAGACTACTGCACTACTTAAAGTTTCACAAAACATGTTTAAAGGGTATTTAAAAAATGAGTGCTTATTTATGACAAGCATTACTCCATGGAGACTTGAAAAGCCAAGGACTAGGTTCTGCAGAGAGGCAGCCTTGTACTGAGGATGTTATGCATAGCCCTCAGGCTCTGCACACAGTTCAGGCACTGTCCATGATTGCTTCATTGATTCTGGCATCAAAGTGAACTGGTTTTGGTTAGGGCTGTAATACTTTATTGCTTGCATGACTTTCTGTTGTTTGAGATGTAGTAAAGCAATCAAGAGATGTTAACTGTATTTCTCTTGCCTGTATGTCCTGAAGGAGTTAAAGGGATATGAGTAGAGAGGATTCTTCTTATACACCTTACACATTACAGGGCCATCATTAAAAAGTCATTCTGTCCAGAATAACAAGATATAACTGCACTGCCTTTAAATTAGGCTTACTTGCACTCAGGATTTGATTTCAGATTTTAAATCCAAGTTGCTATACTGTCTTTAACCATAGAGTCTATACTGCAAAGGCTTAACATGGAGCATGCCTGGGTTTCCCGAAGCAAACATATAAACCAATAGATGTGTGTGATGGTACACAGCTAGTACTTTAGCTTAGTTCCTCCTTGCTATCAAGAATAGGAATTTTCCAGAGAGACTTTGAGTAAAAGTTAAATAAAGTTAAGGATGGGACACAGAATAATGACAACTGATAAATTCACATCATCCCATTCATCTGCTGAATAGTTTATACTTGGTAGAAAAAGCTTTCCCTGCCCAGTTCACCCTTTCTTCACTACTTTCACTCTGTGGCTCTGCTTGCTTGGATGGCTCCCTTAACTCTGTTCTCACCTGCTGCTGGCTCAACTGATTCATACACTGTGTCTCCTGAGGTACAGGGAAAGGGAAAGCAGTGCTGGTGGAGGTGGTAAATTGCCAGCAGTCCCTCTGAAGTGCCCAAGGTGGGGAAAGCCGAATTGTTGTACAAGGGGGTCCTTGTATTGCTTCTAAATTGTAAATATATCCTGTACATGCTTATTGCCTTTTATCTTTTCATATTTATTCCACTCTTGTAATGAAAACTTTTATTTTGTTTCCCAGTTTCGAGTTTGTTTAGTAATTTACTCCAGGGGGCAAATTCCAAATCATCAACTCACACCAATATTCAATGAAGTAAATAGGAATTTGTACTTGAATCTGAGCTGTAAACTAACATGTAAACTAGCATGACACTGCAGATACATTCCTACCTCTCCTTTATCCCTTTCAGATTTATGCCTAATATCATTACAGCATGAAACTTTCAAAACCATAAATTTGTTGTATGGAAGTTTCAGATGCACTTTTCAGCAGCTTTAAAATATGTGTGTTCCATGAAATCCAAATGTTAAAACAAAATATGCTTTATGTCTGTATATTGTATATATATTTTGTCTATAACAGAGAGCTTTCATCTGTGTCAGCTTTAGTTAGGCCTGAAAAAGATAAATTAATGTGTAGCTTCTGCTTTTCCCCCTCAGTAATGTCCTCCTCAGGAGCCCATTTATCTGCTTCTCCACTTTCTTTAATACTGCCTCCTATATACTGTGCTCTGCAAACCTATCCACAAAAGCACCACCCCCTTGCCAAACACCCTTTTCTTCACTAAAATTACTCAGCCGCTTCTGCTGTCAAATCTAATGTCTCCAACTGCTTCCCTTCCTCAGCTGTGCCACACACAAACCTGTGGAAAGGGTACATAATGGTATCAGTGTTTTACCTGCCAGGCTCTCCACCCTCTCCTTACTATTTCCTATCCTTGATTTATGCTAGTCTTCTACATTGCTAGGTTAAAAATTGTGTCATTTACAGTATTTCTGACCTCAGAAACTCAAAAGGAATGTGCTGGCCTCTGAATAGTAATGAACTTGGTTTAAAAAATACATATTTGCATGATCATGTTTAGACATCTTATTTGCCCTCTGCAATTTTACATGAGACCTTACAGTTAACATTGTAACTATGAGGGTGAAGGTGTTGGGGGTTTCTTAATACGAAAGCTGAGATTCATTTATGTAAATATTACTCTAGAAGCTGAAGGGTAGGCAAAATATCAGATATCCTAAAAGCTGTGATTAAATAGAAATAGCACATTTATTTGTGCTGGGGAGATTAGATAGAAATAGAGTATTTATTTGTGCTGGGGAGACGCTTGTTTGAGTACTCAAGTTTTACTGCACTGTTGTTTATCATCCAGGATCCTAGAGACCAAGGCTCTCCTTTTGGCTGAATTCTTTGTCTACTGATGAAGAGATGACAGATTGACAAAGGCTGAACCTCTGATGAAATCTGTGACCCTTTGAGGATGAGGAACAAATGCCAAGACTATTGCCCCTTCAAATTATTCCTTATTGCGATCATTAGATATCAAAGGAACTATTCACAGCAACTTATCAATCTTTCAACTTCTTTTCTTATCACTACTGAAACAAGAACTTGAAATTGGGTGTACAAAGAATGAGAAAGTGGATTCCTATATGAGACTGAAAATTTTGTTACCTGGAAATCTGGTCATGCAGATCTCTGAGGTACGACAGAGAAGTGGAGATGGATCCTAGATGTGATATAAAAGTGTTGTTTTATCTGGAAAGAATGAGACTAAATTAAAAAAGAGGCTCAGGTATCTAATTCCAAACAAACATAACACTACCTGAAGGGAGGCTGTAGCCAGGTAGGGGTTGGTCTCTTCTGCCAAGCAACCAGCAATAGAACAAGGGGACACAGTCTCAAGTTGTGCTGGGGGAAGTATAGGCTGGATGTTAGGAAGAAGTTCTTGGCAGAGAGAGTGATTTGCCATTGGAATGGGCTGCCCAGGGAGGTGGTGGAGTCACCGTCCCTGGAGGTGTTCAAGAAAAGCCTGGATGGGGCACTTACTGCCATGGTCTAGTTGGCTGGATAGGGCTGGGTGATCTTGGAGGTCTTTTCCAACCTGGTTGATTCTATGATTCTATGAACTAGTAGCAGACATGCTCCAGTAATGCACTGTATCACCATTATATAGTGAGGACTTGGTATTGGAAATCTGGTGGACCAAGAAGTTCAGATCTGCTTTCACGGCCTTCAATTTAAATGTCATGGTGGGAAGAAGAGAATCTACTACCATATGTTCCTGTGTGTCTCTAGCTACAAAAGGTAGCCTTTTGGATATGATTGTAAGCAAATTTATTAATTCCTCTTCCCCCAATGCTAACCATAAATGATTCCAACTTAAATTTGGCTTTTTCTTTCAAGTTTGTCAAACTAATTCCAAGACTTTCAAGTACTTATTCCTATGATCAATATTTTCATTAATTTGAATGGCAGTATATGATACATAACATCAAAAACCTGCATGATTATTGTATTGAAAAAGTATTATTTTATTAGGTATGAATGTATAAATATGAGAAGCCAAATCCAAATATGCATATTTCAATTCTTGATTAGAATAACTTGAAGGAAAATCAATACACCAGGATTAATGTCATTGAGAATGATCCAAATTTTGCAAAATACATTTAGGACTTTATGTTTAGGACATCTCCATTTGCTGCATTATGTAGCAAAGGTTAGTGGAAGACAGCTACATTATGCCATAATCTAGACTAAGTATTTCCATATAAAGATAAAAGTGTGCAGTTGGTGAAAGCCCTAAATTTCACCTAGGCTCTTGAGTTGTGTAAAGAAAACATGCATGAGAGCTCTCTGGATGCAGGTCTGGCATCTTTTCCTGCATGATGCACAGTGAAGAGTTTCACAGTAATAGAAAGAGCACCCTTATGTAATTTTCAGATCAGAATGGCTAGCTGATATTTTAAATGATGATATGACAATATTGTTAGACTGTGTGGAGGAAAGTTACTTCCAATATCTGGCAGTGGAATGCAATTTCAATTCAACAGCAGCAGTGCTCTTATGAGATTTGATCAAAGGGGAATACTTGAAAAAGATAAAGATCAAAGGATAGTGAGCTATGCTGTGGAAATCATACAGATAAGATTCCAAATCTTGATGAGCAGCATCCGTTGCTCTCAGGTTTTTGGCACCCTTTCATTCTGGCCAAATTACAGCTGCAAAGATTTTCTGTCCTGTTCTTTCCTTGTTTCCTTACATACAAAGTTCAAGCTTCTCTTCACTTTCAAAAGCACTTCACAAGTCCACTCCTGATTGCACCACTGCCCTCTGCACCTCTTCCTGCTCTCTGCAGCCTGCCAGCTCTCCTGACTGCTTTCTTTGTCTTCTTAATCCACTGAATATTTTGCACCTTTTTTGCTGTGCCACCCTGTAGCTCTGGAACAGCCTTCTGATTATTTCAAGCCAAACTCCATTCCTCTGTGTCCCTCAGACCCTTCTTCAAAAATCCCTCAGACTGACCTTTTGATATGTCAGGCTTTCTTCCCTTGATTTGATGTATAAAGGTATAACTTCCATATGTAATTTCTGGCAGCCCACACCCACATGGGAAAGGAGATAATGAGCCAGATTTCATGAACGAAGGTATAAGGAGTCTCAATGTTTAGCAAACTACCACAGCTCAGGAATGGAGGCAACTACATGATTTTAAACCTGTGGTTTAAAGGCTCTTGCTCAGTACGCTTCAATCTTGATTTTATTTAAACAATAGCTTGCTTTGAAGCCAGCGTAAAACACTTTGGTCAATACAAAGGTGACATATAACGGCTTGTACAAATTAAGAAATTACTCTTTTATAGCACTTTTCATCAGTGCATGTGAGAGCACTTTTCAAGGAAGACAGATGGACTGCTCCCACTTTGGAGAAAGGGAGACTACAGTACCGCATGTTGCGATCCATTTCCAAGGACACAACAGTCAGCAGCAGGGATGCTGAAATAAATGGAGGTCTTCTGAATTCCAGCTTTGAGGTCTGTTCACTACAACATGTGGCCAACTGCCTGTTGCATCTCACTTCCTAGCAAAAGGGAAGAAAATTCTATTTGAAAAATGAGAAAATCACATAATGTGTAAGCCGTGCACACACTTTAATTAATTTACAAATTGTAGTAATGTGGGCAGAAGACTGCAATAAAAGCACCCATTTCAGACAGCTATAAATAAACTGGAAATAAAAATAAACTGAGGAGAAAATTCTTCACTGAGAGAGTCATTGGACACTGGAATGGGCTGCCCAGGGAGGTGGTGGAGTCGCCGTCCCTGGGGCTGTTCAAGACAAGGTTGGACGTGGCACTTGGTGCCATGGTCTAGCCTTGAGCTCTGTGGTAAAGGGTTGGACTTGATGATCTGTGAGGTCTCTTCCAACCTTGGTGATACTGTGATACTGTGAAATGCAGTCCTGTTGACAGAAAGAGCTCATGAGGCTCTTTATTTTTGGTTTGCCATTGGAGAGATGCTCTTGCCATTCACATGTGTTTTAAAATGAAACTGTTCAGCCTAGATAATCCCATAAGGTCAGTATATAAATATGGAAAAGAAAACTGGAGGAAGACATATGAATAATTTCCTTTGTTTAATACAGAGGGTTGTGTTGGGATCTCCTAAAAGAATGAAACCAATAGCTGGTTTCATTCAGAAAACGAACAAATACATGACCTTTTGAGAATCGGAGGTTAATCTAACAAAACAGCCTCCAGAGGAGATGTTATAACTGCTCAGAAGCCTCACAAAATAGCTTGAGGTAATAAATCCCAAAGATTGCTCCAAGTAGAATAAAAGCTTTTGTGGAATTTTTTTTTTTTGATAAAAAATATATTCTCAGACAAAACACAGACTTTATGTCAAGACTTCCTATACTGCCAGCAAGTTACATATAGCTTCTTTGCTTAGGTCCCCCAGGTTCTCAGGCACTCTAGGAGCAAAATCTATCCATTCTGTGACTTTCAAGGCTTTTATTAAATTTAAGAGGAACATAAATAGTTCAAGCTGACTTGTGGGTTTTATTTTTGATGTCAAAGACACAGTCACTAACTTTTCCTCTCTTGAATGTTAATTTGTAGAACGTACAATTCATACCATAATTCACACAGAGAAGTGTGTAATGTCCCTGTAAAAACTGAGTAAATCAGGGTAAATACAACAGCTAAATCCAGGGGATTATATTTTTAACTGATGTTTATTAATGATTCTATTCTATTCTATTCTAAAAGCTTGTGATTCTGAAATATAATAGCAATGGTTTAGTTAAAGTGATGGTACCAGCTAGCAGTCTTGCTCTAAACAAGCAGAGATAGAATAGAATCAACCAGGTTGGAAGAGACCTCCAAGATCATCCACTCCAACCTAGCACCCAGCCCTAGCCAGTCAACTAGACCATGGCACTAAGTGCCTCATCCAGGCTTTTCCTGAACACCTCCAGGGATGGTGACTCCACCACCTCCCTGGGCAGCCCATTCCAATGCCAATCACTCTCTCTGCCAAGAACTTCCTCCTAACATCCAGCCTATACTTCCCCCAGCACAACTTGAGACTGTGTCCCCTTGTTCTGTTGATGGTTGCCTGGCAGAAGAGACCAACCCCCACCTGGCTACAACCTCCCTTCAGGCAGTTGTAGACAACAATGAGGTCACTCCTGAGCCTCCTCTTCTCCAGGCTAAACAACCCCAGCTCCCTCAGCCTCTCCCCAGATCGTGAGTAAAATATGGGTTCCTCAGATACTTCTTAAAATTGTGATGGTATTTACTTACATATGATTTTTAATTTTTAGGATGTTCAGAAGCTTTCCTTTGTAGCCATTGTTTGTTTATTTGTTGTTTGGTCCATTGAGGTTTGTTTGTTGGTTGGTTTGGTTACACAAAGTTTTTCTACAAAGGTAAATTCTGTTACTGCAGAATTCTAAAATATTGATGGTTGTTGTAGGATCTGATTTATGCAGACAGAAAAGAAAACTTTATATTGGGCTAAATAGGTGGTGTTAAAATCACCTTGATAGGATTTTGTATCCTGAGATTTTCTGGATAAAATGTTTAAAACATAAGGATTTCATGTGCACTTGAGGTTGGAAAATCAACACCTACATCAAGCTAACCTAGAATAGTCTCTGTGTGGAATAAAAAATTACATGGGTCCCATCTCTGCCCATCCACATTTTGCAGGCTATTTCATAACTAAGAAAGCCACTAATTTCCTTTTTTTAATATTTGTTGTGGTTTTACCCCCCCACAATGGTGCTGTTTATTGCTAAGCTACTTCTACCCATTTGTGAGTTACCTCCAGATGGGAGATGCCACCTGCACTCCTGGCTCTTCCTGTCCTTCTTCAGCTCTTGATTGTGCGCACTATAGACTGCGATGTAAAGGAAGAACATTGACAAAATGATTAAATCTAAGTAGCAGAACAGATGTTTGCTCTCTGGAAAACCTTAATCATTTGGGACTGGGTAAACCAATCATTCTATTTTTCAGTTTTGGCTTGACTGCATCTCTTCATGAAACACTGTGATTAGTCTATGTTATACTTCCATCACTAAAATCTTAACTTCCTGACAGATGTTGACAGAAAGTATCAAAACATGAATATAGTCTGAAAGTGTCAGCTGCTATTTCTTGTAAAATATATAGCAGACACTTGATTTCCCAACTTATTTTCCCTTTCCCTTTTTCTTCTTTTTCTCCTTTTCCTTTTAAATTTATTTTTAATTCTCTTTTTCTTTTTCTTTTCCTTTTCTCTTTTTCTTTTTCTTTTCCTTTTCTCTTTTTCTTTTTCTTTTTCTTTTTCTTTTTCTTTTTCTTTTTCTTTTTCTTTTTCTTTTTCTTTTTCTTTCTTTCATAAATGTTTCTGAAGCTTTTGGATATCTAATTTAAAAGAAAGTTCTTGTTTACTAAGAACCATTCACACTTCGAGATGAACTGAACATACCAAATTGTCTAGGATTTAATGTGCTGTTACTGCTTTTATTTGCATAGATAATCCTCTGCCAGATCTCTTTTGTCTTCTTCTCTGGGGACTCCTGGAATAATATTTATTTCAGATTTCAATAGGTTGTGTTGCTTTGAAACATATTATTGCACTTTTTCTGCAGTAACAATGAATCATTTACATGAACATTACACACACAAATCAGAAAAAAAAAACCACACCTTTATGATTTGCCAAATCAGAAGCAGATTGAAGCTCAAGTAACAAAGACATGCTGGATTAACATTACTTGCTGTGTTATCTTAAGCAAGGAAACCTCTATGTAAAGCTCATTGGAATTTACAATTATAAAAAGTGATGCATGAATTATTTATTCAAGTGAATAAGGCCAAATATTAATCAAAAGTCATAAAATATCTTATTAATAGAAGTTGGTCCCTTCTGCAGTGTCATCACTATAGGCATGTTGGGAACTAACAAGCCTGTTAAAAAAGAAAAGAACATATCAAGTGTATGAAAGGTGTTTCATTGCACAGTTTGGTGAAGGTTAAAAGCTTTGGTCCTCTTAGCAAATAAGAGAGGAGTTTAATAACCTGATATTATTACCCTTTAAACATATGTTCCACTGAAGCTGTAAAGAATGACCTGGGTAGACTGAGCAGAATAAGCTTTGATTATTAATACTGATAAATCAGAATAGATCTGAACTCTGTCTGAATGTGGGATGGAAGACTAAGCCTTTTGCCATATGATCTGGAAATGCTATTAACCTCGCAAGTCTCAGATGTTGGTCTCAAATGATCATTATGGTAGTGCAATATAGAGTATCCCCTGTGGCTCATTAATTAGTTTAGAGGTTATGGAGATAACTGAACTGTTATTAAAACAAAATACTTGAGAATTGCCCAAATAATAGCAAAAAAAGAGATATCTGGAAGGAATAACAAATGCCTTCTGAAATAACTGGTAAGGGGATATAACAACTTAAGAACCATTAGAAAGAATCATGTTCTCTGCTAGGAAAACAAGTGGGAACAATTTTCTGCAATTTGGCAAATGGTCATTAATTACACTGAAGAATCAGGAAACACAGAATAGGCTATTAACTTGATGTGGTTTATACTGTAGTAGCTGAAGGATAAATTATTTAAAGAGCATTAAGAATTGGAACTTAATGAAACAGGAGAAAAATGGTTTGTGGCCCCAGTAAACTTAACACAGAACACTGGGGACTCTGCTGACTTATCAAGCAGACTTGTAGAAAAGAGTCTAAACATATATTTTAACATGTTAATTTCTTCTTTATTAGAAGATTTTGTATCTCTACTAATAAGCACTCTGCAGTTACTAATCGTTCTATTACATACATATGTGAAAGTGATTACATTAATAATAAGGTACTACACTGTCTTCAAAAATTAACTAAAAGTATATGTCATTCAGTGGAGATATTGCTTATAAGCCTCATTTTACCTTGACTCTATTTTAGAACTGAACTTTCAGTCCAGAATAAAACTTTCCTCATATTTGACTTCAAAGTTTTCAGTTGGCAAACCAAAACTTTCCACTGATAGAAAATAATAAAGAATTACAGGAACAGTAATCTTTGCAACTGCCTTGGAAGGGAGTATTTAAGTTTAATGGCACTTCAGTATGTTTCTAAAGATGAAGAAGAGAAGAAAGCTTGTTGAGTAAAAGAGTTTGTGGTACAGGATAAGTGCATGGTTTTTTTCAGTTAGCTATTCCAAACAGTCCCTTTTGCAAGCCTGTAAACTAAAATATTCACTAAACTGCTCTTATCTATGAAGGTAAACATTATTCTAAATACTTGTAGCATTAAGACTTTACATAATATCTGCAAAAAGCCTTCCAAACACTCTAGAAAAACAAACATTAGAGAACAAGACAATTTAAGGTAGGAATTCTTAAAACACACTCGTGAAGCATTCCATACATTTCAAGGACTTTTACTTGTCGGAATTTATCTAGCACACTGAGGTAACCAGCAGAAATACCAATAGAGTGCAACATAGACACAATCTTCACTCAGAGAAGAAGAAAATCATCCTGTTTCACTATTTTCCAGAAGATTTTCTTTTTTACTTAATTCCAGATTTCTTTTCACAGTATCACAGTATTACCAAGGTTGGTAATCAAGTCCAACCTGTTACCACAGAGCTCAAGGCTAGACCATGGCACCAAGTGCCACGTCCAATCCTGCCTTGAACAGCTCCAGGGACGGCGACTCCACCACCTCCCTGGGCAGCCCATTCCAGTAGCCAATGACTCTCTCAGTGAAGAACTTTCTCCTCACCTCAAGCCTAAATTTCCCCTGGTGCAGCTTGAGGCTGTGTCCTCTTGTTCTGGTGCTGGCTGCCTGAGAGAAGAGAGCAACCTCCTCCTGGCTACAACCACCCCTTAGGTAGTTGTAGACAGCAATAAGGTCTCCCCTGAGCCTCCTCTTCTCCAGGCTAAACAATCCCAGCTCCCTCAGCCTCTCCTCGTAGGGTTTTTAAACCAGTTGTCCTTGATTTTAGCATTGGAGTCGTGCCTTTCTATTCACTCAAGAAATCATTGGGACAATAAACACCAATTAGCAGGTTGTGTTTGTTTGTAATACTCTTGTGGTTTAGACATACAGTGAAATTGACCTGTTGTTTTGCAGGAATATAGTTCTGCAGCTTCTTACATCCCTAATCTGCTCCAACAGGATATTTAAGCACATTTTTAGATAACCCAACTAAAATACATGAAGTATCAAGAAGATGGGACTAAATTTTTTTGCAAATTATTTTGATGTGATAAAATAAACAGCAAATTTTAGAAGGTTTTATAACCTGATTTTTCATTCTGTGAATGTTTGACTAATGCAACAGGAAAAATTCTGTTTGGATTGATCAGCTTCCAGTCTGTAAAATCTTGATGCATTTCTAGTTTTGAATGTCAGCAATTTGTAATGGCTACTGAGACCATCATTTGGAGGGTGGAGAAAAAAATATGAAATAACAGAAAAGACTAAGGAAAAAAAACCACAAACTAATAATAGAGTCCATTAGATCTGACACTTTATTCAGCAAAGAATGAACACTCTGTTCTGATCCTCTGAACACAAAAAGATTTAAACAGTGTCATTCTTGTGTTCATATTTCTATGCCTCTCTTTGAAGTCTCACTGCCTCTCTTTGTTTAGAAAGTGGTACCTAAACGATGGGTTTCTGTCAGGCTTATGATCTCAATGTAAGCTTTGGAACCTCACCTGAAGTCAAAAATCGTCAATAATCTTAAGATATTCATGGCAATAATTGGTGTTATGAGTCTAATTTGTCACTGGAAATATTTGGGAACAAGCGGTCACTTCCTTAACTCTCACAGTCTGACCCATGACCATTTTATATTATATTTGAAGATAAAAGTTTGACTGAAGTTGAGGTAAGAGACTATTTGGTGAGAATAAATTGCATTTCATGTAAAAAATAACCCAATATTCAGTAAATGTGAACTTACCATCAAACTATAAATATCATCTAAAATTTTCTTGCTGTTAAGAAGTGAGAGTAAACATTTCATTCATTCAGCTAAACTTGCCATGAAAATGCAATGTCATTGAAATCTTTTTATCTCTTTGAACTTGTGCTAGTTTGAAGCTAGCTAGAATGTTTTGGTGAGAAGAATTAGACCATAGGCTGAGAAATGAAAACAATGGTGTCTACTTCGCTCACAGTCTTGCTGAGATGTGTAAAGAAGAAAGGCAAAACAAAAGATAAAGTCACTTTGCTCTGCACTTGGTGCTGGGCTCTTCTCTTCTGCTTTGCCTGCTGGGAAGAGCTGAGGCTGCTGGCTGAACTCCATCTTGCTTTCTAACCTCACCCTCCATTTGCTTTGGCTGATTTCACCTTTGCTTCTTAATCCTCTTTGCTGAACCTCCATTCTTCCTTGGGACTGGGGTACGGTTGAGAGGGGTAGGGGGAAGGTGAGGGGTGGTTGAGAGCCCCTCTTGGGGACTCAGGTTTCTGGGAGGGGAGTTGTGTCTATATTACCTTTTTCCCTTGTATATTTCTGTATATATCTGTATATACTGTAAATATCTGCTTGTAAATTGTGCCAGCTGTAAATATAAGCTTCATTCAAATTTCCAGAGCTGGCTGAGTCTAGGCTGGGTGATTTCTAAAAGTGTGGGGGGGCGGGGGACACCCAAACCATCACAGAACTATATTAACCATCGCTTTGAACTATGTTAACCGTTACTTACATGAACCAAATAATGTGGCTCGTAACATCAAACAGAGCCTATCTGCTGTCTGTTTAGAATGGAACCAGTCATATGTTATGTACAAACTTGATCCAAGGAGCAAACATTTGGAATGATTGCACAACAAATAAACATCTGGTCTCCCAACTGGCTGAAGCCAGTTGAGAAAACATCTCCTTCTAACATTTTGATATTTTCTCCAAAATTCACTGTCAATTTTGGTTCATTACCTTAACAAGACATTCAGCTGAACCAACATCTGTCACAAGCTGAAGCGCATACGCTTTAAAGGCTGTTGACTGCTGGTGGTGTTGCACAACAGTGGTTTTGCACTGGCAAAAGGCAGTAGGGAAGATTGCAGTACTGGCGGGCAGAAAAGACCGGAGGCCTTCAATTATTGGAAGTGTATACAACCTCAAGAAGAGGATGTATCCTTTGAAGACTGTGGCAAATTGTTCAAACTTGGCATTGAGAACTTGGCATTGCAGACTTGGCATTAAATGTGTGCTGTCAAGTATGAAAGGTACAAGCATATGGTAAGCACTCAAATATCTGATGCTTAAGGGTATGGGAAGCAACTATGCAGAATTGGTAGCAGATGTTCCTTCTGAAGCATGTGCATTTAGGTTCAGAGGAAAGGCCCACAGCTTTAATGACAACCACTAACATTTGAATTATGCAAGTTTCCATAAATTCCACCTCACCTGTAGAGCTTTCTGTGTAACCCAGACATTTCCTCAACATCTCAAGACAGTCCTGTCCTTTTTGTATCATTAATCAGCTGCGGAAAAGGTTTTAGACTAAAAATACCTTCAGTAAGAAAAGTATCGTAGGAAGGAATAGAATTGCTTTAAAATTCAGTATTACTGTTTTCACTGACTCACAAATGTAGACATAAAGAAGCCTATTTCATTCATTTTGGATGTCAGTCATAATATATGAGATCTCTTTTTCACTGGTATAAGCAAATTGTTGGGTTTTTTTTGTTTGGCTGTCTTTTTGTATGTGGTTTTGGTTTTGTTCTTTTTTCCACTATTCTACATATTCCATACAGTTTTTTTCTCTTGATTTCTTTATAGCTCTTTTTCACTGTTGTTTTTTCAAGGAAGTTCTCTTCTGAAAGGAAGAACTTACTTGAAAGAAAGCTAAGGATAATAAAAACACAGCTAGAAGCTATCTATTTGTGAATGATTGACTTGGCAATGATACTGATTTGGACCTAACCCTGCAGTTTCTACTGAGTTGAGATATTGTGATGGACTTCTTGAAAATTTTGTTCAAAAAGTTCCAATAAATTCTTCAACATAACAGGTCACATTGTGCAGTTCTTACTAGACATCCTTAAAGGCAACAATACTAATTTACACACAGATATGAGATGATATAAGAACAAGTTACAGTGGGAACAGCAGATGTAAACAGACTCAGAAGAAAGATCTCAAGGCAATTCAAGCATCATATTTTGATTCACACAAAGTTTAGTACACTACAGAAAGTAACTTATTGCAATCCTAATCACAAAATGATCCAAGTCACATACAGAGCATGATTAGTGGTGTTCCCCAGGGATCAGTGCTGGGCCCAGTCCTGTTCAACATCTTTATTGATGATCTAGATGAGGGGATTGAGTCCAGCATCAGTAAATTTGCGGATGACACCAAGCTAGGAGCAGGTGTTGATCTGTTGGAAGGTAGGAGAGCCCTGCAGAGGGACCTGGACAGGCTGGATGGGTGGGCAGAGGCCAGTGGGATGAGATTTAACAAGGCCAAGTGTAGGGTTCTGCACTTTGGCCACAACAACCCCAGACAGCGATACAGGCTGGCCACAGAGTGGCTGGAGAGCAGCCAGGAGGAAAGGGACCTGGGGGTACTGGTGGATAGTAGGCTGAAGATGAACCAGCAGTGTGCCCAGGTGGCCAAGAGAGCCAATGGCATCCTGGCCTGTGTCAGGAACAGCGTGGCCAGTAGGATGAGGGAGGTTATTCTTCCCCTGTACTCAACACTGGTCAGGCCACACCTTGAGTACTGTGTCCAGTTCTGGGCTCCTCAATTCAAGAGAGATGTTGAGGTGCTGGAACGTGTCCAGAGAAGGGCAACAAAGCTGGTAAGGGGCCTGGAACACAAACCCTATGAGGAGAGGCTGAGGGAGCTGGGGTTGTTTAGCCTGGAGAAGAGGAGGCTCAGGAGTGACCTCATTGCTATCTACAACTACCTGAAGGGAGGCTGTAGCCAGGTGGGGGTTGGTCTCTTCTCCCAGGCAACCAGCAACAGAACAAGGGGACACAGTCTCAAGTGCTGGGGGAGGTACAGGATGGATGTTAGGAGGAAGTTCTTCCCAGAGGGAGTGATTGGCATTGGAATGGGCTGCTCAGGGAGGTGGTGGAGTCACTGTCCCTGGAGGTGTTCAAGAAAAGCCTGGATGAGGCACTTGGTGCCATGGTCTAGTTGACTGGATAGGACTGAGTGATAGGTTGGACTGGATGATCTTGGAGGTCTCTTCCAACCTGGTTGATCACACTGGCTATGCAGGTCAATTGCATGCAGGCATTTAGAGCCTGTCCCTGGTAAACTCGAGGCAGTGGAGTTTCCAGGCAGTTCAGGATGCAATGAGGTGGCAGCACACACTGTGCTACCTGCTCATCCCTTTTTATCAGTACAGCCCAAGACTAATGGGGCTTTGGACAGAGATTAAGCAAACAGAATGGCACTTTACCAAGCTTGACCATATTAGGTGAAACCAGGGCTTTTGGTTTCCTTTCCTGAGGTTGCTTCTCCCAGCACAGAAAGAGGATCAGCAGAACATGTCTGGACAAGCCAGAGTCCTTAGACTACTCAGTGGCTCCAAGGTCTTTGTCCTCTTTCCTGTGGTTGTTTCTCCCCATAGCAGAAAGAGGAAGAGCAGAAAAAAACATGTCTAGGCAAGCCAGGACATGTTTAAGCCTATTTTGGCCCATTCAAGCCTACCACAACTAAAGGGCAAAGCAATGCATTCCCGTTTCAGTCACACCTTTGGTTTTCAATAGTCCTTATTTCAATTTGTCCACAGTTCATCGTCGAGATCTGATTGAGATTCCTTTGGTCTTGCTCTCTGAGGCCAATTTAGAGGTCCAGAGTGAACAGCTGTGAAATGAAATCTAAGCATTGTGACAATAAAACCTGACAAGAGACTGAAAAAATAACTATAGTCTTGAAGCAAGGGATTCACACTAACTTGCATGGTTTTTCAGAGAAGCTTTTCAAGTCTCCAAGAAGTTATTACTGTTTATAGGTTTGGGGTTCTTTTCGGTTTTGTGTTTGTTTGTTTGTTTGCTTGGGGTTTTTTTTGTTTGTTTGATTTGTTTTGTTGTTGTTGTTTTTTTTTTCAATATTCATGTAAATAACAGAATGGAACTAGAAGTACAGTAAGTCATTTTCATCATACTTCACAACAATTTTTCTTGTTTCTTCCACTCTTAGATCCTTCCAGTAATTGAACATTTGGCAGAGCTCGGTATCGGAAAAGAACTAGGTTTTTTTTTTTTTCTATTTATATTGTTGCTTTTGAGTTGTATTTTATCCTAGCAATTATTGAAATCCATGGCTTCTTTCTTACAATCAAACAACTCCCTACAAGCTCCTCACAGTGTCGGTCACACAGCACCTTGCAGCCAGAGGGCTCTCTATATACGATTTAGGCAACAATGATTTCTCTAATTCAGCTTCTCTCTTCATGCCTCAGCCTGCATGCTGTATTGCTGTGATTCCTCTCCATGAAAAAAAAGAAAGGTTTTTATCTGCACTAGACCTAGAACAGAATTTTCATAAGAATTAAATATGAACTTTTAGTTGAAGAAACAGTAAAACTTGGAAGTAAATACTAACAAGGACTTTTCATTTCTGAACCTTCATCAAAGGTGTTACTATCAAAATCACTACGCCATTTCTAAGTGCTTGGCAGGAGACTTGGCTTGTTAGTCTGTGCTCAAAGGAATTCAAATGATATATTTGTTACCCCATGCCTCACCCAGATCTTTGTAGAAGCAATAGGATTTTATCCTGGGGTGGACCACACAGGATACACAACAAAATTTCCCTATTGCATAGCACTGTTTCATCTTTCACTAAGAAGCCAAAGACTAAGTAATACTCCATTTTACATTAATACTTAGTTCTCCTTAATAAACTACACCTTTGTGAAATATTTGTTCATGGCCCAGGACTTTGTACATTTATGGTTTAGGATTAGTCTGGAAAGAAACTGAAAGGATTCTGTGATTCTGTAAGTACAGTAATGTGGTTTTTATAATGAGCAGCAGGAAAAGAAAGGAAGTCCAAGAATTACTCTGGTGTAAACTCCGTAAGTAATGAACTAACACTTCAGATACTTTCCAGTTAGTTAATTTCTTGACACTATTTCAGTCCTCGTAGGTATAATTAATTCCCCTGGGACCAGGAAGGCATCTCTGGCACTCTGTGAACATTAACAAATGTGTTCTTAAAAAAGATCTTGAAGTTTAGAGATGGATGCTAATGCACAAACCAGAAGTGATCTATACAGACTCAGGAAATTTGTGGCAGAGATGAAAACTAAAGGTCATTTTAACTGATAGGAAAGTTAAGAGAAGCTGATAAATATAAATAATTATATTTATATATGTAAATACATTTTATATAAATATATAGCTATGATGTTTATATGATATGTTATAATACAGAAACACATCATTTATATTTTATATCATGTATTTATGATATGATGTATATTTATAAACAATATTTTCATCAAAAGATTTCATAAGGTCATGCTGAATGAACACTGAATGTAGATTTGCTGCTCATTATGCACAGTATACCCTAACCACTCATTATATCCTTTATGTACTACAACCTGTCATAGACCACGACTCATGTTATTGCAGGTGTGGGAGTCATTTCTAAGTGCCAGAGCTGGTTATGGTTTCAGCTAAAGTCTGGTTGACATAAAGTTGTCTATTCCACACTCTGGGGCAAAGAAAGATGAAAATATATTTTCAGAAGGATGTTGGTGATTCCTTCTGTGCTGTACAGTAAACATGGACTGATTCTGTTTTCTCCTTTCCCTGTGAAAGGAAAATATTTAATGGAAAGAATAAGAGGACGTGGCTAAGCACATCTCGGTGTTCAGGTTTGTCATGTGAAATGCTGCCAGGGAGCCTCTTTCTGTTCCACTTCAAATCTCTCTCCTAAGAAGTATAATTTCTGTGTCTTTACCTGTCATAAAATGGCCTCTAAGTATTGTAGTTACAGTAACTTGCAATGATAAATAAAAGAAGATGAGCCTCTAAACATAATTGTCTCTACAGCTGTGCAATGTTCCTGAAGGCTGTTATCTTGATACTAGGTAAAGGAAAAATGTAATTGAAAATTTCCTGTAAAAGAAGTTGAAGTAGTTTAGGAAGCTAATGTTATACAGTTCATATCTTATCAATAACAACTTAGAATCATAGATAGAATCATAGAATCAGTCAGGGTTGGAAGGGACCACAAGGAGCATCTAGTTCCAAACCCCCTGCCATGGGCAGGGAAACCAAACCCTAGATCAGGTTGCCTACAGCCTCATCCATCCTTAAACACCTTCAGGGATGGGTCCTCAACCACCTGCCTGGGCAACCCATTCCAGGCTCTCACCACTCTCATGCTGAACAACTTCCTCCTCACATCCAGTCTGAATCTCTCCACCTCCAGCTTTGCTCTGTTCCCCCTAGTCCTGTCACTACCTGGTTGCCTAAAAAGTCCCTCCCCGGCTTTTTTGTAGGCCCCCTTCAGATATCTGAAGGCCACAATAAGGTCACCTCAGAGCCTTCTCTTGTTCAGACTGAAGAGCCCCAGCTCTCTCAGTCTGTCCTCATAGCAGAGCTGCTCCAGCCATGGCCCTTCTCTGGACACACTCCAGCACACCCACATCCTTCTTGTAATGGGGGCTTCAGAACTGGATGCAATTCTGATCTTCATCAATACATCATTTGCATCTGCTCTTCTTTTCAAAGAGTTACAACTGACATCCTTAGCTGACACATTTCGGGAAATAAGCTTCCCTTTTTGTCTGTATTTGATTCAAATAAAGCAGAACACACAGAGTTAGATTCCAGGTGCTTTTACATCTTGCACATGGATAAAGTGGTCTAACATGGGAAAAGAAAAAATGATACGAATGTGTTCTGATTTGATATTGTAAGTCTTCAATGCAAACAATACAGATAAAACAAGAGAAAAAAAAAATCCATTTTCAATGTACTGTGCAGCTAATGAAGGACTTGTGATCTTTTTAGCACCCAAACCTTCCTTCAGCAGCAACCACGGCAAGACACAGGCAACAATTGAGAAAGATTTGATGTGTGCTGCTGATAATCCAGAAGTACACAGGCTCTTTGTTGCCATATTGGCAGGCCAGCCATCTGCCTGAGTGCAATATATAGCTCTGTCTGATCTCTGAAGCTTATCTGTCTGATTTTGATTTGCTTTTCCCACAACAGGACTGCTAATTCAAATCTCGCTCCTATAGGCAGATGGCTATTTTCATGAAACTTGGAGGAATTTAGTGGGGTTTTATACTTTGTCCTTCTCTCAAATTTATTTGAGATGCTCAAAGGTGATTAGGAGGAGGATGCAGGGAGACAAATAAACAGATGGATAGGGAGGCAGATAATGTAAATGTACACGGCAGAGGAAACAGCAAGAGCAGCTTTGTGATGGCATCAGAATTGTCAGTCATTAATAAGAGAAATACCAATACTTGTGTACTCACATTACAAACATGAGCATGTCCCAGTAGGCAGTTAGCAAGGCAAACACCTAAAGACACTTGGGAAATAAGATGAGTTTACAGAATATAGTCAAAATGCTCCTAGAATAAAATTCACCCATGCCAGCAACTAAGCCCCAGAGAGCTGTTTGCTTATCTTTATCAGTGGGACGAAGGAGAGAACTGGAAGAGTAAAAGTAAGAAAACTCATGGCCTGAGATCAAGACAGTTTTGTGAGTAAAGCAAAAGTTGTGTAAGCAAGCAAAGCAAAATAATGACTGCATTGCTTCCCATCACCAGACAGGTGTTCAGACATCTCCAATAAAGCAGGGCTCCATCACAGAATCATAGAATGATAGAATCAACCAGGTTGGAAGAGACCTCTGAGAGATCATCCAGTCCAACCTATCACCCAGCTCTATCCAGTCAACTAGACCATGGCACTAAATGCCTTATCCAGTCTTTTCTTGAACACCTCCAGGGAGTCTTAAATTGAATGTCTTTCCTTTCCTTTTTATTCTCCCATTCTATGCTGGGCATAGAATCATAGAAAAGTTGTGGCTTTTTATTTGTAGTTATATTTGACTTCTTAATAAAACAGCCCTATCAGAAGTTTTGCAATGCCTTAGTGTTTCAATGTAACTGAATTGAGATGAATCCAACCAGCTGGCAATGGGGAGCAAAAGGAAAAGGATAATAATATACATCCTCTATGTATTATATGTTCCACTACGTGATAGAGAAGTTTCCTAAGGGACAATGTAGGGTCAACTTTTAAAGTGCCTTGATCATCATTCCAGATAAACTTTTGTAGATCCATGTGCTCATCTCATTTGTATTTCTGAGTCCAGAATCTCACTGATAGACATGAGGAATTCTATATAAAATCTTGATGTAAAAGCTTTCATAATTGACTATTCCAGGTTCTAATGTGACCATTTACCAGATATGTTTTTAAGGTATTTAGGATAGTCTAAATACTTTAGTCACTAAGATTTCAGAGAGGTATTTTGAAATGCCATTTCTGATTTTATTTTTGTGTGTGCTAGTTTGAAGCTAACTAGAATGTTTTGGTGAGAAGGATTAGATCACAGACTGTGAAAGGGAAACAATGGTGATGTCTACTTCACTCACAGGCTTGCAGAGATGTATAAGAACAAGAGTATAAACATAGATAAGTAGTTCGGGCACAGCCTGGGCTTTTGAGCTGCATTTTCTCTCTAACCTCACCCTCTATCTCTCTGATTAATCCACTCGCTTCCTAACCCCCCTGGCCAACCCTCCACTGTTCCTTGGGGCACAAGGCAACATCTGGTATAATGTAGAGGGGTGGGAGAAGGTGGAAGGGTGGTTGAGAGCCCCTCCTGGGGACTCAGGTTTCTGGGAGGGCTGTTGTGTTTCTGTATTACCTTGTACCTTGTATATTTCTGTATATAACTGTATACACTGTAAATATCTGCTTGCACATTGTGCTAAGCTGTAAATATAAGCTTCATTCAATTTCCAGAGCTGGCTGAGTCTAGTCTGGGTGACTTCCAGAGTGTGGGGGAGCGGGTAATACCCAAACCATCACAATTTCTTTCTTATATCTTTATATCTTGTTACCAGTGCTGTTCTCAGTTCAAATATATTCCTGCTTTAAATTTGTTGGAGTTTTCTCTGTGCTAAAGGGGCCTTTCAGTAGAGTGAAGAAATAGCTAAAAATTATTTCTTATGGTTTCTTATGGTATAAAACACTTTTAAAGATTTAAAGAAAGGAAGCCCAGCGCTGTTTAATTACTTATTTTTAATCTCAGGAAATATTTTGAGCCCTATTTTTCTACTTTATAGAAATAATTTCCATCTGTCATTATTCTCCTACAGAAAGATGAATGAATCTACAACTGTTAAACCTTTTAAAAGTGATCAGCTTTCATGAGAGGTCAGTCAGAAGTCAAACTAGACATTTTTTAAGCAATTGAACACTAGAATATTCCATTATAGATGTCAAGATGAGATGTGACTAATGTGACAAAAAAGTAACGGTCAGAGGCTAATAATCCACTGAGAAGTCATTCGTGGATTTCATTTAAATTGCCTCAGATGATTTTTAAAAGTGTATTCCCTCGTCAGATCTTTGCTGTTTACAGGAGTTGCAGCTACATGTCTAAGCAGACTTCTTACTATCTGTGTTAGCATTGAAATTGCTGAACTAGGCTTTTCCTTAAAAACAGAAACCAGACTTTGTTAACTAAGTAAAAGCCATCTCCTCCAAGATATATTCGTTTGGTAAGACAAACATATTTTTAAAGTCCATTTTATTATTTTTAGAAGCTCTTTAAAATTAGAAGGCAACCTCATTAAAATATATACCTGAGAGAAGAGGATTCTGGGTGTCAATGTAGTGAACAAATCCTAATACAAAACTGCTTGCTGATTTGTAAACAAACATATGGTTAATGAACCTGCTCTGAAGAACCAAATTTGAGGGGAAATGCTAAGAATCACTGTAGTGGTTTGGGTATCCCCCCCCCGCCTTTTAGAAAATACCCAGACTAGACTCAGCCGGCTCTGGAAATGTGAATGAAGCTTATATTTACAGCTGGCACAATTTACAAGCAGATATTTACAGTATATACAGTTATAGACAGAAATATACAAGGTAAAAAAGGTAATACAAACACAATTCCCCTCCCAGAAACCTGAGTCCCCAGGAGGGGCTCTCAACCACCCCCTCACCTTCCCCCTACCCCCCTCAACCTTACCCCAGTCCCAAGGAAGAATGGAGGTTCGGCCAAGAGGGTTAAAAAGCAAGGTGAAGCGGCCAAGCAAAAGGAAGGTGAGGTTAGAAAGCAAGATGGAGTCCAGCTAGCAGCCTCAGCTTCTCCCCAGCAGGCAAAGCTCCCCAGCGAAGAGAAGAAGCAAGTGCCCTAATCTTTGTTTTGCCTTTCTTCTTTACACATCCCAGCAATACTGGGAGGGAAGTAGACCTCACCACTGTTTTCATTTTACAGCCTATCATCTAGCTTTTTTTGTAGGCTCCCTTCAGATACCTGAAGGCCACAAGAAGGTCACCTGGGAGCCTCCTCTTCTCCAGACTGAACAACCTCGACTCTTTCAGTCTGTCCTCATAGGAGAGGTGCTCCAGTACTCTGATCAACCTCATGGCCCTTCTCTGGACATCTTGTAATAGGGGCTCCAGAACTGGATGCAGTACTCCAGGTGGGGCCTCACCAGAGCAGAGTAGAGGGAGAGAATCACCTCCCTAATTCAGTAATTCCCAGTGTATATCCCACACAGAATCGCACAATGGTAGTAGTTGAAAGAGACCTCTGGAGATCATCAAGTCCAAACGCACTGCTAATACAGGTACATCTAGATCAAGTTGAACAGGATCACATCCAGGTGCATTTTGAATACCTCCAAAGAAGGAGATTCCACAACCTCTCTGAGCAGCCTGCTTCCGTGCTAGGTAACTCAAGGTGGCAGTAAGATGTTCTTTCTGCTTTCTTTTTTTTCCTAAACATGAAGGAGTGCAGTTCTCTGTGCTTCTGCTTGCATAACTTGCTCCAGTTCTTATTATGTTGGTGGCCTTGGTCCCTTATACTTGCTCAAGTGAAAGCAAGAGGAAAACAAACAGAAGATTAACTTACTGATTTCACTGTTTCTTAGATGTGAACTCATTGGAGAAAATTACTTAATTACATGGATTTTAATTTCACCTCACTTGCACTTCCCCTTGTTGGGGATTTCAGTGCTTCCATGAGAAGTGAACAAGCAGTTAAAACATCGTGTCAGACGGAATTCCTGCCAGCTACTCTGAACAAAACCAGATTCCCTCGCATGTTCATTTTATCATTCCAGGTATTTCTTGTATATTTTTTTCATTTGGTCTACAACTCTTTTGGTTCAACACTGTTTCATCCTGCCTCAGCAGCATCTAGTGTAACAAAGCCAAACCCTCACAATGCCCGTCTTGATGCAGTGGCACTGCTTTCCCTCCCCTCTCGTCCCTTGTTGCAAAGGTAGAATATGTAATGCCTCAGAAATGTGTCCTCTCAGCCATGATGTCTCCTGAAGCTCTCCTGGCTTCCATGCCACACATTCCATATGCCTTAACACACTTCCCAGCCTCAGCACACAATTCATAAAAGTCTACAATTCCTGCTATGAGCAATTACTGAATCTCTTTGCTCAGAATATGCTATGTTCAGCTGGAGTACCCCACTCAGAGTGTATTAAGTCTTGGCTCTGTTATCATCTATTTCCCAGCCAGGAATTATGAGAGTTATGACACAAGAGGAAAACTAAAAAAGCAGAATTGACATTGATTTCCATGTGTGCATGATCTTGCTCCAGAGACTAGTAACATAGCAACAAGGGTTGAATCTTTTTTTCCTCACAGCCACACCCACCCCTCCTTCCCCCCCCCAATTTATGTAGCTCTATTCATCTATTTTAAGATTGTGGTTTAAGTTGTATGCTTCCTTCAGTGTATTGTGCCTGTATTGAAAATAGAGGATATGTTCACAGTACCTTGCTCACAGTACTCACTTCCAAATGTATTATGCTTATGACAGTTAGACCCTGGTGTAGCATCTGGTTTTGATGGAATTTCTGCTTTTACTAACTAATGTTGTTGCTCTGACCAGGTCATCGTGTGTGACTTCATCTGATATCAACCAGCATGGTTTAGTTGGTTTATTTTACGTCTAAATCTCAACATCTCCATTTCACTCTTTACAATGCTCTTGTGTAACTTCCTTCAGTAACATCAGCCAAGAGTAAGATGGTTTTATAGATGCATTTTATTTCTGCTCGGGCTCCCTTTTTGTGTCAATACACTATTATCCTCTCCTAACCTTAGCAGTGAAGCAGAGCTACCAAGTTATGTATGAGCACTAAGACGCAGAACAAGATAATAGCAAAGTCTCAACCAAATTTTTGGATATCCCACTCCCTGAACACTTTTGTACTCAAGGTAGAGATCAGATCTCATTAGCCAGTGCATGAGACTACGGTGCACTACAGAGGAAAGTTTCTAGGTAGGTCTGTGCTCAAGAAGCTGAACTGTCAGAAGTGGTAAAGAAGCATATGGTGGTTTAAAATTTACCCTTCTGACAATTTGGCAGGTACCTATCTCAAGTCAGAATTTAAAGCTATGAAAGCTCTCAAAGCTTTCATTTTCCAAAAGAAAAAAAAAAAAGACCAAATACTTGACAAGCGAAAATTTTCTTCTTGATATCAAGTGCTTATGGGATGTTCTGATAGTGAAGCTAAGCCAGAAAGCCTTTCTATAAAAGAAAATAGGCTCTTGTGTATGTTATTTTTATCATCTAACTTCACTAACATCCCTAAGTAGCCTTTCCTATGAAAAAAACAGACAGGATGAATCAGAGCAAGAACCTGCTTACACATTGACCGAGTTATTTGTTGTGATTTTGGAATCTGCTTCTGAGAAAAAAAATCACAAGCCTAATATCAGTGTTCCATCAAACACTGTTCATATAAAACACTTCTTGGTACAAAAATCAAGTCCTTTTCCCTCAGACACAGTGTTTAACTTTCAGAAGGGAGTAAATCAACAGAAGCTCAAGGTATCAGTGATGGGATTTTTTGTCAAACTAAACTCTCTTGCCAAAGCCAGCCTGCTTTTTTTGCCACTCCCCTTCAACCAAATTTCTAGAAGGTTTTTATGAGGACCAGGTGCTCTTCAAGCTATCATTTGATCCCTCATCTCACACGTAAAATTGAAAGGCAGCTGTTGCAGATGGGACTGATTGAAATTTTTAAAACTTTAAGAATTCCCAGCATTTATAGTACCTAAAGCCAATTTCAGCTAAGTGCCAGGACTCCGATAATTTGTTTGCTCTCCAGATGAGTACATATTTAGAAATTGTTAATTTCGTGGTTTCTATCTCACAAAGCTTTCCTGAACTTGGGCAGGGCCCAAAAACTCGTACAGCTTCCAGTTAGCTGAAATATGTCATTATGACAAGAATCAGGAGGACAAAAGATGTAGTAGGTACAGATTTGAATGTGACTGAATTTCAGGAATTTCAGTTGTCAAACAAGATTTTCAGCAGTAGGAACTGGTTGCATAATTCTCAACTGCAGCTTAGCACGAATAAAAAAGAGGACATTTTGTGTTGCTGCTGCCACTGAACCATTTTTAAAATAAAAACTGAACCTATTAGCATCTGTGGGTAGCAAATTTCTGTCTGTCTCCAAAATGAAGGATGACATTAGGACCGCTTTGCACATGTATATTTGAAAGATGACATAGTTTATTTCAAAGAAATTGATTACACTTGAATATTTTGTTTCTTTTAAAGGGTGGTTGGAGGGTTTTTTTGACATAAATTGTGTTATTGCAGTCAGAGATTATATTATTTGCTGTAAATTGACAATTACAGTTAAAGGATTCTCCTGTCTTTTTTGATTCTTGGAAACTAAACCAGAACTACCTATGAATAAGAATATACTGATAAACTCAAACAGACATTTCAGTGTCCTAAATAATTTATTGATGCTTAGAAAAGAACAGATAAATATGCAGGTGGCTAATTTTTAATGTGAGCCTCTCAATGATTTATTAGGAACATCTGCCATTTGGTTTATATGTGTTCTGTTCACTACTCAGACACTCATAAAAAAGTTGACCTGGAATGAGAGAACTGCTTCATAGCAGGCACGATGCATACAGTGCAATGTACATACCATTGCTGATAAAGAGATGATTAAGTTTCTTGCACGGACTGTCAAGCACAAACAAAATTATTTTGCCTTTTTTTTTCCTCTTTTAGTCATGCCAAAGTTTAATCAGAAGGTGAAAAATAAGAGAAAGGACTTGGTAGAGATTTTGAGCAGACACAAATTGTATAGCTCTCCATCAACATATGGATGAAAAGATTTTTATGAGCAAGTAAAACTTTCTTCAAGAATCTGCTACAATTTCAGCAGAGTAGCTTTAGTACAGGGTTTACCTTGACTGTGTATGTAGGTCAGCTTACTTTGGTTGAACTTGAACAAAACTCATGAATGAATTTAGCCTATGATAGAAGTCAAAGACTGTAATGTTAAATATATGTGGCTGAGGGTAATTCTTATGAGAATAATTTTTTGTATAAGCTGTGTTGCCATAGAAGAAGTTTTCCTCAAATAGACTGCTTCCCTGTTTCCCTTTCTTTGTATTCAAGCAACCATGACAGGCTGCTCCTGGAACGGGACATTGCAGTTTAGATAGCACTTGGGTGCCCACACCTCTGCCAGCTCAAGGCAGTTGCCGTCACCTTCACAACTGAGTCTGTGTAAACAAAGGTGAAGCAGCAATCACTCAAAATATTTGAGGCACTTGACATTTTGCAACCACCACAATGCTATGTGCAAGTGCCCCGAGAATGATTCAGCTAAAGTCAGGTCCCAGTAATATCACAAGTGGCATGTGATCTGCCCTGCTATGGGACCACCTCCTACCAACCATCCCTAGGTGGGGAATGACAGGGGATTTAGGAATAAAAAGGCAAAACAACAAATAGTTGGTGTGCATCCACCACCAAAAGGACATTAACCATGCCACTGGGACTTGGAGTGGTGATACTTTTCTCCTCTTACCTCTGGTCTTATCCCACTTCTCTCTCTCTCCTGCTCTGTCTCTGGTGTGTACTAGGTAATCTCCTTGACTGTAAAACTAATGAGATGTACATGAGTGTGTAATTAGTAAACTTACAATCATTTTAGCCATTTCAGTGTCAGTTTGCCTTAACTCACTCCTTAGGTATCTCTAAAGAACCTCCCACAAACCCTTTCCCTGAGCATGGGTTGCAACCCTTGTTTGTGCTAATGTGAGTATAATAGAGGAGAACAGAGCCTTTGGTATATTCATGTACCACCAAATCATCCTGAAACACATGTTCTTGCAGTGAATTACAGTTGTCATGTGTCAGTATTTCCAAATGGGCTACGTTATTAAAGCTAACTACAGGGACAAGTGCTCTCTGAAAAGCCGTTTCTTGATGAGAGAGCCCTGTCCAGTACCATGGAAAGGATTAAAACAATCAACCAACCAGAAAACACAAACACTTCAATAACTCTGTAACTTAAAGCAAACACTGCAGTCCCTCTGATTTCTAAGGGAGTTCTCCCACACACTAAAGGAAGTGCAGTTTTCACCACTTTGCTATCCTGGGCAAGAATACCAAGTGCTAGCTTTTGAATCTTTACAATTATGTGGGTTTTGGGGGTCTGTGTGTCTTTGGGGTTTTGTGGTTTGTTGGTTTGGTTTTATTCCTTTACTGTTTGGATGATTATTAGGACTGGGCAGTTCATTACAAATTCAAGTACTGTACACAATTATTCAACTAATTAATTTAATTTTTATGATCAGGTTACCCACCAGGTGAATGTGGGGAAGGCTGTGGACGTAGTCTACCTGGACTTTAGCAAAGCCTTTGACACTGTCTGCCACAACAAGCTCCTGGCTAAACTGGCAGCTCATGGCTTAGACAGATTCACTCTGTGCTGGGTCAGGAACAGGCTGGAAGGCTGAGCCCAGAGAGTTGTGGTGAATGGTGCCACATCCAGTTGGCAGCCAGTCACTAGTGGTGTTCCCCAGGGATCAGTGCTGGGCCCAGTCCTCTTCAATATCTTTATTGATGATCTGGATGAGGGGATTGAGTCCAGCATCATTAAGTTTGCAGATGACACCAAGCTAGGAGCAGGTGTTGATCTGTTGGAAGGTAGGAGAGCCCTGCAGAGGGACCTGGACAGGCTGGACGGGTGAGCAGAGGCCAATGGGATGAAATTTAACAAAGCCAAGTGCAGGGTTCTGCACTTTGGCCACAACAACCCCAAGCAACGCTACAGGCTGGGGACAGAGTGGCTGGAGAGCAGCCAGGAGGAAAGGGACCTGGGGGTACTGGTGGATAGTAGGCTGAAGATGAGCCAGCAGTGTGCCCAGGTGGCCAAGAGGGCCAATGGCATCCTGGCCTGTATCAGGAACAGTGTGGCCAGTAGGACGAGGGAGGTTCTTCTTCCCCTGTACTCAACACTGGTCAGGCCACACCTTGAGTACTGTGTCCAGTTCTGGGCTCCTCAACTCAAGAGAGATGTTGAGGTGCTGGAACGTGTCCAGAGAAGGGCAACAAAGCTGGTGAGGGGCCTGGAACACAAACCCTATGAGGAGAGGCTGAGGGAGGTGGGGTTGTTTAGTCTGGAGAAGAGGAGGCTCAGGGCAGACTTCATTGCTGTCTACAACTACCTGAAGGGTGGTTGTAGCCAGGTGGGGGTTGGTCTCTTCTCCCAGGCAACCAGAAACAGAACAAGGAGACACAGTCTCAAGTTGTGCTGAGGGAAGGTCTAGGCTGGATGTTAGGAGGAAGTTCTTCACAGAGAGAGTGATTGGCATTGGAATGGGCTGCCCAGGGAGGTGGTAGAGTCACCGTCCCTGGGGGTGTTCAGGAAAAGACTGGATGAGGCACTTAGTGACATGGTCTAGTTGAGTGGATAGGGCTGGGTGCTAGGTTGGACTGGATGATCTTGGAGGTCTCTTCCAACCTGATTGATTCTATTCTATACCTTTGTGCACCTAAGTAGTAGGATTTCTCTACTAATATCCTTGTGCTGAAACCCATAGAGGATACTTCAGCAAATAATGCAGTTAAAATATATGCCAAATCACTGTCATGAGATTACTGCTACTAATGACTTCAATATTTTCCATTATTTTGTTCTGATCAAAAGAACTCTTAGCATCACCTGGCCCGAATAAAAAATGAATACTTTAATCACACTGTACACAAAAATGCCAATGCCCAAATACTCTTTATTAAAACGTCACAGTACAAAAGTGTTTTTCTTGATGACTTGTAAGGCAGGACTGAGTTCATTACACTCTTTTATTTCTTTTGCCGAGCCAACATGAGTTTAATAAAAAGATAGCTTTATTTTTATCACTACATCAAGTAGATTTCATTTGTTACAGATTGGAAATCTGAAATCTTTGAAACTGAGGGTGAAGAACTAAAATAATTCTTGAAATCCAGACCACTAAGCTCATCTGTGCAACTACATTTTGTGTGTTGGCTAAAAGGCTCAACCTATTAAAGCACCTTGCTCTGCTCTGTTGAGACCTCACCTGGAGTATTTCATCCAGGTCTGGAGCCCTCAATAGAAGAAGGACATGGAACTGATGGTGCGGGTCCAGAGAAGGGCCACAAAAATGGTGAGTTGGAGCATCTCTGACACAAGGACAGGCTCGGGGAGCTGGGGTTGTTCAACCTGGAGAAGAGAAGGCTCCAGGGACACCTAATAGCAGCCTTCCAGTACCTGAAAGGGGCCTACAAGAAGGCTGAAGAGAGACTGTTCTCAAAGGCCTGTGGTGATAGGACAAGGGGCAACAGCTTCAAACTGAGAAGAGCAGAATTAGATTGGATGTTAGGAACATGTTCTCTACTATGAGTATGGTGGAACACTGGAACAGGTTGCCCAAGGAGGTGGTTGAGGCCCCATCCCTGGAGATATTCAAAGTGAGACTTGACAGGGCTCTGGGCAACGTGGTCTGGCTGAGAATACCGCTGCTGACTGCAGGGGGTGGGGAGGGTGGACTAGATGACCATTGGGGATCCCTTCCAAAACAGACCATTCTATGATTCTATGATTCTGTGTCCTAGGTGTATGATAAATTGTGTTAGAGGTGGTTTTGCATGTATCATATCCAAAACAGAGAAGAGATATCTCCTAAGTATATAATATTGAAAAGCATTAGATGACAAACTACTCCCTAGAAGATGAGAAATAACAGCTGTGGCAATGAAAATCATAGCTTAAATAAAACCAAGCTGTTGTAGGTGCAACTCGGCATAACTTCTCTACAATTAGTCTGTAACAAAGTTAGTGGGAGAGCTTGCCTTTGCAAATATGGAAAGATCATGTCAATTCCTTCAAATAATAGTCATTATGCTTTAAAAATATGTAAAGAGTGACAAAAAAACAAACAGTGTACCGCAAGCTAGTGGTACTTTAACCCCTATGTAGGAAATTTGAATGATGCCTATTTCTTGAAACAATAAAAATTTTTTTTTTTTCATTCTATAAAATAATTAAATCACTTAGTAAACATTCAGATTTGTTTTCTTTATTCTTGTTTCTAGCCCAAGTATCTACAAGTCCTTTGTTTAAAAAAGCCCCACAGCATTCTTTCATATTGCCTTCCCTTACTGTGAATCCAGGCACAACAACTTTGTGCACTTTCAGCAGACGTGTACGGGCTTGCCAGCGTGTCAGGGCACAGATGCTGCCCAGGCTGTGATAGATGAAGACAGGAGCATAGCACATAGGGTAATGTCATTTCTCCAGGTCTTGGATATGCCCCTTATTTCCCAGTCTTTAGAGAAGAATGATTTCAATTCCCTCATGACCGCAGTTTTCTTTTGTTAATTTCATATACATATATATATAAATGTGGAGGGATTTCTTGCTAACAGAGGACATGAACTGATAAGAATGAGCAACCCTGTGCTGCAGAAGTGTCCTTGAATCCATCTCAGAGGCAGGAAACCAGGTGGTGGATAACACCCCCCACGTGCAGCTGCATGTGGGCAGAGTCAGCCAGCCGCAGGGGGCTGACCCTACAGGTTGTTTATATAAGTTAACCTATCTGTACCTCACACATAACCTTAAGCCAATCTGTACTTTCCACATGTACCGATCCTGAACTAAGTTAGCTATGCATGCCTCTTCCAAGTTAGTATAGAATAGAATAGAATAGAATCAACCAGGTTGATTGATGTTACACTGGCTATGCCGGCTGATTACATGGAGGCATTTAGAACATGTTTCTGGTAAACTCAAGGCAGGAAGTTTCCAGGATACAATAAGGCAGTGAGCAATGGCAGCAGGCATGAGTATAACAGCAGAGCACACATTGTGTTACCTGCTCATCTCTTTTTATCAATACAGCCCAAGACTAATGGGCCTTTGGACATAGATTAGCCAATCAGAATGGCACTTTTCTGAGCTTGACCATATTAGGTGAAACTATAGTCTTGTTTTACCCAAATTTGGGAAAACATTGGCCTTGCACAAGGGAACCACAAGCTAAGCATGTGTACCTTGTTTATCACAGGATGCAAACAAGTCTGGACAGGCCAGAGTCCTTAGATTCAGTGGCTCCAGGTTCTTTGTCCTCTTTCCTGCACTTGCTTATCCCCATAACAGAAGGAGGGAGAGCAGCAAAAACATGCTTGGGCAAAACAGGACATGTATAAGCCTATTTTGGCCTGCTTAGGCCTGCCGTGACAAGAACATCATAGTGTCAGTTCCCACCACAATTGTAGCTTGACTGCAAATACATATTTATAATTATATTGAATCAATTATTACATTTCTGTGCTCATACAAACTAAAAACTGTATACAAAAGATAATTTTCTGAAATTTCAGACCAGTACCAGTGACAAAGTTGGACTTTCAGATTTCTGCAATTTATTTTCCAGTGACTTTCAAAACATTGAACCTGGAAGTGGTCAAAAAGATACTTCAAATTCATGCTAGAATCTAAACTTGCACATTTCTTGTTCCAGAGCTTTAGATTTGGAGCCACTTTTGTACGAATTAGCTTGAGCACCATAAGCTTCATTCTGGCTGAAAGAGTATATTAAATCACATAATGATCTCATGTAACTCCTTATTCTAAGGCATAAGCAGATTAGGGCATATGGTTGACACATATGGTTGACTCTTTTGCTTAGTGATAATGTTTTGTCAGTTGGTTGATTATTGTTTATGAAGTATGTGAAGGGAGATTTTGGTCTGCAGTATTTAAGCATATCATGAAGCTCTAGCAACAAGATCACAGTTTTTCCATTACCTAAGGAGCTGAAAACCAGAATATTCTGTCCTGGCAGATCCATGGGAAAAAAAGATGGTGGACTCATTCCTCTTTAGGCTGTGCGATGTGATCTGCGTTAACATCTTTTGGCAGTTCCTTGATGTTGAGTGACCTCTTGTCAACCTGCATAAGTTTCAGGGCATATCTGTGAATAACTGGTTATTTGGTTTGCCTCGGTGTGGACCTGAATGCAGTTCAACAGAAGATTAAGATATGAGGCCATAGTAGGCACCTACCTACCTGTTAAGGAACTCCTGATGTGTTTAATGCCTGTGAAGAAGGATTTTTCTCACTTCTCTGCTGAAAGTGTCATGAGACAGTAAATGTGTCATCATCTTCACATGGAACTTCTTATTACTTATTTAATTCTCAGGAAGATGATAAAAATAAAAACTCAGAGTTGTTCATTGTTTACATAGGAAGACTTTCTGAGCAAGCCAACGAGAATATTGTAGAACATGGGCAAAATAAAACATCAGAAAAAAATAAACCAAACAAAAAAAAAGAAAAACAATAACAACAACAAAAACAAACAAGTAAATAAAAACAGAGCTAAGGAAATGTTAAGATGTTTTCTCTCACATTTTGCATTTTGAGACATCCCTTCTTTCAATAGTCTGTATGGATCACCAACAGTACCACACACCTTGACCCCTCTCCAAAATTTCTGTTCTAGTATTGCAACATACCAGCTTTGCATCCTCCTAGGACAATTGAGAAAAAGAAAATTCTCTTGTTCTCATAGAAGATGTGCTGGATTATTGCTGAGAGGATTTCCAAGGGATTTCTATTAAGAAAGTGGAGGGAGTGGGCCTTGTTAGAATGAAATGGGTCTCATGATCCTGAATGTGGGTGCCTGCTAGAAAAAATGTTATGTAAGTAGGTCATCATTTCAAGCTGTAAGGATTTAGGAATACTTTACTTTAAAATGTTAGAGGCTGCTGAATCCAGTAGTTCGATGAACAGGAGGTTGTTGTGACTCCATGTTCTAAGGCTCAGCAAGGGTGAGCATGAATTGGTGTCCTCAGCTTTCAGTGGGCTTCCAACTAGGAGCAAAGGCATGACTATACTTCTTGGACAGCCTCTAGGAAGTGGTCCTAGATTCCTTATTCACACTAATTTTCTGAGGTTTCTGAGCCTGACATGTTCCCCTATGTGCTGCTGGGATTCTGTGTTCATGGTGACTATCCTTTAATCATATAATCTAACTTATATTTTTAAAGTATTTTTCCCTCATATGGTAGTAAATTGAATTTACAAAGTAATAATTATTCTTCATAGTCAACAGCAGACTATAAATGCTCAATTCAGTGCAGACATTTCAAAGGCTTGATTTGTAGGGATGCATGAGGTCTTTCCAGCATGTTACTACAGTCTTTATGTCTAAGAGTACATTGTTCTTGTCTATTCTACTCTTTTCATTTCTATATTCTATTTGTGAACCATAAGACTTATTTAATCTCACTTGCATATAGCCATGCTGCTATACCTTTATATTAAAGATATTTTTATTTTTTCTTTAGAATAGAATTTAATAGAATAGAATCAAGCAGGTTGGAAGAGACCTCCAAGATCATCCACTCCAACTTAGCACCCAGCCCTATCCAGTCAACTAGACCATAGCACTAAGTACCTCGTCCAGTCTCCTCTTGAACGCCTCCAGGGACGGTGTCCACCTCCCTGGGCAGCCCATTCCAATGGCAAATCACTCTCTCTGGGAAGAACTTCCTCCTAACATCCAGCCTATACTTCCCTCAGCACAATTTGAGACTGTGTCCCCTTGTTCTATTGCTGGTTGCCTGGGAGAAGAGACCAACCCCCACCTAGCTATAACCTCCCTTCAGGTAGTTGTAGACAGTAATGAGGTCACTCCTGAGCCTCCTCTTCTCCAGGCTAAACAACCTCAGCTCCCTCAGCCTCTCCTCATAGGTTTTGTGTTCCAGGCCCTTCACCAGCTTTGTCACCCTTCTCTGGACATGTTCCAGTACCTCAACATCTCTCTTGAATTGAGGAGCCCAAAACTGGACACAGTACTCAAGGTGTAGCCTGACCAGTGCTGAGTACAGGGAAGAATAACCTCCCTCGTCCTACTGGCCACACTGTTCCTGATCCAGGCCAGGATGCCATTGGCTCTCTTGGCCACCTGGGCACACTGCTGGCTCATCTTCAGCCTACTATCCACCAGTATCCCCAGGTCCCTTTCTTCCTGGCTGCTCTCCAGGCACTCTTTGGACTTAATATAAGAGATAAAGGCAATCATGGCGATTTTTGTTCTGTAAGATGTGGTCCACAATTTCTCTTTTACTCTTCCATAAGCCCTAATGTTCTAAGGAGTAAATTCTTACTTTTGTATTGGAGTAATGGGAGTTTTGCAATATGTTAATTGTCTGCCACTTCAAAATCTTGTGACCTACTTTGACTGATAGTTTTGAATGACTTAAAAATGATGATTGGTCCCAAGAGTATATATGATATTCTGTTAGAATGTCAGCTTAAAAAGTGAGCAGACTTGACATGTCTGTGATAGTCTGTTACTCCAGAAATAAGTGTCAGCATTCAAGGCTGTTTTTGAACCTTGTGTAGGCTGAATGTTTCACATCTTGATGGTTTTCTGCTATATAGCTGAGACTTGATGACATTTATTTCTGACCTTTGGAATGATGAATTATAGCAGACTCATAGAATCAGAGAATGGTTTGTGTTGGAAGGGACATCCAAAAGTCATCTAGTCCAACTTGCCGGCAGTGAGAAAGGACATCCCCCACTGGATCAGGTTGCTCAGAGCCTTTGTAGAGCCTTGCTTTGACTATTTCTGAGATACTTTTGATGCAACCCAGCATGTGATTGTGTTATGTGCTGCAAGCACACACTGTGGTCTCATGTCCAGCTTCACATCTACCAGCACTCCCAATTCCTCCTCTGCAGGGCTGCTCTCAGTCTTATCCTTCCCCAGTCTATATTGATACCACGTTGGAAAATTCAAATACCTTTGTTAGGAGAAAAGCAGAGGAAAATTAATTTTGTATTGAGTATCACTCAGAAGGTTATCACCAGAAACTGAAGACAGTTTTTTACATTGGTAGTTCATGCAGACTAATTCTGAGTCTTGAGTTTTAGAAACAAATGCAAATTTTAAACTCATTTGAATACTTCAGAATATTTATCCAAATTGGTTTTGAAGAAGTTTCCCTCTAGTCCAAGATAAGATGGAACTTGGTAGTATGGCAATTTTGTTTCACAAGGGACTTCCTTACCCTAGAGTCTTCTTTTCAACTACAATCGTCTAAACACAAATCATACATTCTGCAGCAATTCTTCCCTCAGAGAAATCTCCTTCACTTCATGCAATTAAGAGACTAGAATACATTGAAGTTAGTATTAACGAAATACAAGGCGGAGGGCTTGAGTTTGGGTAAGAATGAAGAATATAATATTAATCTTTAGAAGATCAGATAGCTTCTAACTTAGTTCTTTTTTTCTCCTTAATTTTATTTTTCGTAAGAAAATGCCATTTTTCTGATAGACATGTTTAAGGAGACCACATTGGTCTTAAAATCTCTGAAAAATATAAATATATATATATATTAATTAGGTACACAATATAGGATTGTCCTCTAAGTCTGAAAGTAAGTTCACTGTTGTGTGATGAAGGTAGGGCCATTAACCTGTACAATGCAATACAGCAACATTGCCTCATTAGTTTTCTCTTTGTATTTTAGTACCCACTACACAGTAAGCAGTAGACTCTCCAACATAGGTCATTTGGAATGGGAAGAAATTAATTATTGTTCAGGTGCCTCTTGTGGAATTTTTTCAGGTGGATTTTTTTTTTTTGTTTGGGTTTTTTTTTGTTTGTTTGTTTGTTTGTTTTTTTTAAATTCTTGCTTATTTTCCTTAATTTTTCCCCTGGAAAGCTGGCAAGAGAAGTATTCCTAATTACCTTTGCAAAACTGCTAAAGGAGACAGGCTTGGCCAGGCTTAGTTGGAGAGCTGTAGAGAGGTGTGTAGAATAAATCAAACAGACTTATAATAGTATAAGTCAAGGAGTTTAAATACAAGTTGTGAAAATTGAATCAGTAGCCAAAATTATGCAGGGTCTGAAAGGACAAAAAAAAAAAAGAGAGAAAAAAGAATAGTATTGGGGTCCACACTACAGTGAGGTTGGTTAGTTTAAATTCTCTTTTCTCTGTAGAAAACTGTAACAGAGTTTTGGAGAGGAAAGGTTTTCAACACTTCTGTGTGAATTTTCCCATCCCAAAATATTCACAATTTGCAGCTGGGAAATTATATAGCAAAAATACACATTTAAATAAAAGTATTCACTATACTTGTGGTGATATTTGTTAGTCAACATTTCCTAGTTAAAAGGAGGCAGCAAAGAAGAAACTTGGGAAAGCACATACATGAAAATTACTATTGCAGAGAAGAATTTTTGTTAAATGAGAAATTTAACTCAAGAACAAATCTTCAAAAGTACAGAATGTCTGGTTGTAGAAGATCTGTAAGCTTTCAGTGCTTTGATTACATCTGTGCAGCAGACTTAAACCATGATGCTTGTTCCTTCGACCTTCTTATTTTCATCAAGGTTCAAGTGACACCTTTCAAGTCATGCTAATTCCACTTTTATCTTCTCACAAGTCTCTGGAGACCTTCCTAAGGGTGCCTAGCAACAGGACAAGGGTGAATGGTCTGAGCTGAAGGAGAGAATGTTTAGACTGGATCTTTCAAAGAAGTTCTTCAGTACAAGGGTGGTGAGACTTTGGAATAGGTTGTCCAGGGAGGTTGTGAATGGGGGTGTTCAAGGCTAGATTGGATGAGGCCTTGAGCAGCTGAGTCTAGTTGTGAGGTTGGAGTAGATGATCTCTAAGGTTCCTTCCAGTCTGAGCCATTCTATGATTTTATAATTCTATAGTGATATGATTATATGATGCTATGATTCTATGATTATGCTCATCTGAGACTCCCCTACATCTTTCTGTTTCATTCAGATTTTCCCTGCATGTAGATGTTGTGGCTTTATTCCTACAGTTGTCTCAGCACTAAAAGTCATAGGCCATTTTTTTCCCTGCCATTCTGAATGTTCAAAGAAGGACCTTCTCAAAGAAAGGAATTATAAGTAACATAGCCATATTGTGTTATTCTTAGACCTATTTCCACCCTGTTATGGATTTTCTTTGCATTATATTAATTTGGACATCCTGATGAGACTGAAGCCTTGAAAGATAAGTTATGGCAGACTCATGAATGGTCACCCTAAAATACCAGTTTTGTCAAAATTGTGAGCAAGTAAATGAAAGGTTTTCTGATGGAAATTACTGAGTGCCCTTATGAAGAAGAAGTGATAAATTTTGGTTGGGTTGGACTTGATGATCTATGAGGTCTCTTCCAACCTTGGTAATACTGTGATACTGTGATACTGTGTGAAATGACACCTGAATGTGAAAGTATGTGAATTACATTTATAGATTCCAAATACACTTCTTGAATTACATGGAGGGAAAAATAAAAAATCAAAAATCTATTCTTAAGTCATTCAGCTCATCTCTGCTTTCTTTGCTGTTGAAATTGCCCTGACAGATTTCCAGTATCCATGTTTCCCTTTTACCTGACTTCTCAAAATACACTCTTCTTGCAGCCAGGACTCTCTGCCCTCACACAGGTTGAGATTTACTGCTGTGAGACTTTGACAATAAAGCCAGGAATGTGTTTTGTTGGTTTGGTTTTTTTCAGGTAGCACATGGTATGAGGCAAGCTTCCTGTCTGCTTTCACTCCTTTTGCCATTTTGGATTGACATAAGAGTCTGCTGCAGAAAGGTTCTGCTCGTGAGTTGTCTTTTGTTCTGATGCCATTTTCCTTTGACTTGAATATGAAAAAGATTGTTCCATTCTGAACAGTTTATTGCCAACTGGGACTTAACAAAAATAGCATAAAGGGACTGTTGTATGAAAAAAAAAAATATGCTTCCAGCATACTCTTGATATGTTTCATAAGTCAATAAGCAAGTTGTGAAACTTTAATTTGCTATTGTAAGTCACATAATAGCTATTTAAAAAAAATATATTCAGAGACTAAATAGATTTATTATACAGAAATTGCCACAGCTCCTTCCACATACCTAACATATAGTGTGGCAGAGAAATGGGCTGAAAATTTTGCCTAGTTCCTACTCTACCTTTGGGTCGCTAGATAACTTGAGGGAAGAAATTTTCCATTCCTGTGCTTTAATTTCTCTTCAGAGTCATACAGAATAATTTGAAGCTTTAAATAAAATTGCATGATGTTGAATGGTCAAGCTGTGAGATTTGTGTGCCATAGATGGTGTTTCCCATGTTCAGTGTGTGATTTATTTATCACACGATAAAATTTGCAAATGGAAACACCTTTAGCTGGCAAAAGTCCTGTATTTTCATCTGTGTGAGTCAGACAAGAAAAGTAGGTGTTATTTATTGAACTTTATTGACCTAGAAGAAGCAGTTTTAACAAAAAAAGTAACTTATTCCAAAGGCCCCTTAGGCCTGATGAATTTATAGTCATCTAAGATGAAAAGGGAAGAGCAAGAAGCATTGTTACATCCTTTCAAGAGGTAGAGAGTTATGGGCTTAGACACCCCGACAAGTTCTCACAAAGATAACAAGTTACCGAAGAGCAACCAACGTGTTATAACTCTCCTTTTGTGTTCTCTTGGTTTGTGGCAAATATGAAGTAATTCAAATAATTCTTCTCCTCTTTCATCACATATTTTGTTGAGGACAAAAGAAATGTAAATCATTTCACACTTGTCACAGGCTAAGAGATTGAAGATAAACATCGTTGCAGATCAGCTATATCGGGTAACTCATTATGGCATCATGACTTTCCATGTGTCTGTGATCTGAGATGCAGATTGGCTTTTTGTGACAAACACTGAACCTACACTTCTTGAACCTTACTCCAGTGTCTAATATGAAGGTGAAATTTAACATTTTTTCAGTGCTAGCCATGACAAGAAGAGTAATTCACAAAAGCTTAGCCCTAACATACGGATGGTGTGGCAAGGGGGAAAAGACATTTCAAATGTATTTGAAGAATGAGATTTCTAACTACCATTTCTCAAGTAAGGAATTTTGGATATTCAGATAAGCAAGTAAGACTTAGAACATTTATTAGTAAAAGTGAAGTTGAAACTGGAGGTTTACCAGTTTTCCATCCTGGCCTGTATCAGGAACAGTGTGGCCAGTAGGACAAGGGAGGTTCTTCTTCCCCTGTACTCAACACTGGTCAGGCCACACCTTGAGTACTGTGTCCAGTTCTGGGCTACTCAATTCAAGAGAGATGTTGAGGTGCTGGAATGTGTCCAGAGAAGGGCAACAATGCTGGTGAGGGGCCTGAAACACAAACCCTATGAGGAGAGGCTGAGGGAGCTGGGGATGTTTAGCCTGGAGAAGAAGAGGCTCAGGGCAGACCTCATTGCTGTCTACAATTACCTGAAGGGTGGCTGTAGGCCGGTGGGGGTTGGTCTCTTCTGCCAGACAACCAGCAACAGAACAAGGGGACACAGTCTCAAGTTGTGCCGCGGGAGGTTTAGGCTGGATGTTAGGAGGAAGTTCTTGACAGAGAGAGTGATTGGCATTGGAATGGGCTGCCCAGGGAGGTGGTGGAGTCACCGTCCCTGGAGGTGTTCAGGAAAAGACTGGATGAGGCACTTAGTGCCATGGTCTAGTTGACTGGATAGGGCTGGGTGCTAGGTTGGACTGGATGATCTTGGAGGTCTCTTCCAACCTGGTTAATTCTATTCTATTCTAATCACTGTTCATTACCATTAATATCTAGTCCGTCCAAATAACAATCATTTAAATGACAAGATTTTGATTGTACCAAATAATGTATCTTGAGGACAAGAGGAAAATTCTAGCAATTCATGTTCAGCAGCTGCTCAGTTTTACTCTGCTTGCTGTGATTTTGAAATCATTACTCCCATATAGCTTGTGTTTCTTTTTTGATTTGTGGTGAATAAAGGTTTTTGGTTTGTGGAGGGACGTTCATAAAATATGAGGACAGAAATTGACACTGGGAAGTGAAACTGCGATCGTTAACGCTCAGTCAGAAACTCAGCCTAAACAAGCAGAGTTTTAATTCCAACACACTGTCAATTTTTTGAGCTCAAGATGAAGAGGTCATGACCTGTTAATTTCTGTAGCATTTAGCAGGTAGTATATGTATTTCAGAAAAAAGGATATTTTTTTTACAAAAATCTAATAACCCAACTTTGATGAAAGCGAATGAATAATTTATTCTTTCCTTACAAATGACTGCATCACTCAGTGAAAACCTTGCAGTCTGGTCCTTTGCTTAAAATATAGAGGACTGTCAAAATCCATAATGTCTATGAATCCTGGACCAATCTGGGGTCCATTTTATGCTGAAGTAAGTAGCGGCAGTACAGTTCTTCGTGAGCCAGTACTGACAGTTCTCTGACTACAGAAAGGTTAGTGTGCAACCTATTCACCACATTATCTAATTTAAGCCAGACTCAGTGCCTGGAAATAACTTCATTTAACTGTCTTCAAAAAATGTGTCTGGAAGGTTTGATAATGTGTAAGAGAAAATATCATCATCTTTTGGGTGAGTATAAAGATTTATTTCAGCATATACTTGGTTGTGCTTCAGAAATTTCTTGACTTATTTAAGGTCCTGGCCTTCCTCAAATTCTAGCCTCCAAATCACATTCTTTTTATGCATTTTAGTCTTTATGGTGGGTGAGAGTCATATCATATTTGTTCTTGGTTGTGTATTTTCATCTTTTAAGGAGATTGGGTCAGATGGAATCACCTGGGCACAAAGAGAGAAATTATCTGAGACTTCAGGAGGGTGAAAGGTAAAAATCTTGTAAATATAGGACTGGGAAAATGTGTCACAGAGATGATGCAAAGTGCTGTGAAAAACAAAAACTGACCAGATGTGGTTTACATGAAACAAAATAATGGAATCATAGAATGGTTTAGGTTGGAAGGGACCTCAAAGAGCACTCAGCTCCAACCCCCTGCCATAGGCAGGGACATCTCCCACTAGAGCAAATGAAAAACTCTCAAGAGTTTCAGAGCATGTACAAAGCTGACCACAATTCAAAGATCATGAAGTTACTTAGAACACTGTGTGAAAGCAAAGTTCTACCTCCAACCACACATGGGGAAAAGGAAAGTTGGTACATAAATATTTCTCATTCATTTCCTTTACTTCTTGGATAAAACAAGTTCTAAACTATTCCCTTGTATAAAAGAACTCAGAAATCCTAGTTTTATTTCTTGTAAAAATGTAACTTTTATTGATTTTTAAAATCTTATGGTCTTCTTATGGGCTCATTATGGGAGCTCATTATAAGGGAAAGGTCTAGATAGGTCTACTTCAAAGTAACACTTAACTTGGAATCCCATCAATACTTTTCAAAGAAAAATCTCTCATCTAAAGTCTGTGCTCTTTTCTCCTTCTCTTTCTATGTGCATATATCTGTAGGCACACATATATCTCTCCTACAAGTGTAACAGTATGTTTTTAAGTATGTAAATACACCTGCATAAATACATGTGTGTGTGTATATATATATATGTGTGTCTGTGTGTGTAAACTTATATGAAGAGAGATATACACATTCCCAAGTACATCTATTACTTAATCCAGCAGAAAGTTCCTCAAGGAAGACCCATTTTAATTAATTTGTTTGCAAAATGTGAAGCAAGAGCAACTGAGGAGGCCTGGAACACAAGCCCTTTGAGGAGAGGCTGAGGGAGCTGGGGTTGTTTAGCCTGGAGAAGAGGAGCTCGGGGGTGACCACATTGCTGTTTACAACTACCTGATGGGAGGCTGAACCCAGGTTGGTCTCTTCTCCTAGACAACCAGCAACAGAGCAAGGGGACGCAGTCTCAAGGTATGCCAGGGAAGGTCTAGGCTGGATGTTATGAGGAAGTTCTTCCCAAAGAGTGTGATTTGACATTGGAATAGGGACCCAGGGAGGTGGTGGAGTCACCATCCCTGGAGGTGTTCAAGAAAAGACTGGATGGGGCACTTAGTGCCATGGTCTAGTTGATTTGCTAGGGCTGAGTGATAGGTTGGACTGGATGACCTCAGAGGTCTCTTCCAACTTGGTTGATTCTATGAGTCTATGTTCTTTAAAATATTTTTTCACATGTAAGTCCATATCTTAACTATTTGGAAAGAACAAAGCTAATTTATCCCAGTTGCAATGAATAGAATTCCTCTCCCATCATTTCAGTCTGAGTTTTGGAAGTAATTTCTGATGTGAAAACTGCACACATATTTCAGCAAATGAGTTCTGTTAGCATAGTCATTAGGAGACCAGGAGTAGTCTACCGGTCCCAGTAGATCCCTTCAGTTTAGGTTCAGGATTTGTGTAAGTTATGAGCGCAGTCTAATTAGTGTTTCAGATGTACAGTTTCCCACTTGGCAGACAGATTACAATAGCTCTTCCAGAAATTCTAATCATTATGTCTTATTAGTATCAAGCAAGAAAATAGAAATCCCATTTCAGAAGAGATTTATAAGAAGTCCTGCTGAGAAGTGGTTCTTTTTCAAATGACCATTAGTTTCTTTTTCTGTGCCAGCTGGATATTTCTGGAATACAGGTTTTAATAGAAAATGTAGCACATGATATTATTTAAAATTATCAATATCTGAGAAAATAAATAGTTGCTCTTTATGCTAAAATAGCTTGGGGGGGGGGAATCCTAATATAATTATTCACCAAATGACTGCATCAAAACAAAAATATTTCAGTATTAATTTACTAATCAAATTCCAAAATACCTTAAGTGTAATTCATTTTCATCTCAGCCTTTCTTCACGGGCAAAGTGTTCTAGCCCTTAGACCACTTTCATTCTGATTCCTCAAGACCTGGTAAAAATCAATGCTCACACTTACAAGACTTACAAAAGGTGTTTTCCTTATTAAATAGAAAATAGACTTTCTAATCAGCATCTAGTGGGCCATAGGAGCCCTGATTTATGAGAAAACAGACTGAGTAACTTTTTTGGGGGCGGACAGGAACTTTCCAGTTTCAAACCAAAATCCATGTCAAGGTGGAAAAAAACCAAACAAACCCTACAAAAACCCAAACCGAACCAAACCAAATTGTCTTCATCTGAAAACCATGGATTATATTTGAAACTTATCTCAATATAATTACTCTGATTCTCTGTAGAAACCCTCAGTGTTCCACACTTCAGAGTTTTTTCCTAGTAGGAAATGTTCATCCCTACACTGACTGTTGCTTTGTAGGAAGAAAAATCAAACAATACCACCAGCAGTTTCTGGGTAAACTTTTGTTAAAATGGAGAAGTGCTCCACTCTGCTCTCAGGTCAAATATGGAGTGCCCCTAGTCTGTTGCCTGACTTTGAACCCCTGCAGTTTTAGATTTCCTTTCAGATGAGAAGAATGGAAGAAAGCGACACTCATTACGACATATCTGCTAATGGGTACCATTTGGTGGCCACAGAGTATGGCTGCCCCGCAGTGGGCTAGTTATTCCTATTGTACCACATGGCCTAAGGTGACTTAGGAGCAATAATGAAGAAAGAAAATGGACAGTATTTTTACAGTGAGCCTTTTATGAGTGTAGAGAGCTCTGTTGACTTTGTGGTTGTGCAGAAATCTGTCCTATATGGGGGTCAAAGTAGCGTAGAATTATAAAGAAAAGGTAAAATAATTTCCCCCTTGTTTTATCAGCTGCCTGCAATGCCTGCTGATTCCATGAAAACTGAATTCGAAATGCCACCTCCTTTTTTAATTGCAAAGCCAAGAATCAAACTATGCTTAGGAAAATATAAAAATAGAAATGTCTGCAGACAAGATATCATTACCCAATGTCTTGTTAGTAATTCATTTGTTTTAAAGGGAATTGCCAAGAACAAATCTCTGCTAATTGTATAGCAGGTTTTATTTACTTTGCACAAGATGGAACTGCATTTTTAAATCCCTTTTTTACAAGTAAATCTCAAACTTTGCAGTCTTGTCTAAAAAGGGAAGTTAGTGTTCAGAAAGGTAGGATGTGAGTTTATGGAACACTACTTCTCCCACAGTAAATCTCAATGGCAACAGTCCATCATGAGAGTAGTCACCGTGCTAGATGTTCCCATATTGGCTTTATACAAAAACACTTTCCTGTCAAGAGTTAAGCACCTTTTACTCAACAAACCCCTTCAGTTCTTTTTGTGGTAAATCCTTATCTGAATGCAATATTTCTATGTCTGTGTGGTACAAACAGTTTGGTAGAGCAGTTGCAAAGAAAGCAGTTATGGTTGAAACATGGATAAGACAACATCAGAAAGAAATACTGCACTTACATAATCTCCATCACATTTCAAAGGAATGAATCCTTGCTTTTGCTCGGTAAATTCATCGGTTGTGAATATTCTTCATCCTATTTATCCTTTATGTATATTTAGGCATTATAAATATGCATTCTTACACCATCCATGGCAATTCTTTATTCCTGGAAGCAAACAATAAAGAAACCAAGTGTTGGATTGCACAGAAGTGTGCATGTCCTGATCAAAAGAATGAGCAGTGTCTATTAGTAGGATTTGTATGTGAATATTACAAATACAGCTACAATTGAACCTCATACACCTAGGAAATTGATCTACAAAGTTTACGGTGACAACACGGCTTTTTAGATAAAGATTCACATAAGTAGATCTCAAAGACCTTTTTGATTTTAACAGTGTTGCTATGAGACTCAATATAATTTTTTTTCTCCAAAAATAATCCAGCAGTAAAAGTGGAAACTGCATTATCCTATGTGATAAGCTAGTAAATCACACCTATGTCAGACCATCTAGTGTAACGCCCCAGCAGAGAAATACTGAAGCAATTGAGACAGAAAAAAAAATAACAATGCATGAAAATTTCTCAGTGAAGCCTGGTGGAAAAGAGATTCCAAGAATAAAATTACTCGTGGGGATATTTTTAAGGACATGGGGTATCCTATGATCTAGGTCCAGCTGTAGTGTGTAGATGCAACAAGGTGATTTGCATTCACATTTTTGGTAATTTTCTTTCATGCTTGGGAAAACCTGTCTAAGCACTAGAAATCTCTTCAGGCACTCATCAGAGCCCCACGTGAAAGTAAATATCAGCTCTGCATCTTCTCTTGTTCCTGTTGTGTTCATATAAATACTACTGAGAAGGCTCGTTGGGGAACGACTGTCTCTCACACAAGCGAAACATCAGCAAACATATTTTGCTAGTCCTTTTCTCTTAATAAGGTCATGGCTCCTTGACTCTAGCTCCCTAGACTCTGGCTCCCATGTATTCTGAACTCTGACCCTAGAGTTTACATCTCTTGCAGAGGCTGTATTGCTGTGAGAGGCAGCAGATATAAACCATAACTGATTATATCCCGGAAAGTATTTTCTGCATCCACTTCCTGTTCATTCTTCCTAAGCATTAATAGCACAGCTATTACTCAAAGTTGTGTTTTGCTTTTGTATATATTTTTAGAAGAAATACTTTTTGTGGTACTGCATACACCTTCTTTCAAAATTATTATTTTCTCAAAGACTTCTTGGATACTTTTCCCCTAATTTTCACTCTCTTGCTTATTTCTTCTGTTCTGCTAAATTGGAATAAATAATGTGTCTATTTCAGTAGCCCTTCACTATCTTCTGCCACAACAAGCTCCTGGCTAAACTGGCAGCTCGTGGCTTGGACAAATTCACTCTGTGCTGGGTCAGGAACTGGCTGGAAGGCCGAGCCCAGAGAGTTGTGGTGAATGGTGCCACATCCAGTTGGCAGCCGCCCACTAGTGGTGTACCCCAGGGACCAGTGCTGGGCCCAGTCCTCTTCAATATCTTTACTGATGATCTGGATGAGGGGATTGAGTCCAGCATCAGTAAGTTTGCAGATGACACCAAGCTAGGAGCAGGTG
>WAAF01012590.1:0-83522 GCA_013400475.1 Tricholaema leucomelas
ATTCTATGATTCTATGATTCTAAGTCACTGTGTACTAGGGGTGTGCACTGCCAACCTATGAAAGTTTGGGGAGTGGAGTAAAAGATCTTTCTGCATTATTTACCAGGAAAAGTTAGTTTTGAATACAGAGTTTATAGTGATGAAGCTCAGCAGCTGTTGGGACTGCAATGAACAGGCCTAGACCAGATTATGCAAATGTTACTTGGAAATTCATGCACAAACAAAGCTCAGAAATGCACCTATGGGATATTCAGATGAACTTATCCCAAAGTATCCTCTTTAACATCTTCTGAAGGCAGACAGGTTCAAATGAAACATGACCCAATTAGAAATCCATTGCATTTAAATAGGAAAAGATCGACAACTATTTCCTTCTTTCCATTGTGTCCAGTTGAAATATTTCCTCTGCTATCTTTGAAAAGGAGCCTGCAAAATTCTCCAAACCAAGAATATTCTTGATAATAATCCATATTTAATGAAACTGCATGGTGATTATATAACCAATGCTGATTTCATAAAGAACCTAATTTAGCCTTTATGAAGTACACAGTGCTTATGCTGGAAAAGTTTGAGCATGTTTTACTAGGTCTGAACAGATAGTGTGATTGGCAAGAGATAAATGATTCAGACAATTTGGTGCTAATATTTCAAGTCTCTGCCAAAAAGAGAGCAAAATGCACCAAAAGAAATATGAACAAAATTAATCTTGGCTGCAATTTTGCTCATTCTGATAGTGCTGAATAGTAGAATCATTCAATATTTTAATTACTCAATTCTGTACATTTGTTGCAGACAGTAAATTTGTTGATACAGATCACTAGTGGACTCACCTCATAAAAAAAACAAGCACTATCAGATAAGCAACCAAGATAAGCATTCTATGACATGCAACTAATGTTCTGCAAAGGAACCCTCACCAACCAAGGAGATAGTTGACTAAATCTTTAAAGAAAAAAAATAAAAGGATCTATCAGTACAGAACTGCAAATATTTCACAATACATTATATAGAAAAGTTGATGCTGGCTGTGAGCCAGCGCTCCAGAGATGATGTGTGGAGGCTGCTCTGTGGGTATGATTTGGAAGTGAACCTTGCTTATTCCAGATGGCTGGCTGACTTGCAGAGCTCGTTTTAGAGGCTTACTGGTCAGATGAATATCTAAGAGAAAGAGAGTATCTCGTTTATGAGGCTAGTTGTAAGTAATGTAAATAGGGGTCATGCAGTGTGCAAGCAGCGTGCGAGCAGCTGTATGCTTGAATAAGATGTGGCTAGGTCTAAGGAAAAATCTATAACGAACACAGAACCAGGTGATAAGATCAGCCTTGTTTAAGTTACTCTAGTTAGTAAGTCTTCAATCTAAGTGTCTGGTTTGGCCTTTCAGAACATAAACACCCCAGTATAAAGTACCTTGGTTTAGTGGCCCCTGTAAAAGAACAAGGGGACACAGTCTCAAGTTGTGCCGGGGGAGGTATAGGCTGGATGTTAGGTGGAAGTTCTTCACAGAGAGTGATTTGCCATTGGAATGGGCTGCCCAGGAAGGTGGTGGAGTCGCTGTCCCTGGGGGTGTTCAGGAAAAGACTGGATGAGGCACTTAGTGCTATGGTCTAGTTGACTGGCTAGGGCTGGATGATAGGTTGGACTGGATGATGTTGGAGGTCTCTTCCAACTTGGTTGATTCTATTCTATTCTAAATCTAAATCAGGTCTCATATCATACCAAAATTAATTGAATTAAGGAGATTCTAGTATGAAAATCCCTCTCACTTGACAAAAAACATAGCTAAGATTTAGCATGGAGACAACTGAGCAGGACTTGATGCGAGTTTAAAGGCATATGTGGATTTTAACGCTATGTAAGTGCCCTAGCAGGCACTGCTGCAGCCTGTTACATGAGAACTACAGAGAGGGCACTTATCTCTGCTTTTTCTGACATGGAGGTTATATAGGTTACTTGTACACCATGCAAGTCACACCTGATGGTAAGTTAAAGCTAGGCAGAACAAGAACAGAGCCACTGCTGGAGGAGGGAAAGCATAAGCAGACCCAGTTAGATTTCACTACAGATATGCAATCACATTCAGCAAGTCATCCTGCAATTTCAGTCTCCTGGAGTTTGTTTGCAGAAGCTAAGCTCCCTCCAAGATGCATTATTCTCAATTCCTGGGCAGTTGAGAAATGCTGTTGCAGTTGAGCAGGCATCTCCAGCTCTACAAATGGCAATGCAATCTGTCTGGAGACTTTCATATGCCCCAGCATATCATCTTTAAATACAGAATATGAAGATGACACAATAAAATCTCAACATTGTTTAGATAGTGAGAAAGACTGAGAAATTACTTGATGATATTGTGTCATGCTTTTAATGGAAGAAAATAGCAAGGAGCAGCCAGCAAAGATAAAAGTAGTCTGTCCATCTTATCAATGTGTAAGGATGAGAACAAAGAGTTTTACTTTCTCAGTTTTGCTCTTGGAATGCCAAGACACTGTCAGCATCTTCTGGAAAGGAGATCCTGTCTGTGCTGTAAGGCTTTGTTCTGTGCCCTCAGTTTTCCTCTGAATACAGACATCTATATGTAAATATGTGAGTCATTAGCTTGAACAGATATCCATATGCTGTCATGATGGTATATTTCATTCATTTCCTTTAATAGCAGCCTTTTTATTATCAAATAAAAAAGGCTTTGTGAAAAATAATTTGGGCTTGTCAAGAACAAGCAATAAAAGGTAAAATGTTAATTTCCACACAGCTATTCATCCTGTAGTTATATGCATAATTTTGTCTAAATATAGAAATCTTCCATAGTCAAAATAAATATGTCTTTCTCAAAAACATACTTAAAAAGCAGCTTCCAGTTCTTCACAGAGAGAGTGATTTGCCCTTGGAATGGGCTGCCCAGGGAGATGGTGGAGTCACTGTCCCTGGAGGTGTTTAAGAGAAGACTGGATGAGGCAGTTAGTGCTATGGTCTAGTTGACTGGATAGGGCTGGGTGATAGGTTGGACTGGATGAGCTTGGAGGTCTCTTCCAACCTGGTTGATTCTATTCTAGTCTAACCCCTGGAAAATCACTATGCATATGAACTGCATATGCAGTTGTGCTGCCTTCTGTCAGGTCCTTTCTGTGAAGCAAAGTTTTTTCCAGACTCTTATTTTACTCATAATGTGCTAGGGTATGGGGACAGGAAGACTTTGCATATGTTTGGTAAGAAAACATTGTCAGTCACAGAATAACAGGTTGCTCCAGGGGTGCACTCTGTTTTTGCTGATTTGTTAATGAAGAGAATAATAACTTACAATTGTCACAAGCAGACATAGAATGAAAATAATATTAAGCTGAAAAATCCACATAAAAGAGCCTCAAAAGACTGGGAGAAAATGCCTTGCAGTGAAAAACTTAAAAGGATAAAATTATTTCAGGTATCAAAATGTTCTACAGAACTAGTTCTACAGGAACTAGTGGCATCTTAACTTAGCAGCAGAAGAATGAGAATCAATGTCTCAAAGCTGAGACTAGATAAATGCAGGAATACAGCCTACTTGGGGGAAAGTTTAGTTAGGTAAGGGAAAAAATTATTTAAAAAGAAGAAGAAGAAGAAGCTTCTGCATCTTCTTAGCATTTCCACACTAAGCCTGAAAGTTTTCCAAATGCCCAGTGGTGGCTCATCTATGGCTGCTGGATGACCCAGAAATGTAAGACTTAGCTGTGGGGGTAATTCAATGTAATCCGATGTCTCACTGTTGCTGAAAAGGAAGGTCTTAATCCTCTTCCCAGGTGCACGGTGGTCCTTTCTACCCTTTCCATTTTTCATACCTGTCTGCCAGACAGTTTAATTTGTTTATGCAGCAGGGAGTTATTTAAGGTGACTCATCACACCTTATGGCTTAGTGGGTTTATGGATTCACAGGCTGCCCAAAGGCTGCTGGGTTTGATATAAAAGTCAGCAGTAGAAGCAATTGATCTTCTGCCTCACAGTAATGTTCATCTGTTAAATCAGGTAACCTGTCTCCTGCAGCCATTTTTACCTTAATTGTCCGAGGTGGGTAATTGGATAGACCCCCTAGCCAAGTAGAATTCACATTCATATTTTGTATCTCCTTTACAAACCTCATAGTCACAAGACTACAGAAGAGGCAGGTAGAAGAACCCTTCTAATAAAGCTGGGATTCTGTACTAGGACTTCAGGAGCCACACGATCTGGAGGCAATCAGGCCTGGGGATGTCTCATTGTCAGATACTAAAAGTTCATGTCCCTCACTTGAGAGGGGCTATAACTTACTTTGGACACTCAAGGTATAAAACCACAAATAATATTGGGGGTAGAGAAGTGTTGCAGCTTTCTGTCAGCTGCCGCGGGAGACATGGTCAAGGGCCTCACAGATCAGTGTGATCAAAACCAATGATGGACCGAAGTCCACATGGACTCCAGATGATTCAATGTGAATTATGCCAGAGACTCTTTATTGATTGTTCTGACTCTCATGATATAGTCTTTGAGCATAGACACCTACACATTATCATAATTAGGCAAGGACAACCCAGTCCATTTGCATAAACCACACCCTGTTTCCCTCATTAATCCTTTCTGAGATAAGGTGGCCAGCAGCTGGTGGTGTGCTAGTTTGAGCCTAGCTAGAATGTTTTGGTGAGAAGAATTAGATCATAGGCTGAGAAATGAAAACAATGGTGAGGTCTACTTCGCTCACAGTCTTGCTGAGATGTGTACAAAGGAAAAGCAAAACATAAAGTCACTTTTGCTCTGCACTTCGCGTGGGCACTTTGTTCTGAGCTGTGCTCTCAGCTCTTTGCCTGCTGGGGAGAGCTGAGGCTGCCGGCTGAACTCCATTTTGCTTTCTAACCTCACTCTCCATTTGCTTTGGCTGATTTCACCTTTGCTTCTTAATCCTCTTGGCCGAACCTCCATTATTCCTTAGGACTGGGGTAAGGTTGAGAGGGGTAGGGGGAAGGTGAGGGATGGTTGAGAGCCCCTCCTGGGGACTCAGGTTTCTGGGAGGGGAGTTGTGTTTCTGTATTACCTTTTTACCTTGTATATTTCTGTCTATAACTGTATATACTGTAAATATCTGCTTGTAAATTGTGCCAGCTGTAAATATAAGCTTCATTCAAATTTCCAGAGCCGGATGAGTCTAGTCTGGGTGATTTCTAAAGTGTGGGGGGCGGGGAACACCCAAACCATCACAGGTGGGAACCAAGGTCAGCATTCGCCTGTTATTATCCTTCCTCACTTTGCTTTCCTATAGAGAAGAGAACCCAAAATCCTCTCCTGAGGTAAAAGCTATAGCTATTGAGCTAGGTCATCCACCTTGTCACTCGCTCTCCTTCTGGCCTCAGGTCTCAGGTGCACACAAAGGCTGCAGTATCTGCATTTCCTATCAGAATGAAACTTCAGGCCTGTAAAACCAAGGGGCTGCGTGCCTCAGCTTAACACCAACAACAGTGCAGTTGCACTGACTATAAAGCTGCTTGAATCTGTCCAAGTCAGCTTAAAATGTGCTCACACAGGTACTGGTAGCAACCTTCCTGCCAACACACTGCTCAGGGCATGCTCATTTGTCTTGCTGAGACACACTGTCTGCCACATTTCTGAGACGTGATTCTTACACAGAAGATGTTCCTCCAAGCCCCCTCTATATCAGCCTTGCATCTTTCTAAGTATCAAGCTCATAATTTTGATTTTGAGAACAGACAGAGACAGGGCAGAAGGTGAGCTTGTTACTCTAGGATATTGTGCTTCTTATTTTTTTGATCTCTATACACAAATACGGATGAAGTTGTGACTCTGCTGAAAAAAAATGTAAGATACATGTTCAGTTTTTATGGCTATTTCATGTCTTAAAAATTAATAGCGTTCTGCACTTCACTGCCCAGCACTTCCCCTCAACCACTGGATTAATCAGACACTGCATGCAAGAGTCACACGTGTTACAAACAACGGCATGTAGATGAAAAATGACACTCAGCAGGGCTCTGCAGCTTCACTGTGTTTGGCTGGAGAGTTTTCCACTTCTACACTGAGCAGGAAGAGAGGAGACTTCATTCATCAGACTGGATCTGAAAAGACTGTCTGGGCTCTACAAAGAGTCCTGCCACAGTGCTTGCCCCAGTCCGCTCCAGTGCTATGATACTAACAGGATCAGAGGACTCCTGGGCCCAAATCTGCAATCCTGGGATATGTTTTTTTGTTATGTTATCTTGTTTTTTCTCTCATTTCACCAGAAATCGTTACATTCTTACGTAGCTGATCTTAGTTGTAATATATGTCATTGTCACTCTCCCTTTTTAAAACAGAATCTGGAAGGTTGCAATGTTTTATAATAAACAGGCTGGTTTGGCGTGTGTGGTTTTTGTTTTAGTTGGTTTGGTTGGTTGTTTTTTTAACATTGGAATACTTTTTAAAACTGAAGGATGCAACACATCAGGAGATAGACTTCTGTTGGGAGGGAAATAAAAACTTGGAGCTAAGAATATTGGCAGGATTGATTTAGCCTTACTTTAAATTTTCATACTTCCTATTAATTTCATTCTTCCCTTTAATCTTTTGTTAAATCTGTTAACATGTACTGAAAGCTGTTTATACAGAAGCCTTCTCCTTGAAAATCATGCCTATCTTAGGGCTTTTGCTGGAGGCAAAGATAATAAAAACAGCACACAAAATTGCTGAGGCAGAATGCTCTCAAAGTGGGAGGGAAGCATATATCCTTGGTACTTTCTAAAGTGTTCCAACATACAAGACTTTTTATGACAATGTAAACAAAAAAGCCAATCTTCCTTGTAAAGAATGCAGAATCATCCTTAATTACTTAAACTCCTACAGTGAGCTCATAAATGTCAGGATATTGAACTGCTGCATGTTAATGGAGACTGGTTTTATTATTTATTCTAGGGGAGTAAAGTAATATTTCTGAAATTCACAATAGCAGCAAGTTATAAACCTGGTGGAGAGAAATAATATTCAACACTCTAGTTGAGGATGTCTCTTTTTACTGCACAGGTTGCTGGACTAGATGACCTTTAGAGGTCCCTTCCAACCCAGACCATTCTAAGATTCCATGAAGTAAAATTTTAGTCACAACCTCGGAACTCAGTGGCCATGGTGAATCTAAGTCCTGCTTTGCCAGGAGACACAGCTATAAAAACTGGAGGGGGATGCTCTGGTCTCAGAGCTGGGTGCTCATTCCTGCCCTTGTGGCTATGATGGGAAGGGTTATGGTTTCTTCCTGCACCACAGAGCCATGGCTGTCCACAGAAGTTGCTCAGCAAGAGTTGTCTGGGATGTGAGTCCAGCCAAGCAGAAGAGCTAGAATCACAGAGTCATAGAATCAGTCAGAGTTGGAAGGGACCACAAGGATCATCTAGTTCCAACCCTCCTGCCATGGGCAGGGACACCCTACCCTAGATCAGGCTGGCAGAGTCCCATCCAGCCTGGCCTTAAACACCTCCAGGGATGGGGCCTCAACCATTTCCCTGGGCAACCCAGTCCAGGCTCTCACCATTCTCATGGTGAAGAACTTCCTCCTCACATCCAGTCTGAACCTACCCATCTCCAGCTTTGATCCATTCCCCCTAGTCCTGTCACTCCCTGATATCCTTAAAAGTCCTTCCCCAGATTTTTTGTAGGCCCCCTTCAGATACTGGAAGGCCACAATAAGGTCCCCTGGGAGCCTCCTCTTCTCCAGACTCAACAGCCTCAACTCTTTCAGTCTGTCCTCATAGGAGAGGTGCTCCAGCCCTCTGATCATCCCAATGGCCCTTCTCTGGACACGCTCCAGCATGTCCACATCCTTCTTGTAATGGGGGCTCAAGAACTGGATGCAGTACTTCAGGTGGGGTCCCACCAGAGCGGAGTAGAGGGGGAGAATCACCTCCCTGGCCCTGCTGGCCACACTTGTCCTGATGCAGCCCAGGATCTGCTTGGCCCTCCGGGCTGCAAGTGCACACTGCTGGCTCATGTTGAGCCTCTTATCCACCAGCACCCCCAGGTCCCTCTCCTCAGGGCTGCTCTCCAGCCAGTCACTGCCTAGCCTGGATTTGTGCTTGGGATTGCCCCAACCCAGATGCAGGACAGTGCACTTGGTCTTGTTGAACCTCATGAGGTTGGCTTGTGCCCACCTCTTCAGCCTGTCCAGCTCTCTCTGGATGGCATCCCTTCCCTCCAGCCTGGCTGCTGCACCACACAGCTTGGTGTCGTCAGCAGACTTGCTGAGGGTGCACTCAGTGCCTCCGTGCTGACAAAGATGTTGAACAAGATTGGTCCCAGGACTGATCCCTGAGGGACTCCACCTGTCACTGGCCTCCACTTGGACATGGACCCTTTGACAGCCACTCTTTGGGTGCAGCCAGCAAGCCAGTTCTTTACCCATCTCATGGTCCACCCATCAAACACATGTGTCACCAGGTTGGTGCATCGTCCAAAGCCAGTGCGTTCAGACAAAATGGTGAGTTTTCCTCCAAATACTATGGGTAAGGGGGAGGCAGGTTTGCAGGCTAAATACAAACACACACACACACAAATCTAACTGGGGGATTTGGTTTATGCAGATGCATGTGCTGGGATACCTTAGGTCTTACCCTTAGTGGTCTAGCCAGCCCCGGAAATTTCTCAGAGCAAGACAATACTGAGACACAATCATTTCTTCTACCCTTTTATCTGTAGGGAAAAAAATTGCAATTTCAGCTGGCACCTCTTGTAGCAGGGAACACTGCTGGAAGCTCAGTTCTCAGGAAATAAGTAGAAGCAATTTAAATTATACTTATTGCCTATTCCCTGAACCACAGTTGCATCTGTACATAGGAAGGAACTAGTGTTGACAGAACCCCTGGAGGAATGCATTAGGCCATCACTACAAACATGCCTAAGGAAGCATGTGTGAACCAAAACCCTTCTCTGTCCTGGCAGAACCAGTACTGGTGGTATGATACTATCAGTGCACGGGCAGGGTGGAAAGCAGCAGGCTTGCCACACCTCGGAATATTGTTGCAAGACTCCAAATGATTATTTTGTAATGGACAAAAGCCAAAGCCCAGCTCTCTTTCCTCCTGTGCAGCTTAAGAGCACTTGAATAAAAGTGAAGGAAGCTACCCTTGTGGAATCAGTGCAGCAAGTGCCAGTCATTGAGCATGCTAGTAGCATTGTGTGGGTATCAGCATCATGAGTATCTCTGCATCTATGAATGGTGTTTCCAGGGGTGCTTGCTCAGATGATAGTTTCCCTGGTCACCTACCATCCTGTCATGCTCCTGGTGAACAGCTGTAACAAGGGCCAAGAGCCTATGCATTAGCCTTTCCTTAATATTAAGATTCAATTATCAAAGATACAAGAGCTTCTCCAGAAACAATTGTATCTTCTGTGCTCAACAGTGTGAGTCGAATGAGGTTATTCACTTAATTCACCTAATTCGCCAGAGTTGCTCCCAAACAGCTTCTCGGACAGGTTAATTTTACCTGGAGTGCTTTGCCATGGGGGCAGAAAGAGATAATTTTTTTCATCAGACAGTGACAGGTTTTGACAGTTCTAAGTACACAGAGCCCAGAGAAGCTGTCAGCATGTAAAAGAGCTGTGCATTTAAACTCCTTCATGATGCTAATGCTGTAAGAACAACAGTGCACACAAACGCTACACACGTGAGTACCACTCCATTGAACACAACAATAAAAATGAAGCTGATACCAGGCAAATAATTATAAAATAATTTCTGATACTGACTCTTTGTGGAACACTGCATTGACTCAATTCAGAAGCGGAATTGATTGACTCTATGGAACTTTCTAATATGTTATTGGGATACATTTTCTAGCACTATATCATGATAACTGCAAGCAGAACTAGTAGATAGCCTACAAAACTCAAAACAAAACTCCTAAAAATATACAAAAGTTATGTAACTGCAAAACTCCTGAAAATACCCTCCCCCAAACTGCCTACAAAAATCAGAAAATTTACATAATTTAAACTCAATTACCTTCTCTGAAATTCACTGTCAATCTAAAAAAAAAGTGAGACTTTAAACAAAGAAGTGCTTAGAAACACTGTAGGTGAGCAGTATCATTTATCTTTCAAGGGAAGATGATTAAGGCTGCATGAAGGCTGAAGTATGAAAAATGCATTGGAATGCCTGTTAAAAGAGGCTGTCAGAAAATGTGGTGTGTCTTGGATTATGTTCACTCAAGGACTGTCAAGGGCAAGAACTTTAATGGCATAAAATCATGGAGAAAAAAGCAGTTCTCAGCCCTGAGAGGAAAATACTCCACCAGGATGTATATGAGCAATAAGCAGGGCTCAAAAGGGTTGGATGACCTCTCTGAAATACAACTGTTTCAGAAATACCATAGCTTAATCTCTAAAAATATTTATTCAAAACATCTTTTACACTCCTGAGATATTTTTTCTGTCACTGATTACTAGCCATATATGCAAATTCAAACAAATTACAATGATTAAAATGCATGTGATTAATGACTGAATAACGCCCTGCTGGATGAAGCTGTTGCAAAATGAGTTAGCTCAAAACAATACTCATAGAGCTCAGATATTACAGCACTTTTTTAGCTGAAGTAAGATATTTGTGTTTTATCTACACTGCTGCTCTAATGTGCCAAAAGAAATTCTAATCTTTAGCCTAATCATGTTTCAGTGCTCCAGCTGGAACTATGAAAAGGTTGTTTACAAGTTTAATAGCAGGAGAGAGAAGTATAAGCACCTGTAAGTCCTTGACTAGACTTTCATTCCTCTTTCTAAATTGAAAAGAAACCTCTGATTTCATAAGTCATTAAAGATAATTAAATTGATTAACTACATTAAAACCTACTTTCTTCCATGTAGTTTGATCCCTGTGATTTTGTTTTCTTTTCTTTTTTAAACATTTTTTTACTTCTATGCTCTTCCAAGGAAATTTATTAAAAAAAAAAACAAAAAAAACAAACAACAAAACAAAACACTTAAAAAAAAAAGATTAACTTTAAATCACAACTGACTTCACTTCCTGCTTCCTGTCTTACATCCGTGGAATATTAATTTTGAAGAGGTCAGAACCCAAACTGTAGAGTCCTCTTCCATACAATACATAGTCACTGTATGTTAACAGCCATTATTTTACTTTTCCCCTCAAGTAATCTATAATAACAATATTCAAGACAAGTCTGTCATCTTGGAGACATGTTTTCAGTTACCTGTAGAAAGAACAGATAGACATTCACCTCTTGATCTTGCAGTTTTGCTAGCCTTTTTCCATGAAAACTTTCCAGAGTTCCTGCCAAAAACAATTGTGCAGTTGAAGGTGGACAGGTTATCTACTTTTATGTGGGCAATGAAATTTTAGCTATTTTTCACAGCCTGGGGAAAAAAAATACGAGTTTATCAACTTTTTTTCTGTACTGCTAAGATACCAGTTGCCAGGTTTCTTATTGTTTATTTTATAGCTTAGTGGGTTGTTTTGGTTTAGTTTGGGGTTGTTTTTTGTGTGTGTATGTGTGTTTTTTCCAGAGAAAGTTTCAGGCTACCCAGCCATTGCCACCTAGCCTTTTCATAGAATCATAGAATCAATCAGGTTGGAAGAGACCTCCAAGATCATCCAGTCCAACCTATCACCCAGCTCTATCCAATCAACTAGACCATGGCACTAAGTGCCTCATCCAGCCTTTTCTTGAACACCTCCAGGAATGGTGACAGGCCTCTCACCAGCACTTATTTGAGTAGCACTTTAAATGCAGTATATCTTCTTTCTTTTTTTCATATGAATCATGCTATTTACAACAATCCAAGGCAGTTAGACAACAGAACAGTAATTACTTGTCGTTCGGGCACTTTTTGTTTACATAATAGATGTCACTACTTTGAGATTCTGCATATACTTGTTTCTATGAGTACCTGCAATTTCTTACAAATTATGCTTCACAGTTTTCATTCTTTTAAGGTTTCATAAGAATCAGATCAGTAAATATTTTTTTGGATGAAAATGAAAATTCAAGTTTGACAATCTGGAATTATGTTTTCCTGCAGCTGAGGTCAATATATTCTCTTCTTGAATATGTCCTTTCATTTCACTGTTGTTTGCAGTGCATTATAAAAGCATTTTTTAATTTGAGATTAAATTTAGAGGAAATAAACACTATTCTTCAGTGTGAAATTTACTTGTTTGGTTGTTCAGAACTGTCTGTACTATGGCAGGAAGCCATGTATGATGTATGTCAGTAAATTAATGCTTTGTGAACTAGGTATGCACTAACAGCCCAAGAATTACAGAAATTGTCTTGTGTTAAAAAAATAAGTTCTGAGCTTTTAAAGAGTATGGACTTCCCTGCATCAAGTCAGATTTCCTCTACTGTATTTTATGTGACAATTCCGTTACAGAATCATAGAACAGAGTCACAGAACTTTAGAGGTTGGAAGAGACCTCCAGAGATCATCGAGTCCAAACTCCCTGCCAAGGCAGGATCTCCTAGGGTAGTTCACACAGGAAGACACCCAGGCAGGTTTTGAAAGTCTCCAATGAAGGAGACTCCACAGCATCTCTGGGCAGCCTGTTCCAGTGCTCCATCACCCTCACTGTAAAGAAGTTTCTCCTCAAGTTGAGGTGAAACCTTCTACATTCCAACTTCTACATTCCAACCCTAACCCTAACCCATTGCTCCTCGTCTTATTGCTGCTGACCAATCAGTGTCATTGCCATCATTGACTATCAGGAAGGAGAGTGAAAGGGGGGGAACACATTATATAAAACATGTCAATCACATCAAAGGCAGCACTGAGAAATATGCAAATGCTCTCCTTTATCTAGGAAGTACTGCAGATCGTATAAAATAGAACAAAACTATGGTTAAGACGTACTTCTTTTCTCAAAATACTTTATTTCAAATAATCCTATTTACATTTATCCTATGATACACTATGCTAAATTACCACCTCTCCCTCTCTATCACCAATTCCTAGAAATATCCTTGCTAATTCTAGTATCTATTTCTCCTTTATTATAATTTACTTCATAGATATTCATGCAGCCATAGTTCCATAACCTTTATACTAGGAAGACTCCTGTAGTCTTGTTATTATCAGAAGGGAATAATGTTGAGATAAGAAGTTTTTCTAGCTCCTTCTTCCAAAATTACCTGTATTATCTTAGTTTACTATCACCTTTTTGTTTGTATTTTTAATGCACTGTAAGAAATGTACCACAACAAATCTGACAGATATATATTGTATTACAAGTAAATCTAATTCATCACTTTATCCACATGATCTGATGTTACTCTGAGAAAAGAAGTAAAGAAAATAAAATAGCAATGAAGAGCAAGAAAGCACTAATTAATAAAAGCAAACGACCTCAGTAAAAACTACCTTAGCCCCGAACATTGACTCTTCATGGATTTGAATTTAAATTCTCTTCAGAACAGCACAGAACATCTTCCTTAGTGTCACAGCTCATTTTCAAGTTCATGACGTTAATAGTTGTGAGAGGATATATGACCTCCTCATAATACTTCTGCCGGTATTGGACTGCTGGCAGAGCAATAAGTTCATTTGCTAATGAAGAAGAATAAAGCAGGGCTGATGGCTCTCTTCCTCCTCAGAGAAGTAACTTAAAAGTTTTCAGACTCTTCCTCAGTTTATGCAGCCAGAGCAGCTGTTAGAGATTTTCCAAAGTACCTGGAAATAACCTTACTTCCTCAGAGGCTACAACCTCATTCCAAAGCATGTATCAGCATCAAATTGGATTTTGAAACTGCTTGGCAATAAACATAACTGGTATTGCAGACAAATATTTTTCAAACACTAAGCAACCGAGATATTGAGCCAGGCCTTTCACTGCTCTCAAGAAACTAATTTTGCTCTTTATTAACTCAAAAGAGTAATTCTAGGCTCCACTTCTGCCAGTGGCTTCTTTACAAATGTATTTTGCAAGTACTTTATAAAAAAAAAAAAAAACCATAGTGGTGTTCTTCAGTATCTGATATGGGTGCTGTATTTTTGAAACTGTTAAGGATTTAATCATTACAGGAAGGTAATTAATAAACCCTGTGTCTCTGCAAGGTCACACTCGGTTTTCATCCACCAATAGTCCAAAGTCCTTCTCTGCAGGGCTTTCAATCTATTCATTTGCCCAACCTGCATTTATTCTTCAAATCACCCATTGTGGTTGGCCTTGTTGAACTTCACAGGGTTCTCACAGACCTAACTCTCATCCTGTCAAGGTTCCTCTGTACCACACAGCTTGATGCTGTCTATAGACTTGCTAAGGGTGCACTTAATCACATTCTCCATATCACCAACAAAAGATGTTAAACAACATCAGTATATACTGACCCCTGAGGAACACCATTCATCACTGGTCCTCACTTGGACATCAAGTCATTGACCACAACTCTTTGGGAGTAACAATTCAGCCAATTCCGTATCCACCTAGTGGTCCATCCATCAAATCTATGTCTCTCCAATTTAGAGACAAGGGGTTTGTGTATACCTAAGTAAAAGTTAATTTCAAATGCTCAAGAGAGGCAGACTTATGTAAACTGTCGCAGACATTAGCTCCAGACATTGATAGACAACTTGTACTTCCTGCAGGTTCCAGTAGTAGTCTCTAAGGATACATTTGTCCTAGAAAACAAACAGTGGCACAAACTGGTCTCTTGTGTGTGATGAAAGCAAGTCACATGATTTGACCATATCCACATTATTGAGCTTTCTTAGACTCCCACAAGGGAGTTCATCCACACTGCCTAGGTGAGAGCAAGTGCTCATCTGCAGTCAACACACTCTGGGAAGCTCCCTGACAAGCTGGCAATAAAAACAGCTGTGACCCTGTGCATGAACCCATGGCCTCTCCCTGCTTAAGTCTAATGTAGACATAGTCTCTGTGTAAGTTTACTTTGAGGTACTTTACTGCAGTGTATACTTGTATTTACTTCACTGGAATTACCCAGGCAGATAAGCTCATATAGAAACATGAAAGTTGTTAGGGTTGTAACCTACATAAACTGATGGTAGATCATAAGTAGTTAGCTTCCAGCGCCTCGATGCATGAAAAGACATGCTCTTTGGATTTTGTCAGTCCTCTTGCACCTTGACAGAGTTTTCAAATCTGACTTTTTTGTTTGTCATTTTAACTGAGAGTTAATTAAATGGAGTTAGGAGGAGGAAAGAACTCTTTTCTGAAGAAAACAAATGGAAAATTATATAAAAATAAAGAGATAAAAGATATATAAATAAAGATGTAAGAGGAGAGGAAAACATCTGGGAGGCTGACTATTCAAGAGACTTCAATCCACATTAAATTGTCAAGCAATCTATCACTAGCATAAAATTCATGATGTTAGTAATTCCTTCCTATATAATCACCTAAAAGCATAATTTATCAGCTCAGTGACAGTACCCTCCCCAACTGTTCACTGTGTAGTGTAGCTGAACTGTTATATGTGAGTTTGTCTTGCGCAAACTCTGTAGAAAGCTACTCAACTATTTTCACTTTACACGTGAAATAGGCTAAAGCTGAGGGGTTTTGTTCTGTTTCTACAGCTCTTGTAACAAATTCGTTTACTGGGAGCATTTCTGTAATGCTTGTGTTGTGGTTGCACTTTGAAATTCCTATCCAGTTTGTCAGTAAACAAGCAGAAGGCAAGAAACAATCCCCAACCCACAAAAGTTCACAAGACAGTTTGACATGCTAGACAAAGGGAAGGAGGACAGAAACACAATACCAATTTTTAAAAGAGTAACCAACTTTAGAGAACAAGAAATACCTTCCTTGCCAGTCACAAACAAAACCAGTAATAGCATCTGGCCCAGACGTAGCTATTTAAGCAGCCATGGTCAGCATGAGTTTAAGAAAGGCAGGTCCTGTCTGACTAATCTGATCCCCTTCTACAATAAGGTGACCTGCCCAGTGGATGAGGGAAGTGACACGGACATTGTCTACTTGGACTTCAGTAAAGCCTTTGTCAGAGCACTCTTTGTCAGAAACTCATGGCACAAGGCTTGGATTAATACACTCTGTACTGGATACAAGCTGTTTGAATGTCTGGGCCCAAAGAGTGGTGGTGAATGGAGTTTGGTTAGTGGCCAAGGTTCAGTATTGGGGTCTGTCCTCTTTAATACCCTAATCGATAATCTGGATGAGGAGATTGAGTGCACCCTCAGTAAATTTGCAGATGACACCCAGCTTGATGGCCATTTTGATCTGCTAGAGGGTAAGGAGGATTTGTGGTGGAACTTGGACAGGTTAGACTGATGGGTCAAGGCTGACTGTATGAAATTCAATAAGGCCAAGTGCCAGGTCCTCTACCTGGGTCACAACAATCCCATGGAAAGCTACAGAACTGGGGGTGTGTGGCTGGAAAGCTGCAACTCAGAGAGGGACCTGGGGGTTCTGGCTGACAGCTGATTAAATATGAGTCAGCAGAGTGCCCAGGTGAGGTTCTGGACCCTGTTCAGGAAGGGCAGCAAGGCTCGTGAAGGGCCTGGAGTACATGAACTGCAAGGAGTGTCTGAGGGAGGTAGGGGTGTTCAGAGAAGAGGAGGCTGAGGAGAAGAGGAAGAAAAAGGAGAAAAGGAGGCTGAGGGGAAGACCTCATTGCTCTTTACGACTACCTGAAGGAAGGCTGGAATGAGGAGGGGTTTAGCCTCTTCTCCTTGGTGGCAAGCAACAGGACTAGAGGAAATGTTTACAAGCTGCACTAGGCTGGCTGCTAAGAAATAATCCTTCACAAAGGGAGTTATCAAACATTAGAACAGTCTGCCCAGGGCAGTAATGGAGTCACCATCCCCAGAGGTGTCTAAGCAGTGTGTGGACCTGGTGCTTAGGGACATGGTGTAGTATTGACCCTTCGGTGCTGGTCAAAGGTTGGACTGTGTGATCTTTGAGCTCTCTTCCAACTACATGTTTTCTATGATTCTGTGTTTATAATGAAGTGAACATTATGGACCTGCACAGAAAACACCTTTCAGAGTGTGCTTTATAGGAATTACAATTTTGAGAGTTACGATTAAGAAAAGAAAACAATATAATACCCTTGAGTGGAAAAAATCATGCATATGCTGTACAACTTCTCCCCACAGCTGAGGTCTGGCACGTTGATGCTGGTCACACAGTATCAGATGTGCTTCCTTTGCCTACACTTCTATTGCAGAGACAGCATCTCACCTGCTTGCTGAACCATGAAATGCAGCACAGGGGAGGTAGCACTATAAACTATTGTAAACCAAAATACACTCCACAATCCCTCAGCTCCTCCATGAACTGACACTATAGCACTGCTGTCAAACTCCCACCTGGATCCCAGATAACTACGGAGGAGAAGGGAGTAACAGAAGACAGCAAAAAGAAGCGCTGTTGGATGGTTTATGGTACAAACCTCCCCCTTCTTTCATCTCCAGACCTACAGTGCTGCTGAGAATGAAGGGGACAGGGAAGAAGAGGAGACTGTGGGTAGACAACTCACAGAAAAGGCTGGAAATCACTGATGCAATTAATTCTTTGTAGCGACAAAACATAAAAAGAAAGATTACTTTCAGAAATCATTAAGAAAATAAAATTTGAATAGAGAAGAAATACAGTAAAATTAGAGACAATTCTACAAGAAGAGGGAGGGGAAATTGTCGTATTTTTTCCTCATCGGTCATTTGTCTGTGTTTGTTTAACACAGACACTTCTGCAAACAGCATTTACTAATTAGCATTGCTCAGAAAGATTGGTCACACAGCCTTTGTATTTTCTAAGACTGCCTCTGAAAATTCTCTTAATCTGCAAGTAATTTGAGAAATCCTAATCTTCTATTGTTAAAGCAAACTCTAAGTCTCTCTTTTTTAAAGTATGAGGGAGGATGCTTCCTATCAGAGGAACACTTTGAGTTCAAAACTGTACTGAAGTGCAGAAACAGGATACTTCCCCACATAGATAGGGAGAGTTGTGCAGCTGTGTGTGCAGTTGTGCATGCACAGAATATTATGTCTCAGTTTTGTATGCTTTCCAAAGCAGGGGCCTACAGCAGCGCAGGCTTTGTCTTGCTATGCTCTACATCAGATGCATCCTAGCCCCAGCCTATGGGAGCCACCATTGCTCCTGCCTCCAGCCTTCTCCAGACTGAAGCCTAAAGTCCTGTCTGTGATAACAGCATATGAACAGAAGAACAAAAGCAGGCTTGTCTCCTGAAAAATACATTTTACAAAGAAGCTGAAAGTCTTCACATTTACTTCAGTTAAAGGACCAAACAGGAAGATTTTAAAGTCTTGGACAGCAATTCATAGAATCAACCAGTTTGGAAGAGACCTCCAAGATCATCCAGTCCAACCTATCACCCAGCACCGTCCAATCAACTAGACCATGGCACTAAGTGCCTCATCCAGCCTTTTCTTTAACACCTCCAGGGACGGCAACTCCACCACCTCCCTGGGCAGTCTATTCCAATGGCAAATCACTCCCCCTGTGAAGAACTTCCTCCTAACATCCAGCCTATACCTCCCCCTGCACAACTTTAGACTGTGTCCTCTTTGTTCTGTTGTTGGTTGCCTGGGAGAAGAGACCAACTCCCACCTGGCTACAGCCTCCGAAGCCAGTTTGCCTGTGGCAGACCTGCATGTTCCAAGTGCCTGCTGGCTAGTAAGGTCAGAGGTGTTACACCCTGCTCACCAGGCAAGTGATATCATGCTGCTCCTCAGATCTGCTAACCTGTATGCCAAGAGCTGTGGGAAGCTCGTATGCCTATTTCCTGCATTTGGAGCCACTGATTTAGTAAGAGGGACGAAACATTTGTTAAGGCAGATGTACCAGGCTGTCACATGCTGCATTTCCTCATGGTTTGTTATCCAAGCAGCTGTGGAGTGTTTTGTTTGTGGGTTAAAACAAGGAGAACTAGGAGCCATCCAGTGGAGTGCTGAGGCTTCTAAAAACACTATTTCTGTTCCCAGGGAGGTAAACAAAAAATACCCTCTTCAGTCTCTCAGCTTGTTGCAACAGGCACAAGTGACATGCAGCAAAAGCCTGGGCTAGTACATGGGAAATACAGAAATCTCTTTTCAGATTTGAAAAGAAAGAAGTATTTCTGTTACTAAATAACAGAATCAAGAGATTGATAAATTATAGCTGAAGGAGGCATGCAACATTCCTGAAAGTGCCATGGTTACACGTGTTTCAGTGTAATTTTTCTTCTAGTCAAATGGTTTATTTATTAAAAGGTGCCACATCTACACTGGTCAGTCAATTGCCAGTGCCATGCAGTGGCTAAGCTCCTTTACTGAGCTGCACTTCATCCTTTCAGCACCACCGTATGTGCTAGTAACCCTAGTAAGTTTCTACTGTCCATAGAAATCATCCCAGTTAAGTCCTCACTTTTCATAAGTGCTACTTGGGACATAACTGTATGACCATGACAAGCTTCTTTAGTTTTAACCAGCTTCCCAGGCACAGGCTGGCAGGATTTTGTACATCTGTTTTGCATGTTTCTACAAAGGCAAAAAAAGTCTTAACAGAGTCATTGTAGTGGACAGCACTGAAATAATAAAGCACATGGTTAAGATTTGTGCAAACTTTAGGCTGTAGCAGAATGTTGGACATTTGCCCAAGCACTACACTTTCTGACAACTTCTAAGCTGTGAATCAGAGCTAGTTGGGAGGCTGTTCTGGGAAGTACCCATGTTGCCTTTCTCTTTTCCTTCTCTCCTCCCTGTAACCCACTTTGGATTAATAAAGTGAGAGTCTAGATGAATCTTTGCTAATCCATGGTGGACCTTCACTGCATGCATGTGAGTTACAAGCAAGAATAGTTCTCTTGTGTCCTCCTACATTTCCTTGTCCCCACTTCTGTGAGCCACAGATGCTTGCACAAGGTTTTATTCTGCCAGACATTGAGATACTCTGCATGGGTGGCAGTCTGCACTCCGTCCTTAGGCAGGCAGTACTTTCAGAAATCCCAGCCCAAATTATTTCTACAACAGAGCAGAGAAATAAATCCATTTTTATTTGTCTCAGGGAGCTCCAGGGTCACTTGGGCATTCTTCCTTGCTTAGGACCATGCTTCAGGCTTCAGTGAATGATCCCTTTTGCTAACAAATTTGTTCATGCATGCCTCACAGTTAAAACTGTCCTGAAGTGGGAGAACTTCATATTTTATGAACAATTTCCTAGGTTACTCTGGGATAAAAAAAAATATTAATTTCAAAAAACTTAACACAGAAGAGAAATGTAGTGCTCTGCAGCAGGCAGCAGTAGCAGGACAGCATTAAGGCCAAAGGACCTTACAGACCAGCTCTGTACAAAACACCCTCCTGCTTCACTGAGACACATAGGCTGGCAGGAGCACACCTAAAACAGACTACCTTGGATCCTGGCAGCCATGGGTCTATGCTGGTTTACAGTCCAATGCTGGCTATAAAACTAGCCCTAAGCAAGGTAACAGTTTCTAGCTGAGCATTTTTACTGGCACAGTAACCAGAGCAGCAGCCACCAGGCTCGCTCTTTTATGTTGCTTTGGAGTCAAGGCCATTTACACAACTTACAGGCACAGCAATCATTGCAACTTACATCTATCTTTAGGGGTTGGCACTGTCCAAAGTCAGTGGGTGGCATTCCTCCCTTCCATACACCTCTGTGGGGAGCCACCTTTGAGTCTGGGGATTATGGTAACAGGTCATCCCACAAGATGATCTTCTCTTCAAAAATCACCTTGGCTTTCTGTCTCATCCTTTCCTCAGATGATTCAGACTCAGAGCGGGGAAATGTGAAAAGTATCCTCTAAAATGCATTTTTTGTTCCTGAAGATAAATTGGAGAGTCCAGTCCCATAAAGACTGATTTTTTTTTTTTTCCTTCTTGAATTATGGATAAATATTCAGAGGAAGAATCTCACTGAATTCCCCAGAAACCAAAATAATCAGTTTTTCTGTATAAACCAAGGTGCTAGCATCACACTAGGAGGTGTTTCAGTAATCAAGTGATAGCTTGCAGCTAAACACAACCTCATTAGGTATATATAATCTGGTTCAGATGAAGCTAGGAGCTCTTCTATTGATATATGCATGTGATTCCTAGCAGCGCATATTGGGTCACTGATTCTGTATTCTGATGCAAAAATGCACAATAAAGACACAAGCAGTTACAGAGGACATATTCATTCTGATATTACAGGCTGATTTTCAGCAATTATTTGAAAGGCATAACAGGCCTCTGGGATGCCTCAAACGAATGCATCTACAAGCACTGCAACAATTTTGCAGATAAACAGTTCCAGATGGGATCCAACTCATCCACCCTGCTTGGCACTATGGAAATATTTTTTACATTTAGAGGTGCAACACAGTGTAGTTTTTAGGAAATGGTCCAAGGAAACATTTTTATTGCTTCACATGAGGATGTAAGACCATTTAGCCCTCAAGCTAGCTTAGTTTGAATTTAATAAAATCTCAAAGTCTGCAGCCAATCTGCTTGCACCATCTGTTTACAGAGAAAGGTGCAGATCTAGGTGAGTTGATGTGGCAAGATTGTACCTTCTAACGTACTAGAATGTTCTAGTATGAATAAAAGTCTTCCAAGGACTCTATCAAGGGTTATGTAGAAGCTATTTCTAAATATAATGATTAGTAGTAGAAAAGTGTAGTTTGGCATTCCTGAAATCTGATGCTTGAATTTGTCTCTAAAACTTGTGCAGCTAAATCTCCAGGCCTGATTCAAAGGGAAATAATTTTTAATCACGCTATGTAAGGTTTTTTAAGATCCTTTTCCTTGCCTCCACATGATATATTCCTTCATACTACATGCAGATTCTACTTGGATGGAAACAATAATACAAGAAAAATCCCACCATGAAGTCTTGTTATCAGATATCTTTCCAATATTATCCTGAATTTTGTGACACATTTTGACAGATAATAGGGTAATGACACTGCTGGCGCAGATCTCTGGAGTAAAAGACCAAAACCACATCTCTTGTTAAGTACCAAAAAGACTAAACATTTCCTTAGAAATCAGAATATGTGAGTCAAATTCTGTCTTTGTATGCAATACTAAACTGAAGAAGTCATGGAAAAGCAAAGAACCTGGAAGATTTGAAGATGCTCCCAGTGGCACTGTCTGAAACAATGTGCACACTCTAAGGCACTGTCCCATTGCCACTTCCCCATGTGTTCTCATATCAAAGTTCCTGTGGTTTTAAACTGTGATTTAATGCAGCTGTATTAGGGCAAGAAGATTTCCTTAGTTCAATATCGTGTCTCTGGCCAAAGGCAAATATCTAGCAAACAGTATAAAAGAACCACAACAAGCACGTGGAGGTAGTTCATCAGAGCATGTTTCAGCCTTCAAAGGCTTTGTGAAACAGAAGTTCTGTCCTCATATGTAATAGCTCTTCATGGATTTCTCTTGAATTTTGGTAAACCTGAAATGTCCAGAACATCCTGTGACACAAATCCTCCATAGACTAAATGCATATTGAGTGACAAGTCACCTCCTCTTCTTTATTCTAAACCTATCTGTGTAAGCAAGAGAATCCTATCCATTCTCTTTATGGCACTTATTAGTTCATAGATTTCTGTTGTAGTATCCCTCCATTTGTCTGTACATTTAAGGTGCAAGTGAAAGCATGAATCTATTTATACAACAGCATCAAAATATTTTATTCCTTACCGTAGAGGGAGTTTGACTTGGTGATCTTTAGAGGTCCTTTCCAACCCAAGCCATTCAATGACTTCTTAACAAGACTTAACATTTTATTTGCAGCTTTTTTGTTGTTGTTGTTTTGTTAGTTGGCTTGTTTGTTTTTAATTGGTACTGAGCATCAAGTTGACATTTTAACTGTGTACCACATTCCCAAGAACTTGGGCAAGAGACAGTTTTACAATGACTGTGTGGTAAACCACAGCAGGGTTTAGGGTTTCTCTGGATCTCTCAAATACAAATGTGTACTTCCACTCAGCAGTGACATGTACATGACTATAGCACATGTGGGATCTTAGATGAAGTGGAGAAGAATCTGAACAGGATTGCTTGTCTGACTTTGTCCTCGAAAATCATACCACTTATATCTACTGTATATGGCAGCTTGTACATACTTTATTCTTCTTAAAACAAAAAATAGCATGAGACATTTAAAAAAGTTAGCTCATGTACCTTTTCCAAGTTCCACGGATAGTTCAGGTTCCTGGTTTTATAAGAAAGCCTTTTCCCTCTTGACAACCATATCACTATGTAGCAAATTCAAATAAATTATCTAAACCAGATTTTTGAGACAAGAGCAATTTTTCATTATAAGATATCATAACTCTGCACGGTCTGCTGTTTGGTTTTTTTGGAGGTTTTTTATTTCCTTAAAAGAAGGAAACTACTTTCAAAAGCAGCCAGGGAAACATTCTTGTTTGAAACGAGTCCTTGCAGCTCTAACATATATAGCAATGGATTTACTCATAGTGGTTTGAGTGGACTCTCTGGTAGCTCATTATCAAACACTTCAGATTGAGAAAGAGTCCAAGATTTTAAATAGATCTTCAAATTCTTCCAACAAAACCACCTGAACACACCAGATGACTACTTACCCAATTATATTACACTGGAGGAGATAGGATACAACTGATTAAACACCAAAGTGGTATTAAGCACAATATAGCTAACATGTCACTTCAATAAATGTTTGTCTCACTACAATATTTCAAATCAGAGGACACAGTCTTCTGGTTTTTGTGGATCACAAGCTCTCTTTGATGTCCCAAAGCTATTCTCACAGGGCAGCTCAGAAATCATTCCATTTTAATCCATTCTGATTAATGCCACAAAATTAGTTTTCCCTGACACGGGTAATTTTGTTCTGCTGGGGAATGATTGAAGAAGATGGGCTTTCATCCCAGCACAGCAAATCACTGGCAGCCAGCTGCAACAAAGAGTTAACCACCTTCTTCAGCAAATTAGATGAAACTGTAACTTGTTTTCTTTTAATTAACTCATCACTATATTGCCTCAGGTCCTCCTGGCACCCCTCAGCTCCAAGACAATATCAGCGCTTCCAGCTAGGTTAGGATTTTGGAGCACTCAGGTTTCCTGGGAGTAGCCATCCTCTGCATGAGTTAGGTCACAATTTTCTCACGCTGTCTGAGAATGATTTTTGGAGAGACTGATTGTGGCCACAAGGCAAGTTGAATATATCTGAAGCTATTTAGGTAGACTCAGCATGCTGGTGAGTCAGGATGACCAGCAAAGATAATCACACCAACTCCACTGTTCATAATGAATTCCTTCCTCTGGGTTTACTTTCCACTGATTACTCTCTTAGTTTTCTGAGTGTAGACCTTCTGCCTTAGAACTCTCAATTCTATTTAGTTTATGTGTCTGTGTGGGCTTGGTTGCTCTTTTCTACACAATCAAGTTGTGGGACGTATCACAAGGTTTATGATTAAGCCTTTAATACACAAAGTCTGTCCCATTAGTATCTTCACACACAATCATACAGGAACATTGCAACAGTGCCAGGAGTTGGATCCAGAGAGAAGACTGTGGTTAGGACTTCAGCACAGACTGCAGGCAAGGTCACTGTATGCATTCAGAGCCTTCTATACACACGCAAGAGAGGAACTTAAGGCAGACAGTGCAAACGCTTCCTGGCAGGGACAGACACCAGACCACATCAAATAAATAAAGCAGAAGAGATTTGCAGGAAGGATGTGAAGATAGGGACTAGAGTACAATGTGTACGCTCCTAGAAAAAATCCCCCAAAAGTGAGGAAAAATGCTTGTGTTGATTTAAACTTACAGAACCTAGCATCTTCTGTAAAGAGGTAAAGTGGGCCCCTATCATGTGTAGCCAAGTCTGCCCTTCAGTGCAGTGAAGGGATTGAACAGGGAGTCTGTTTGCACTACTACAAATTAATAAATGAAGTTTTCTTCAAAATTTGTCATTAGTTTATAATGGTAGAAGCTTATCTCCCTCTCTCTCTCTAAAGTGATACTGATAAAGATAAAAAAAAATTCAACAGATGTCCAAATGGAAGGATAATGTTTGTTCAGATAATAAAATGTACAATTTATTATGCATATGGAAAAAAATGTTCAGCTACAGGTATAAGCCAGGTGTCTCAATCTGCTTCTAGAGATGCATTTCTCTTCATATTGACTAGAGGGAGAACCTAGGCTATCAGCTTATACTATGTGTCTAATTCATTTCAAAGCTCTACGCCTAAGTGAGATCTCTCCCTCTGAGTGTAATACAAAGTCCAGTTAAGTCAATGTTAATTTTCTCTGGGCCCTAGAACATTCAAAAGAAACCATCATAACAGCTAAAGCCGTATACTCCCCTGTAAAAGATGGACTTCCAGAGAATCAATGTGCAATTATCACTGGTTTCTGAACAATTTACAGTTGATAACTAGTGCAAAACACATCCTCTGCAGTAACCCAGACCTTATATCCAGGTGACAAAGACTGGTTCATTCTAATTAGTACTTTCTCATAATTTGCAAGTATGATTTATTGTAAGTATCATATCCTAAATAGAAACCAGCATGGTGTGAAAAAGGATGAAGACTGTAAGGTTGATGTCATTGGCAACATCAAGACTACATGATTTTAAAATGTTGCATCAGTTTTTACATTCAAGTTACTCACATAAAATAGGAAAAACTAATATTGTCATAATTATACTTTCTTTGAGATGCCAAACCAAAAATATTCATCAGGCACATTTAGTAACCCTCTATGTTTGTTAGGACTATGTCCTGGAGCCTTGGTATATTTGCCTCACTACAGATGGACTCCTGTCAGTCAAATCACAGAATGTTAGGGGTTGGGAAGGATGTCAAAACATCATCTAGTCCCACCTCGCTGGCAAAGCAGGATCACCTAGAGTAAGTCACACAGAAATACATTTTGAATGTCTCCAGAGAAGGAGCCTCCACAATCTGTCTAGGCAACCTGTTCCAGTGTTTTGTCACCCTCACAGTGAAAAAAGTTTTTCCTTATGTTCATATGGAACCTCCTGTGTTCCAGCTTGCACTCATTGCCCCTTATTCTATCATTGGACATCACTGAGCCAAGCCTGGCCCCATCCTGCAAAACACTCACTCTACATATTTATAAACATTAATGAAGCCACCTGTGATGGCTTAGGAGTTATCCACCCCCCACACACAATGAATTCACTCAGACTAGACTCAGCCAGCTGGAAGTTAAGGAATGAAGCTTTATATTCACAGCTTAGCACAATTTACAAGCATATATATACACAATATACATGGATATTTACAGTTATGTACAAGTTAAAGGTAATACAGAAACACAAAATCCCTCCCAAAACAGCCAGCCTGCCCAGGAGGCTCCTGACCCAGACTTCCTCCCCCCATTCCCCCTCTTTCCCTCCCCTCAGCAATAGCCAGATCAATCCCTGTATATCTCATGTGATAAATCTACAGAGATCTGAGATGAGGTGTCAAAAACGTGACACAGGGGTTAGAGGAAAAAGGTTAGATTGGATCTTTAATTAAGTTAAGGCAGATGGAACCACTCAGAGAAGAAGAACAGCTGAGAACTGAGAAGTGTGTGAGAAGTGAGTGTCTTGTCTTTGATTACTTGCTTCTCTCAGCAGAAACATGAGTGATATAGGTCACTGCTGTTTTTTTCTCATCACAGCCAAGGATTTAATTTTGCTCAGTAAAATATTCCAATTAGCCTCAAACCAGCACACAACCCCTCAGTCTCCTTTTCTCCAAGCTAAAGAAAACCAGCTCCCACAGCCTTTCCTCATATGGGAGATGTTCCACTCCCTTAATCAGCTTTGTGTCTCTGTGCTGGACTCTTTCAAGCAGTTCCCTGTCCTTGAACTGAAGAGCCCATCAAATCTGCACCACAAAAAATTGTCTATTTGGTGGAGAGCAAATCCCAAATTTCATCTACATGGCAACATGCACATACAGAACACTTTCAAATCGTCTACTGAAATTCTTCTGAGATGTGCTCAGCTTTACAATGGGAGTGGTAGTCATGCTAGTTGAGAAAGGTGTTCATTTAACATTTGTGTTTCTGTAACACAAGTGGCTTTAAAAAAAAAGCCAATTTATCAGACTGAAATGGAACTTCAATCAGATAATCATTCCCAGTTTTAATTTATAAGAATTGTAATATTTACTGATACATGGGTTGCTTGAATCAAATTGCAGGATTCGTTCTAGCAATTTGAAGTCTGACAGTCTGAAGGACTGTTGTGGTTTTTAAAGACAGCCAACAGAAATGAAGCTCTCAAATAAAATTGGAGGGGAAAAACCCACAGAATTATATTTGGAGAGAGATACAGAGAAGACATTGCAAAGCAATTACCACATGCCTGGCAAACCCCCTTGAATTTTCCCCCAACCCAAAATGTAAATATCTCCAATCCTCCCCCCACCAATGCCTCTGCCATCCAAGAGTCCTAAACACAAGCCTCTGGAAGCCCCAAAAAGCCCACCAGACACAGGGCAGGAGGAGGAGGAAAGGAGAACGAGCTGGTCTTGTGAGTTTCTAAAGAGATAGCAGAATTATGGGATTGAATAACAATCTTCTAGTCCCCAGAAGATTTTTTTTAACCCTTTAGTTCTCAACCTGGGACAAAGACTTTTATTTCAGATTGCTTTTTGCCCACTGCAGTTTTTGGGAAGAAGGATGTATTAGCTACTGCCTTTTAACTACTTGCTGAACAGCCTAGCCAGTAACAAAAAATGAGAAGGCACTGATGTAAGATATGAAATCGACCATCAGAGAATGATAGGAAAAATTTAAGCTGGAAGGATCTATGGAGATCCCTCTTCCAACTTCTTAGTCAAATGTCAAGTAGTAAATCATTTTCCTCAAGGCCTTGTCCAGAGAAATTATGAAAAGCTCAAAAGAGGAAAATTCCAGAGTCTCTCTTTGCAACCTACTACAGTCCACATCTTTCACAGTGATCATTTCTCTCTATATTCAGGCAAAATTTACCTTGCTACAACTTTCTGCCATGTCCTTTCATTGTGTACCTGTGACAGAAGCCTGTCTCTGCCTTCTCAATACATGCCCTCTAAGCAATAGGAGGCAGCAACCAGAACCCCCTAAGCATTCTCACTTCCATGGGTGAGAAAGTGGGAAACACTGTTTCTTTCAGCAGTCTGTTCTGTGCAATATGTACCAGCTCCCTGACCACCTGAGACATCCTTTTGTAAAGCCTCTACTGTTTCTTGACATTTCCTTTGTACTGGACATCCTAAAATCAGACACCATACTCCATACAGTATCCTCATGTGCACTAAGTAGAGGAAAATGCTCACATCCTTCAGTCCGCTGGCCACAGTTCTGTTAATAGAGCTGCAGAAAGTGTTTCAGCACCATCACTGGAATGGCCCACTGCTGACTCAGTAGTATTAACTTTAGTAATATTACAATATCAAAGATGTCATTTTTCATTTCACTTTTCCAGAATTGCATAGCAAAAACACCACCTGCCTTCCATCTTCATAGCTACCACCATGACCACTATGCTTTGTATTGACAGTGGGTAGCTTTCTGGTCTCTTCTGGACAGGAATGTAAGCAAGGCAAGCTTCATCAGTTACCACTAGAGTGTTCAGAGAGTAAAATTTCTTTTATCCTCTGACCTTTTATCATAAGAGCATTTCTATGTCCATTTTAATACTATCAGTGTTTCTAGCACATAGCCACGAGCACAGTACTTTCCATCTTTTCAACTTTAAGATCAGCTTCTGGAGACGAAAGGTTATCTTCAGCAGAATTATCAGCATTTCTTATTAGTGTTTCTTATATGGTTTACTGTACAGCCAGAAGTTACAGAACAACTTCATTCTGGAAGTATATCATTACTGCTGAAAATACCAGATTTGAAGGATAACTCACGGCTGTAGATCTATGCAGACCAAAAATACATAGGTTCCAATAAGCATCCTGTTCAGACAAAGCATGAAGTTATAGAGAAGACTATAAAATTAATCATCACATATTGCTGTGCAGGCAGTTCTGCAAATCTCACAAAGGGCTTACTGCAGCTGAAACCTGTGGCCTCAGAATTAAGCCATCTAATACCCCAAGTATATCTTGAAGCAGCCAAGTTGTATGACCTCAGTTTAGTTTCCTCCATAAAATTATTGTTAAAGTTTATATAAATACATGAGTGAATGAATTTAAAAAAAGGAAGGGTGGGAGGAAAGGCAAGATGAAAACACAGGGATGTGATTATTGACTAATAATTGGCAACAGTTACTGTTATTAACTCAAGCATTTGAGAGAAAAAAATAACAAACCAATATAAAGCAGAGCACTGTCAGATGGCAAACCAGCAACAGCAAGGACCAGTCAGTTCCAAGGAGCAATACGAGAGAATTCTTCCACACCTGAATGATGACTGTCTGGCCAGCAAATAATTTACACTTTAAAGCAGTGTATGTCCTGTGCATATAGTAAAAAAAGCTAAACAAACACAATCACAGTAAGGAGGAGTTGTATGGCTACCCTGGATTGCTTGAGACTTCAGAAGCTCAAGCAGAAATTGTTCTCATTCATCAATCGGCAACAGGACAAGGGGACACAGTCTCAAGTTGTGCCGGGGGAAGTATAGGCTGGATATAGGAGGAAGTTCTTCACAGAGAGAGTGATTGGCATTGGAATGGGCTGCCCAGGGAGGTGGTGGAGTCACCGTCCCTGGGGGTGTTCAGGAAAAGACTGGATGAGGCACTTAGTGCCATGGTCTAGTTGACTGGCTAGGGCTGGATGATAGGTTGGAATGGATGATGTTGGAGGTCTCTTCCAACCTGGTTGATTCTATTCTATTCTATCAAAAAATAAAAAAAATCACCACCAAACCTGGGTGTTTACTATTCACCCAGGCTGTCAGCAAGAAAAGCATAAGCAGATAATGCCAGGACCTTCTCAGCTAATTCCAAGGGATTTTGTTTATGGCTTGGTAGGTGTTTGGGAGTTTGGTGTTGTTTCTCACTACATTTTCCAATAGCTCATCTGTGTGCTGGGAATATTTTGTGAAATCTGCTAGGTGACTAAGGAAGTATGGTAGATACTTCCAGACATGAACTTGCAAGGATTTTGAAGAGCAGTAACTCATCACAGGCACATGTAATGCAACTCTGCAGTCAGATTGTCAAAATCATCCTCCCTGCTCACCCAGTATTGAGAGATCTTCTAGTGATATGGTTGCCACTGGCTCACACTTGAATGCTAATGCCAAGAGCTGAGACAACTTAACTCTGTTTATAATACAGAGTTCACAGCTAAGCAACTACAAAATGTTTTTATAGCTCAATTCAGCATGTAATCTCAAAGACATCCTGCTCTTTCTGAACTTTACTTACAGAAACATGATGGCAGGGGCAGGCATGACCAGCCAAGTACTTCCTCAGAAAGTCTAGTTTCGGTGGTGATTTGTGTTCCCATTCCATATGTTCTCCATCATTAGAGAAATCAATGAGGGTAGAAGAGGATTTTCCTTCAATCATGTGAATATTACCAAATTATCACTGTAGTTCCAGAAGCCCACTTTCAACAATGAGGCTGGATATTTTTTATAATGGCTTCATGCAGAACCAGTTTTCCTACTGCAAAATGTTGTCAATTACTTAGCTGTTGTGAAGGTTAACCTCAAAAGCACATATTTTTTTGTGGCAATGGATCTTACTTACAGTCCTTGAATCAGTTTAGCTTTATAATGTGCTATGGGGCACTATCTAGATGAAAGCTGTGAATGAAGGCATGTATTAGGTTATTGTTATCCTAATAAAATGCCATATTTGGTGGAGTGAAACAGGGCATACTTTCAGTAGCAGTAGACAGTTTTTAGTAACATATTTAACAACTTCCCTGACAAGAAAAGCAGGCATGCAACCTGGCATTTTTCTAGGTCAAAGCTAATAATCCTGTTATTCCAAGTGCTGCAACTTCTTTAACAAACAGAAGACACCATTCATTTGATTTTCATGTAGTTCCCTGGCCATAAAATTATTTTTCAATGTACAGAGAAATGAGTTTGCTACTTCATATGTAACTCTTTTAGATGTTAACAGCAGAAAAATTCACTTACAACTGCATCAGCTAGATCACACTCAGTGCCTCCAGCACAATATTCACCATTTTAATAATTCCTGTCATAAGTTGCAGCATTTTCCTGTCAGACAGATGATGTGTTCATACTTTCAAAATAAGAGACAGAAAGATGAGAGCTGATACATACTGAAGCTACACCCAGTTTCCAGAGGTATAGAAAGCTCCAGTTCTAATGTTCTCTCCCTATACTACCTGGACTTTAAGGACAAATTCCTGTGGCAGAGTCCATGCCCCATAAGCACAGAAAAATAAACTGTTTTAACAGCAAGGCTAAATGAAACACCAATGTTTGATGTCCAAAACAGCAACATGTGAATGCCTAGCTAACTACTCTTGAAAATAGTCACTCAGAAGGATCTTTCCCTTTGCAGAGTTTAGACGATCTGCATTTCCCTTTCAACAGTTGTTAGCAAAACAAGGAGTCTTGTGGGTGACAAACTGAATTTCAGTATCTTCCACTTGCTTGGGGCCAAGCTGGAATGACTTTCACCACTCTCCTCAGCTGCCCCAGTTCCACACTGGAGTAGTGCCAGCAGGCAGCATGTTGCTCTTAGTCACTCAACAACAGGCCAGTTCCCCCCGATTGGTCCAGTACCTTGCCCCATTCAGTATCCTTTTCCCTACCCCATTGCTGCACATGTTGTTAAGGGAAAATATGAGAAAAACGGGCAAATCAATAGAAAACAAACAGTGCCCACAGGGAACCAGTTCCCATCTTTGTTAGCAAAGCCACTAACTGATTGGTGAAGCAGCTGTACGAGAACTAGTAGTTTCAGTTCTTCCAGGTGTGAGCAAACCAGACTTTTATTTGGCTTCACAATGCTAAGAAGCCTTGGAGTTTCCCTTTGAGATCAGCATTCAAAGTAAGATAGAAGCTCAGAACGAACATCAGCTGTAATTGGTGACTTTTTCTGAGCTGCCATAACAGTTGTTATTACTCAACACATATCCTAATTGAGCAATCTTTCTCCAGGGACAAGTGAGAAAGTTTATCAAGTCTTGTTTTCAGACCATGTTCTCATTTTAATTTTACTAATACAATCTTCATTGGAGAGTCTTGAGTAAATTCAGGTTTTGATTTCCATCAGTCTGTTTTTCAGTCATAACCAAAATGTCACAAAAAAACCAAGGCAAAAAAAAAAAATCTAATCCTAGGAAATGGAATTTTCAACTGTATTGTATTAATTGATTATAAATTTTAATGCCTTCTTCTTTATAGAGTGTTTTGCCTCTCGATATTTTATATATGCTGTTTCTCAATATTTGCAATTCACTTTTTTGATTTTATCTTTAGAAAAGAGAAGTATATGTTGTTTCAGCTCAATAAGAGTGAAATATCATAGAATCATAGAATGGTTTAGGTTGGAAGGGACCTCAAGGATCATCCAGCTCCAACCCCCTGCCATAGGCAGGGACACCNGACATTGTGCCATATCAATCGAGTTGAGTAAAATATAAAATGTAATTTTTGTTTATTTATAATATAAAAAGGACATTCAGATACAGATATTTTGAAAAGATACATATCTACTATGCAAAAGACCAAAAGCATAAGCAGGTATTTCATTCAGTAAATCAAATAGACAAAGCCATTCTGCACATATCCTACAAACATTCTCATTTGTGCCTAACATTTGAAATTGCTTACAGAATTCTCATTTCAAGGTTTAATTGAGCATCCAAAATCGCATTTGGAGAATTTGGGAATTTTAATGTTTCATGTAGATAGTCAGTATCTGGATAGTCAGTAAAAACTAGTCAGAGTTAAAGAGAAAGACGTTCACCTCAAAATTAAATACATTTTATCTCTATTTAGGACTACATCAGGCAAAAGGCAAGGGAAACAAATAGCAGATAACACTGTAAGAACTAAGTTCGTTCAAACTCTTAGAGCAGTCCCTTCAGACAGTCCCAATGCATCCTGCATTTGCACAGTTCTTAACTAGGTTCCATATTCTACTGTTGCTTAATCAAACCTACAGTATGTCTCAAAAACCAATATACTTGATGTATATTTGACCAGGACTTATAGAATAAAGTTAATTCTGCAGCTAAACAGCCAACAGAAAACATTAATACATCTATGATATTCTCTTTAAAATAAAGTGGCTTTTCAAGGAAACAATTCACACAAGTGCAGTCTCTGGTACTATTTTTTTTCCTCAAGCCTGAGTGCCTGCTCAGGTTAAACCAAAAATTGTCATAACCCCTATCTCCAAGGCTGACACAAGGTGAGACATGTTATTAAAAATATTTACACCCCTAATATTTTTCTGATGTTCTTACTGCTACAACATCATAAGCAGCAATACCCTATGATTACCATTAAAGCTGTTGTGAACATAGGCAACAAAAGATTAAAAACTCCATTAATTCTTTGCCTTCAGTGTTGAATCTCAGTGGGAACATTAGTTTGACAATACCTGAACATTAACCAAGATCTCCATCTGGCCTAAGGGCAGTTTTGAAGAGAAAACCCTCAAAATTTCATATTTGCAGACTGTAAATCGTTCCCTTGTTCTTAACTGTATTACCCTCATATTCTCTCAAAGGGTTTACTAGTTTTTCATACCATCATCAACATCATTATGCATCTGGTTAGAAATTATCATTCTTTGAGATTACAAATATTCCATGAGAAAATTTCCTCCAGAAACATATCACTAATAATTTATGATTAGTACCTTTAGTTTAGTTATTAGTGCCTTTATTCAGTATCGGCCATTTAAATTAAATAAGCAAATTTAACTTTGCTAATTGCATTGGATTTGCTTTAGATGAGGAAAGCTGTCTTAGTTCTGCTCTTTGAGATGCCTCTAGTATTACTATTGATTTGCAATAAATAGCATGACTTTCTATTCCATATCCTAGCAATCTTCACCTTAAATGCATACCAATATTGACCCTCTTTTGTGGTTGTTTTGCCCGTTGCTTTCCACCACAATCTCTACCCCTGTCACTCAATGCACTTTTTAGTGCATTTTCCTAATAGGATAAATTCAATGAAGTCATCTGACAATTCAATGACAATTTAAAATAACGGGGTTTTGGAGCAGGAAAATGTCACTGCAAATGCAGAGACCACTCAGTGTCACTTGCCTCCTTCAAGTGCTCAGCTCCTTTAAATCTAAGCCTTTGAATATATTGGTAGGGCAATAAAAAGCCAGAGACATTTACAGTCTGTAGTAGCACAGGTACATATATAAGAACTAAACACTGCACTGGCTCAGAAAGCAGCCATCATAGGGCTCTTATTAAAGACCTTCATTTCAATCCTGTAGATATTTTACAGCATTAAGTTGTATTTTTCATGTTATTACTTAACAAAAAAGTTAAAAAAAAAAAAAAAGTAGTTGTGACAAAGTTATGACTGTGTTCTAAAGTGAATGTTACTAATAACTCACATTGTTCCAGAGAACTTTTTCTGTGGGTGTTTTGGAAGATGATATGCAAAGACTCTGGCAAAGAATCTGATCAGGGGAAACTGGTGTTTAGCCACACTGTTTGCAGCTGTGTCTATGCCAGCAGCAAAGTACTGCTTTAACAAGGGGGAAAAAGGACAACAGGTCTGAGTGGCAGGGTGTACTCTTCCTAGCCTCTGCAGGCAGAAAGCCTGCAATGAAAAGAGCTATTATGGGACACTTTCAAGCCAGCATTTATAATGCAACTCCACTAACTGAGTCATGTCCTCTTTTCAAACACAGAGGAACATTTTAAAAGCAACTTTATCCAAAATGTCAAAAATTTGTAGTCTGTTTACCACTCTGCATATTGGTTTCTGATGATGCCAGAGGGCATAGACACGTTTCCTAACTACCGAAGTTGGCATGTTTTATAAGCCACTTACACAAAGTGCAACTCTTGCTGAGAATGTCAGGGTGAAAGGCCACAGTCTCATCCAACCATGTGCTGTGCTGGAAAAATGCATCACATTTTTTCTTTGCAATATTAAATACCGCTCTAGTACTGCTACTGTGTGGTCAGTGCCTATGTTTAGCCCTCATCTGAGGTTGAACTACACTATCACTGAGTGACCCCTTCCCAGAAGAGAAGGGGAACCAGGAAAAAGAGAAAAGACCCACAGGTTGAAATAAAAATTGATTTAATGAGATAGCTAATTTAATACTAGTATCGATACATGATATACAAAGTTATATTCACTCCAGCTAAAGTGCAACAGTCACAATATTCAGGAAGAGACCCTTCAAGAGCAGGAGAAGAAACAGGAACAGGGTGATGAGGAATACAAGGAGGAGGCTCAAGCCAAAGGCTGCCCTCTGCTTGGCAAATTTCTTCTAGACTGAATGTGATGTTCATGATCTGGGATGCACCTGTGATTCAGCTCATATGCCCTGGCTGACTCTGAACTTCTGGTGGCCTGCAGCCCGTGGCTGGCCTGGGATTCTGTCCCAGCAAAACAAGGACAGTCAGATACTGTATGTCTTTTACAAACTCGTCCTGCACTTCTTGGCAAAAGTTTGGTCACTCATACTGAGTGTTTCCACACAGCAGCACTTTACTAATACTCTGCTCACTGGCCTATCAGCTCAGGTACTTGGGCAAACTCTTTAGCCAGAGACTCTTTTACAAGTCTCACTTGGAGAAGAAAGGTCTGGTTTGTTGTTTTATTTGTTCAATGAACAAATAGGGAAAATATCTCTTTCCCTCACCCTCTTCCAAAACTGGGGACCCATAAAGAAGCAATAGACCAACTGCTAGTATCCAAAGCAGACTCCCAACATACCGAAGGAAGTTGCTGCAGATAATGAAAAAGAAAGTCCATCAGACGTTGAGAAACTTTGCACTAGTGCTGTTTTCAAAGCAGGTCACAAGTTTCACATCTCAGGGGAGGCAGCTCATGCATATAACAAGATGTATACATTTTTAATCAGAATATGATCCATGGGAATATTATGAGAAACAGAAAACTCTGTACTTCACTTCAAGAGGTCTGTCCAAAAAGACAGTTCTTGTGACCCACATCTTGAACTTTCTTTGGAAAACTGGAAAAATGGGGATAAGAAACTTAGAAAACTGATAGCTGGTGACATTCTTTCTTACTAAGGAACAATCCATTTGGTATTTCTGCTTGCACTTTCTCCGTGTTATCGTGCAAAACAAGCTACTGGACAACCCAAGTGTGTGTCATAGATCTACTGCTACTGAGATAACACCAGCACTTCAGCACACAGGTGCATTAGACCCCAACAGCAAGAACTGAAGACCCTAAAATACATGGCAAGATAAGTTCCCTTAAGCAAAAAGAGTCACTCATAAATTTTAAGTTTCTAGATCATATGTAACCAATTTGGCTGCGAAGGTTTTCAAACACAGCTTGTATGTGATGCCATCTCATCTGGTCCTGGGCTAAAATGGCCTATGCTCAGATCAGAGAGGCTTCAGCAACCCATTCTCATAAAGGTTAGAAAAACATAACCACAGATAACAAAATAAGATAACATTTAAACAATATTTTCAAAACCTAATTCAATTGAAGCTCTCAATGAACATCTGGAAATGGGAAGGAGAGACAATTTTACAAGGTTCTTTGAGGACAGGAAATCACCTATCACAATAAGCATATTGCATCTGTTAACCATCACACTGGATTAGAGTGAAAGAAGAACAAATAATGCAGAGTGTGTAGTTACTCTGGCTTTGAATTTGCAAGGTCACCTCTACAGGAACTGCTAATATTGCCACCTGAAAAATGCATGTGGATTCTACTGTTGGCATTAGTAGAAGCCTGTAGTTTCACAGTTTAGTCAGAGGTTTAATAAAAAACCTACAAGCTACTGTTGTCTTAACAAGTTGTCATAAAAAAGTACAAACTGTAGAGAGATCATATAAAATAAATACAGCCCCTTAACAGCAGGAAACAATTTCACAAAGAGGAACAGAATCATAGAATGCATTGGGTTGGAAAGGAACTTTAAATGTCATCTAGTCCAACCCCCTTGCAGTAAGCAGGGGCATCCCCAACTAGACAGGTTGTTCAGACCCACATCAGGCCTGACCTTGAATGTCTCTGCCATCCCCCCCGGGCAATCTGTTGTGATGCTCCACCATCCTCAGAGTAAAGAACCTCTTCCTAATGCCCAATCTAAATCTACCCTTTTCTTGTTTCAAACCATTGCCTCTTGTCTTAATCCTACCTGCCTTTGTAAATAGCCCCTCCTTAGCTTTCTTGTAGGCCCCCTTCAGGTACTGGAAGGCCACTGTTAGGTCGCCTTGGAGCTTTCTCTTCTCCAGGCTGAACAACCCAGCTCTCTCAATCTGTCTTCATAACATTTTCTTAAGTTCTGAAGACCTGTTTCTGATCCCTTTATTTAACATATACTAGGAAACCATACATAATGTTAGGACGAGGGGGAATGGGTTTAAGCTGGAAGAGGGGAGATTCAGACTGGATATTAGGAGAAAGTTCTTTACAGTGAGGGTGGTGAGACATTGGAACGGGTTGCCCAGGGAGGTTGTGGATGCTTCCTCCCTGGAGGCGTTTAAAGCCAGGCTGGATGAGGCCTTGAGCAGCCTGCTCTAGTGGGAGGTGTCCCTGCCTATGGCAGGGGGTTGGAGCTGGATGATCCTTGAGGTCCCTTCCAACCTAAACCATTCTATGGTTCTATTTATAATGGCCTTTAGAAGTAGTAGCGCAGTTTTAAAGCACTCTGAAAATACTTAGCTTCTCAGTAAATTAACCAAATAACATTTCTACTAATTTTGAAGGTTCTGGTAGATGAGAAGCTGGCCATGAGCCAACAATATGCACTTGCAGCTCAGAAGGCAAATCACATCCTGGGCTTCACCAAAAGAAGCAACACCAGCAAATGGTGATATGCTAAATAAAGGGATCATAAACAGGTTTTCAGAGCTCCAGAAAATACCAAAATCCTGACACGTATAAATTAATGGTTATGCTGGGGTACAGCACTAGACTGGCAGAGTATTTGTTGCATTGATCCTTGTTCATCTTCAAGGTTTTGTGTTGATTCTTAGGATGAAGCCTTTTGTGCTGGTAAATAATTTTAGGAGAAGTGAAAGAGCTCAACAAAGGTACTTAGCTTTTGAAGAAGCCCTTTCATTAGCTTATTTCTGAAGACAACGAGAAGATAACAATACTGCTGGTGTTCAGAGGATATCATGCTACTTTCTTTCTTCCAATCTTTCTATTGTTTCAGCTCAATCTAACTTTAGAAAATGCTGCACCAAAGAGATAAAAAAATCTGTGACAAAATGATCCAGAACGAGAATGATTCAGATTAATTGGATGTATGTTTTGTTTTCTTTCAGAAGAAGTAGGGGAAATGCTGCTATTGCTGTGCTGTTTTCTAATTAATGTCTGAGAAGCATAGTGCTGGGAACAAGATGCTTCAGAAACCTATGACTCACTGAAAAGCTAAACATGAGAAAAATTTAATGAAGAGTTTGTTTATATTGTTAATGTCAGAAAAAAATATTTCGGAGGTTCTGAAACAAGCCCAAGTTTCGCTTCGAGCAGTGTAACGCATACAGATCTAACCGAGGGGCCAAAGGCAGGAGGAAAACAAAAGGGACCTTTATTGGAGATACCACGCTACGGGCTGTGAAGTGCTTCACCCACCGCGACCTCTAGCGATCTACCAGCTAACTGCAGCTTCAGGCTTTGCCAGAGCGCAGGTAGCAGCTGCCTGGGACTGTAGGTTTGCACATATGTTTAGCATTTTGCGTGTAAATAACGGCTTCATCTGCACTAGATCAAGAACGCTTAAGAACAGAATGAATATTTGACTGGAGCGTTTGATGCAGCCTGGTACAAAGCGAAAGGTCATTCACAAACCCTCCATCAAAGCAGTTCTAAACTCCCACACATTGACCAGGGTCATTCTGATCTGTGCATTTGATTTGTGCCTATCCCCACTCTGGAGAAGATGACAGCTTAATAGGGTTGAGAGAGCACATTTCAATTAATAATTTCTCTGGAAGATATAATTTCTAACTTGATGTGAAACAGATACTTTTACAGGGTGGTGAGAGAGAAACACTTACATACTATGTCTGTTTAATTTCCAGTTTCTTCTCCATTTTCTGGCTTTATTAAAACCAAATTCAGAAACATTGAAACCTCTCATAACTAAAATATGTGTTTATTCTTAACACTGGAATCAGAATCCAAAATGGTTTCTGAGAGGAATATTCCAGAGAGGTTATAAGTCATTAAATCCTACAGTCAGCAACAAAAAATTGAGATTATATTGCTTTTGAGATTATATTGCTTTTAGTAGTTATAGTCTTGCTGTGCCAGTAAAGGCAACACTGTCAGAATGTTACAGACTATGCTGCACAGTTACTCTGCAGCAATTCCCACCCAACGAGTCCAAATCACTCACACTGCTGTGACGGCTTAGCCGCCTAGTTTACAAATACAGCCTGGTTTATTAAGGGGACATGAAATCAGAGCTGGCTGCCAGGCCTCTATTTCTGTAACAGAAGCTGAGCTGGTCCCACTTTGGTAGGAAGCTCAGACATCACAGATCCATAGAACTGTACCACTCCAGGAACAGGCCCTAAGTCTTAAAGTAAATCTGTGTTTCAAAATTTCATAAAACATGAGTTCTAAATGAAAAAATATCCAGTAAGCTCTCAAAGTACACTTACAAAGACGATGAACATCTGGTAGCAAAATGGTTTCTTATCAGAATTCAAGTAAGCCATCCCTTATTTTTTGCTAATGTTATCCAGACTTCTCTACATAATACGTTCTTCAATTTGATTATTTAAGTGTCAGCTAATTCTAAAGATGATACAGTAAAAAACCTCAACACTTCTCTCTTCCTTACAAACATAAAATTCTGGACCTATTAAAGTCATGAAGAGTTGCTTCTGATTTTAATAGTTCTAGGACTTCAATAATAACATCTGCTGATTGCATTGTGTTTTCAAGTACTCTGAAAATAAACTGCAGAAAAGGTGCTTTATCATGATTTTGCATACAGGTCTTCATGGCACAGACCTTACGATAAAGCTCAGTAAAGGAGGAAAAAAAAAAGCAAAACAAAACACACAAAAAAACCAAACTGACAAATAATGAAATAAATACCCACTATGGGGTAATTCCTTTTAAAAAAAAAAAAAAAATCTTCATCACTAAGCCAACTTAAAACTACTCGCAGAAGAATCTCCCAATCACAAGCATAAGAAAGATTTTTCTTGTCCCTAAACTACATGAAATTGATGGTGGCTTGGATAGAAAGGGTGAAATATGATGATACAGTCTGGCTTTCACAAGGCCTCTCTGTGATCCAGTGGAGCTCTGCTAATGGGAACAGAGGCACCAGCCCTGCAAAGACCCTGAACTTCCACTTCTAAGTGAAATAAATCTTGGTCACCAGGAACTAAATATACCTAGCAGCTCTTAGACAAGCAGGTCAGAATGTTGTCCAGATCAAGCCTTGTTTTAGCTTATGCAATTCCTTTCTCAGCATGTAAAAAACAAAAATACAGAAAAATTTACAGAATGTATGTAGGAAACAAACTTCTAAAGGCTTTCCTTACTAAATAATTTCTGTTTAAACTGAGATAGAAATACTGATTTATAAATCTTTTGAGGTAGAAATTCTTCACATCTGCATAGATAACATCTAACAGAATGTGGCTCAGCCATGAACATATTTTGTGGATGTAAACTACACTATAATAGTAACTAAATAGAAATACTGATTTATAAATCTTTTGAGGTAGAAATTCTTCACATCTGCATAGATAACATCTAACAGAATGTGGCTCAGCCATGAACATATTTTGTGGATGTAAAATACACTATAATAGTAACTAAATACTAACACAGATTTCCATACATAGATATTTCAGAAAGCAACATCATCAAGTAGGTCAGCATTTTCCACCAAGATATTGGCTCCTACTATTGTTTTTCCTGTCTTTTATCAGAACTCATTCTGCAGCTCTTGAGCAAGAGGGGGTGTATCCTTCCCTCTACGTATAGAAGTGTAGATGTCCTCCCTAATTTGGTAGGTATATTTCTTTGCAATATTGTAATATTCAATTTTCATCTTCCTTAGACTGCAAACCAAGTAACACTGGAAGTAGACCAGGTGAGTTTCCATTTGCTTTCTTCTCCCATATTCAGCAATTAACTGTTGTATATTTAAAACATAAAATGTGTTCTCCACTGAGTTTTAGGGTAGGAGATTACACAGATCCCTGTATCAAAGCATCATCATCCTTGCCTAATTTTTGTGTTGCCATTAACACAAGTCTTTTGTATAGAGTGTTCCATCAAGGAACAGATCTAGACTTTCAGTGCTGTGAACAGGTCTTAACCAATTACTGAAGTAACCAAAGCACCAGGGAATGGTTCATTAACTTCAAGAGGTTGCACTGACACAACTACATTAAAAATTACAAAGGTCTTCAATGCAGAGGGTGCTTTAGGTTTCTACATCTTCCTTCCTCAATAACTATCCTTGTAAATTCTGCTTCTTTTTAAGATCTAAATTCACAGCATTTTAAATCTCCCATGACACTCAGGGTCAGAAGCACAAATGGTCCAACCCACACACCCTAAAGCTGAAGAAGGTCATCCTTTTATCTAGAAGAAAAGATTGTCAAAGGGATACATTTCTAATCCTTTATGAAGCCTTGTAAATCTGTGTGCTTAAATAGGCTTCAGTGCAAAAGGTTTTAAATTGCATTGCAAATTCTGTGGAACTTACCAAGCTGGATCTGTGCTGCATGTCTGACCATGATATCAGTAAATTAAGAAATACATCCTCTGAAATTTATAATAACCAGAGTATCTGCACATCCATCCTGATTCTTTAGACTAGACATTATCTCGGGGCTTCTGAAATTAATCTTCTCCCTTTATGCTTGACTAAAAGAATACAGCAGCTCTTTGTTATCTGCCTGTATCTGTGTTTTTGTTTGGGAAACAGATCCAGCTTGACTTGACATCGAATTAGATCTCAGAAAGAGTTATACAAAGCCTGGAAAGCTTCTGCCTGGATTTATAAGGCTTTAGATTAGACCCCAGAGTGCTGTCCCACTTCATCAGCTGAGACATTCAACTCTGTACCCATCAGGGGCCATATAAGTTAATGACTGTCAGAGGGTAGCTTTCCCAGGTTAGCTGGCTGGTTCAGAATCAAATTTATGAACTATGGATGGGATGAGCTCAGTTCATTTCTTGGAACCTGCTCTTTATTTGAGAATGGAAAAGATGCCAACATACTGTGAGAACTACCAACCATATGGGCAACCAACCAATGTTGGACATCAGTTACTATTTGGGAACTTGGAAAATGTGTTTCATTCTTGCTCCAGCTTTACGCTATCCCTGACTGATTGTTGTTTTGGGGTTTTTTTTTGGATGTTTTTTTTGTTTGGTTGGTTGTTTTTCTTACAATACTTCATCTCACTAATATGACTGTTTAGGTAAGTATTCATCTTTCTGGATGCATGAGTAGATTGACCTATGTTTTTGCAAATCTCCATTAAAGGTGATCACATGCTGTGTAGTGCATATCTGACCAACAGACAGCTTGAAGTCTTTTTTTGTAATAACTCTGCTTGCTTGGTGGAAACCTAATGAGGAGCTTGTTGTGACCTCCAGTATTTTATCTCAGCTGATAACACTGCAATTGATTTATGCTGTCAGAAATATTTTTTTGTAAGAATGAATTTTCTTGTGCCTGGGCAGACTTTAAAGTTAATTTCTTCAGCAAAATATGAGATAACTTTCTGTTTAGAGTGTTGAAATGTACAAGAACAGAGGTATTGGGAAATCCTAATATAAACATCAGAAAAGGTCAGGATTTCACAGCAAATTTCCATAATTCATTATGGATTCACTACACTTGAACTGGCTGCAGTAAATTGTCCTGCTGACAAACCTTCAAAGAACAGTGAATGGAACAAATCAAACTACTCACAACACAGAGACAGCAATAAGATCTCTAACTGGAGGAAACTAATTCCTCCTGGAGATCAGCCTGCAATCTCGGATTCAAAGTTTTGCAGCTGAAAGGGGCAATTACAATATTCCAAACGATTCAAGTTGTTACACAGTACTTTGTCAAAACTCTTCTAAATTATCCAGTAAGATATACACAGTACTGCCTGCTTAAAGCAAGAGTTATTTTGCAATGCATTCAGTACATTTGAGAGGACAAGGCAGTGGCAGCTTTCAAAAGCAGCTGAATACTTTTCCATACCCTGGCTAAAGCCAGGCTTTGTCCTATTGCTTTAATAGGGTTACTTTGTTGTTTCTTTCCTTCAATGTGCTATAATTTATTCCCTTTTCCTGGTGAGCTTTGGGTGTAGAACTGGGCAGAATCTCAAATTCTGGAGATCATTTACTAAACCTATATCTTTTCGGACTGGCTAAACATTGGCACAAACAAGAACATTAGTCACTCTCATGACTAATGTTCATTAGTAACATTTTTGGGCTCTGAAATGCAGTGTCTGAGATTATCCAACAGTTTAGACAACCAGGCCTTCAGTTACTAGACAAATGAACTGTGCATTGGTCGCGGTTAGAAATGTCAAATCTGGTATTTGACAATATCTGTCCTAGGATCTGGGAATGTTTCCCATCTCGTGCATCAGGGTTCATTCTCCATCTGAGTACTGAATCTACTCAGCAATGTATACCACCTCTCCTCCAGACTCTGAACTGTCACACAACTTGCACTACAAAAATAGTAGGTGGGATCCCCTGCACAGTCCAGCAAGCTTCCCTGTAAAGACAGCTGAGGTACTAGGGCTTTTGGGATACCTGTAGAGCAAGTCAGACCCATAGTTTGGAAACAGCAATTATTTTAGAGAGGGTTAAGCACACACACACAGACCTTCCTAGGTTTTCTCAACAAGTGAAACCACTGTGTGCTTTCTAACCTAGAAATCACAGTATCACAGTATCACCAAGGTTGGAAGATACCTCATAGATCATCAAGTCCAACCTGTTACCACAGAGCTCAAGGCTAGACCATGGCACCAAGTGCCACATCCAATCCTGCCTTGAACAGCTCCAAGGACGGCAACTCCACCTCCCTGGGCAGCTCATTCCAGTAGCCAATGACTCCTTCAGTGAAGAACTTTCTCCTCACCTCAAGCCTAAATTTCCCCTGGCACAGCTTGAGGCTGTGTCCTCTTGTTCTGGTGCTGGCCGCCTGAGAGAAGAGAGCAACCTCCTCCTGGCTACAACCACCCCTCAGGTNATTTTGTCCTTAAAGAGACTCCTCAGTCATTAAAATCTGAAATCAGCAAGCACTTCAGAGCTGTTAGCCTGAAAAAATAGAGAGAAAATTGTAAAGACATTAGACATATTTTATCAAAGTATCAGGAAATATTCCAAGGGCTCAGTGACTGGAGAGAATTACATACATGTTTCAGGAGGGTTAATGTTCTCTGTAATTCAGGGACAAATCCTAGTTCCTAGTCCAGAATCCTTTGAGGTACTGGGCACTGGACTCACTGAGTGCTCTGGTTTCTTCAGAATACAGGGAATCATTGTGTTGAGGAGTCAGTAGTTAATGGTTATAATAGTGTACAATAATAGTGTGTAACTGGAATAGCTAATCTGAGTTTGTGGTAAGTAAACAATTCCTGCAAACAGCTGAGCCTAACATTGCTAATATGCTGATAAAGGCCCTAAAGGCAGCTTTTTAAAGTGAAGAAATACCTGGTTTAATGTTGGATCAAAGAAAGTACTAAACATATTTTAATACTCTTAAGAAGAATCATAGAATTATTTTGATTGGAAGAGACTTATCAGATGATTAAGTGCAATTGTTAACCCAACACTACCCAGTCACCATTAAACCATGTCCCTTGGCACCATACCTATACCTGTTTTAAACACTTCCAAGGATGGTGACTCCACCACTTCCCTGAGAAGCCTGCTCCAGTGCCTCGCAACCATTGCTGTCTACAACTACCTGAAGGGAGGCTGTAGCCAGGTGAGGGTTGGTCTCTTCTCCCAGACAACCAGCAACAGAACAAAGGGCCACAGCCTCAAGTTGTGCCAAGGGAGGTCTAGGCTGGATGTTAGGAGGAAGTTCTTCACAGAGAGAGTGCTTTGCCATTGGAATGGGCTGCCCAGGGAGGTGGTGGAGTCACTGTCCCTGGAGGTGTTCAGGGAAAGACTGGATGAGGCACTTAGTGCTATGGTCTAGTTGACTGGCTAGGGCTGGGCCATAGGTTGGACTGGGTGATGTTGGAGGTCTCTTCCAACTTGGTTAATTCTATTCTATTCATTACAGTGAAGTATTTTTTCCTAATATCTGGTCTAAACAGTTCCTGGCACAGCTTGAGGCCACTGTAACATTGCTTGTTACTTGGGAGAAGAGATCGACACCCACTTCACTACAACCTCCTTTCAGGTAGCTAAAAAGAGCAAGGCGGTCTCCCCTCAGCCTTCTGTTCTCCAGGTTAAACAAAGCAAACTGCAAATTACAGACATGTTACCAGTCTCCCAAAACACAACTTCAGGGCTCTGTAATTGCAGGAGCTCTGTGCTGTCAGCAGGGTAAGAAGAGGCAGCCATAATGTTAAATGCCAATTCAATGCCTTTGCTTTCAGAAAGAAATCAAATTTTGACACCCAAATGAAAGACCATTTTCAGAAGTGACTGTTTATGTAACTTTTGGTCTATGTAAATCTCCTGATAATGCACTGGGACCTTAAAGAGATTTAAATGGCAAAAGCCTCTCAGCTTATTGTTGAGCTTACTTGGAGTTATAGTGCTCATCCAGAGCCTGTTTATATTATTGCCTGGACTGTGGTAAGACATTTCAAGAAGAGACAACAAGTCTGTCATACCACATGCTCTGCACATTGGGCTATGCGCAGCTCACTGGTTCATTCATTTTATCTAGTGACACATAAATGGCAAACCTTTTTCTTACTCCACTTTCCTCCTTTAAACACCTTTTTTTTTTTTTTTTTTTTTTTTTTTAATTCCCAGCATTATTTTACTGAAATATGGCATCTGAGCAGGGCCAGCATCCCCTCTCCCTGTTATAGGGCCCAGGCAGCCCTAGCTGGAAGTGTACAGCCCAACTTCACTTTGTCCAGCCTGGAAATGAGCTGGCTGATAACAACAGAGGCGAAACATCAAGACTGGAAAATAAGGAAAACAAGAGAGAACAAATTTATATTGGAGAACCCTCTCTAAAAATTCCTCCTAATTTGTATGTAAATTCAGCACTACCCTCAGCCTCTTGCCACTGCTGCATGTGAGGGGTAGAACCTGCAAAGCTGGCACAAGCCAAGTCTTGGGCTGGCCAGCAGAAGCCAGCATGCTGCTGAATGATGCTCAGAGCCTTATGAAGTTCTGTAAGGAGTCGAACTGCCAGTGTATTTGGATAAGTATGTTGTGCTTCTGCTCAAGTTAGGCTCCCTATTCAGCTCAGATGTTGAAAATCAGAAATTAATGAGGTGCAGTGACCAGGTCAATTCAGCATAACATTCTTAGAGAGCTACTTGCTGATCACTGTAGAATGTAAATCTCTCTTCACAAACACTAAAAAAATACCCAGTGCTGCCATCAATATGGCCCTCTGAAATCCTCCCTTGGGAAGTGCTATATGTTACAATGCTAATTTGATTACATTTAAATGAGAAAGATATAGGGCTATCTAGCCACAGAGGACAGAGAGGAAAGGGGCATGAAAGGAAAGAAATGGCAAGATCTTTACAGAGAGTTAAATGCCTGTCACCTCTGTCCCTTAACCCAAAGTGCCTACCACTTCTACACCACTTCTCCGGTGACAAAGAGCCCCATGGCCAGTACGATGGACACATTTCCATCCCTGTATGAAGGTAGTGAGACTCAAGAAACTCCATCTAGTATTCTGTGTTTCCTAATCCATGGGATCAGTAACAGTGTGTTCTGATCTGTGATCACACGGATAAACCAGATAGTTTCCTTGGGAAACAAGAGAATATTTTGCACTATGAAGGCTCAGTAACTCCCAGAAGCTCACTATGGCAAAGGATCCTTTTTCTACAGTTGGATATAAAGATTTTTAAACTATACTTCTCTGTCTGGCTCTCAGAAAGATGTTACCAGGGAACATTTTTTTGTGAAATGGCTGTTAGCAATGCAGCAAAGATACTGCTAAACATTCCCTGATGCTGAGAACAGTTTTCCAAAGACTCACCAGGATTTACAAGCCTGATTAGAAGTTGCTGGCCTTAGAAGAAGCTTGAATAAAGTACATCTCAGAAAATATTTCTTCCACATTTTGTGACCACATTGAGAATTGAATTATGTGTGTAATATGTTTTCTCAATTGTCCTCCCCCCAGAAATTCAAGGTCCCTGCCTTTGCTGCAGAGGTTGCTGAAATTCTTCTAAAGCAGCAAGAAAACCTTTGTGATTTTGCTGCATGGCATATTAAGATAAATTGATGTATAGTAAGATAGTTTTACACGTATTTCTTTAACATTCCAGATTGTCATGTGATTCACAAGATCTCGTATCAAAGTAAAAATGAGACTGTCATCAGTCAATTATTTCAATGTCAGGTAATGTCATACAGTCCTTGCTTCTGCAACAAAATCACACTGACTTCAAAAAGGAGATGGAGAGCTGGACACCGTTCGATGCTCAGGTTCTATAAACATCACACCAGAGTGCTCTCTTGTGGTGGTTTGGGTGTCCCCTGCCCCTCCACACTGTAGAAATCACCCAGACTAGACTCAGCTGGCTCTGAAAATATGAATGAAGTTTATATTTACAGCTAGCACAATGTACAAGCAGATATTTACAGTATATACAGTTATAGACAGAAATACACAAGGTTGAAGGTAATACAGAAACACAACAGCCCTCCTAGAAACCTGAGTCCCCAGGAGGGGCTCTCAACCACCCCCTCACCTTCCCCCTACCCCTCTCAACCTTACCCCAGTCCCAAGGAAGAATGGAGGTTCAGACAAGGGGGTTATGAAGCAAAGGTGAATCAGCCAAAAAGCAAATGGAGAGTGAGGTTAGAGAGTAAGATGGAGTTCAGCCAGCAGCCCTAGCTCCCCAGCAGGCGAAGTGCCCAGAGCACAGCCCAGAGCGAAGTGCCAAGTGACTTTATCTATGTTTTCCTTTCCTTTTTTACACATCTCAGCAAGACTGTGAGGGAAGTAGACATTACCATTGTTTTCATTTCACAGCATATGATCTAGTCCTTCTCACCAAAACACTCTAGCTAGCTTCAAACTAGCACATCTCTTTAGAGGAACTCTGAGTCTCACTCATCCCTGCACCATCTTGCTCTCATTTATCATATCTTTGGTCACAATTGAGCTAAAGCAGACAGGCCTTTGGGCCAGAGACCATGTCTCTTTATAGTTTCTAAAGCACCTAGGCTGCTTTTCATTGAACCAAGAAAATGGATATTATATAGGGAGAAATGAATTATCACTGCCATGGGAGGAGATTTCTACACTCTGTCTTAGGTTTGTAGCCTCTCCTTTTATTAGATTAATAGTGAGAATAGTTTCAAATATTCTTAAATACAGCATAAAGTGTCTAAATGAACTATAACACCCATGTATTACCATGATTACCAAGCACTAAATATCTGCCCCAGAACAGAAAGTGAATCCCATGGACAAAATACAGCTGCTCTCCTGTTTCATAATGTGTTGTCATTGAAAATCAGTGTTTCACAAAAAGTAAGTTTATTCTTTTTGGTCAAAATCTAAAACTTCACTGCTAAAAGACAAATCCTAAACCTCGCACACACACATCTCTTTGATGTTGTGTCATCATATTTTTCAGCCTTGGAACTGCTCAAATCAGCAATTCTTTGTCTCCAACTCACTTTCTAGGCATTCTTTTCAGTGACAGTGTTCAATTCCTATATTTGCTCTTTTCTTCCTATTTCTTATCCATGTTCTTATGCATTTTACAAGACTATCACCTCTGACCTCCTTTCCAATACATTATGAAGCCAGCAAAAGATAACTAAAAGGAAGCCTAGTAAATGGACACAGTTTGAGTATTCAAAATAGTGCATGCCCATCTGTACATCCTTGCAGCCACATTGTTTGCATCTCTCTTAACAGATCTCCTGCACTTACCTGCTTGTATTTTAAACTACCTGAATGAAAAGAAAGTGATCATCACTTGTAAAATCAAATGTGATTAAGCACACATTTGACTTCAGTTTGCATTAAATGTCAGCTTCCTGTATGGCTGCATTTATGCATTAGGCTGCTGTTCCATAATGGTGCATCTAAGCACCACCAACAGCATAAAACGGATCTAGTCAGATACAAGTAAATGACTGCAGTTCAGACAAATTAAACACACTATACAGGACAGAGTTGAAGCTATGTGATGATTTCAACATTTATGCTGGTTGCAGGAGTGCAGATGTTCCATGACCTAGCATAAAAATGTGTCATTAAAATATGTTTGGGCATAAAGCAAACCCATCAGTGTTTTTGAACAAAATACAAATCGGCAGTGAGTTTGTCCATGGCAATTCTGATGAAATATGAGGATCCCTGAAGGCAGATTTACCACACCACCAAATCATGATGTCCAAGTCACTGACATAAGCCCTTTTCCAGTTCTGGCTCTGTCAGATTAGGTTTTTAGGTTGACTTAATACCCAAGCCTTTCCCAGTGCATCTCTGTGCCAAAGCATATGGACCAAAAATTCCCAAGCACAATTTTGGGTTGTTTCTGGAACTGGTTGATCATCACCCATGCCAAGAGCACAGCTCAGCTGTAGGGGACAAGTGTTATTGCACAAAGATGACTTTAATTCCCTGCCCATGTAGCTCAGCACAACATACGCGAACACCAATACTACTCACTGATGCCAATGGAGCTGAAAGGACCTAAGCCAGCTATATCTGACAAAGGCACAGAAGGTATTTAGGTATTGCTAGCAATGGCATGAAAACAGAAAGATTTACACAAGCTGCCCTGTGAAAGCAGTAGCAAAAATGTGGCAACTGAGTTCCCTCCTTTCTACTCCGAAACTTCAGCTGATGAAGACATTCTGGCCGCGAATGTGGTAAATGCTGGAAAGGAGTGCATTCACACATTTTTCTAGCCACAAAAAGCCTTCCCCCCCTCAATCAATTCCAAACAACAGAACCAACTCTCAGGAGTCTGGCCTCCAACCACTTATTGACGGAGAAATTAGCGCAAAGCAAATGTCTCCCAGAAACTGCTTACAGAATTGAACAACGCTTGCCTGAAGGAATCAAATAATTTCAAGTCTCCAGTGAAGTATTTAAAATTAGAGGTAGTACACTTGAAAACAGCAATGGCAACATTTATTCAGTGATCTGCCACAAATAGTTTGCCCAGCTCTAACCAGTACTATCTTATGACAGTATGAAGAGACTTCTTTCTGGGAATTTCATCACAGTTTAACAGCTTTTGCTTTACCCTCTCTTTCTCCTGCCTCTCAGTTTAGCTGCTATCAGGAAAAAGAATCTTAGAAGTGTTTGCATAACAAGCCGTTTGAATGCATAGCATACGGAGTAAGAGAAAGTGGTAATCAACAGCCCACATCAAATATAAAGAAAGTAGAGGTGGCAGAGCTCAGAAGGAAACCAAATTACTAGAAACAGCCTCTAGTGAAAATATCCAGCCTGAACTTTTCATGTCTTCAGTGCAAAGACAAAGGGTCAACATATGCTGGCAGAGCTGACCCAGAGCAGTTTCGATTTTATCATGCAGCTCTGAATGTTGTTGATCTGCTACATTGCAAATAATGGTCCCTTTCTGTCACCACAATAACAATGCCACCAAAATGCTTTTCATGCCATTCAGTGCAAGTCACTTCAATGATTTTATTCCAGCTTCTACTTAATTCTTCTGTCCTCATTGCAGCAATATTTCCATGGTTTCCGTGCTTCTTCTCCCTGTTCCGAGTTGCACAATTACTTTGTTTACAGTTTGTTTCTTCTCGCTGGAAACAAAAGACTACGATGAAGCGCTCCAGCCCTCTCTCAGTCGAAGAACTGCCATGAGGCTCACAGAGGAGATGTTTGCTACCATCTGCTGGTGAACTGCAGTTGGGGAAATCACGCAAGCATCAGACTTAATTTTCTGCATTACCCGAACCCAAAGCAAGAATCTGATCATCCGTTTGAGTCACGTTCATTTAAGGGTTTAGCAGTAGGCTAAGAAAATACTGACATTTTTGTTGTGTGGTAAGTAGTCTGAAAAGAAGAAAAACACGCAGAGAGAAATGGAGAAAGGGATTTCAGCCTTCTGAAGATGAGCAACTCTGTTAGGCAGGACCTCTGAGAAGACATGCGAGATCTACAGAACTCTCAGATACACGCTGTCAGGAAGAAAACCTTATCATAACTCAAGGAAATGTCTCTCTGCCCCTCACAGCAGAAGCACTGCATTCAACTCACTGCAGAAAGAAAATTAACACTAAGCTCTCAATTTTTCTGGATTCCTTATCACAGATATTGCTTCCTTCATAAGATTCAAGCATTGTTCCCGTATCCTTAGGGAGAAGTTTACATCATTATTAACAGCCACTCAAACGACAGGTCCCTACCCCAACGGCTGTAACAGCCGGGGAGAGCAAGTCATTGTGCAGCGTTCAAAAGTTGGCAACAATGTGTCTGGGTCGGGCTCCAGCTACCAGCAAAGCTGCCCTCAGCTCGTTTATCTATCGATGTCAGGGAGATAAAGCACGGCATCAATTTGCGAGGAAGCCGTACTTTAGGCCGATTCCCTCCAAGTGATTATACTCGAACAGAAAGCCACAAACCGGTATTTTTTTGCTGCTTTCCCCCATACAGTTGAGACAGAATTTTACAAAAGCAAGCCACCAGTGATAAGAGAAAAGCAGCAGGATTTGAGTGTAGCTAGACCTCAACGAGCAAGTACATTCTGTAACTAAATCCCCCGGTACCCTGCAAATCTGAATTGCAGTCATCTAAACAGCAAACCATCTATTCACAGGTTAGAAAATGTGTGGTAGGAGTTTGTTGGTGTATTAATAACTGCCTGATCCTGCTATCTATTCTTAAGTCTAGGTATAGGACACAGAGGGGTGCAGTATGAAGATTCCTCAAACATTAGCAGCAGTGGATTGCAAATTCAACAAGTCACATGTGTGACACTTGAAAAGGCTTCTGAAGAGGAGCTGATGCTGGCAGCAGTTTGATTTGTATAAGCCATGTGAATGTCAGAGCATTCAGCTCTCTGCTCTGCTGACCAGCTCCCCACCTGTCAACAGATCAAGAAGTACCAGCAGCTTGTTCTCTTAAGGAGCAGGGAAATGAATGGAAGCAAACTGACACAGAGAAGTGAGAAAGAGCAGCCCAGTCGCCTCCTCCAGGTTCTACAATAAAGATGCTTATGGCTTGGCTTATATTATATATACTTGAATAAACCTGCTTCTGCTTTGTTTTCCAAGCATCGGTGCTTATGCGAAAAGCCACATTCAACTCTGAGTCCTCTGCATGTTAACAGCCTTTTTGTCTGTCACTTCCCTCTCACTGTCCTGTATTCATACCCTCCCGCATTTCTAATTAAGCTGGTTTCTGCAAAACAATGTTTGGACAAAAGCGATGGGGTTTATGCCTTACAGGCTGTGTCTGAGGCAGGACTAACAGCTTTCTTACAATAAAATATAATATAAATATTTTAGAATAGGCTTTGATATATTTTTTGCTAATACTTCTAATAAGAAATCCATTTTTATCAAATGAGAAAACTGCATATCATAGAGCAGAAAGACAATAATGTAGGACAGAAAAGCAGAAAATCTCAGAGTTATCTGCAGCCTGGGATGTTTAATGATTGACAGAAAAAGACTGCCATCTGAAAGGAGATGTCTCTCTTCTGCCTCCTCCAGCAGTGATGTGACCTTTTTCAACTTTAAAGGATTTACATTAACTTGCAATACTAATGGTGTTGTGGCTGATATAAGGACATAAGCAAGATAAGATCATAGGGAAGCAGTATCTCTCATTAGCCTCCTGCTGTCAAAATGGAAGGCTTGTTGGATTTTTCCAACTGTAAGAGTTGGTCAATAGATTAATCCGTCACTAAAGCTTTCCTTAAATTAGCATTACTTACATGAGCTTTATTGCAGCATCATGCCTCCTGCTGGGTTGGCTTCTCATTTTGTTTTTCCTTATAATTGTGCCCTCTTCTTTCACCTATCTTTTACTTCGTTCTTCAAGAAATATACAACATTTCAGGAAGTTCTACTGTACCACATTTCTTTTAACTTTTACTTTCAATCATTTTCCCATGTTTGTACATTGCACATATCAAATAATATAAGTTATGCAAATAACAGAAGAGCTGGAGAACTGGAAAATTGTGCCAGGATGCACTTTTCATTATTTGCCAGTTTGTTCCAAAGGGATTTACNGTGCCTTACAGGCTGAGGTGTCTGAGGCAGGACTAACAGCTTTCTTACAATAAAATATAATATAAATATTTTAGAATAGGCTTTGATATATTTTTTTGCTAATACTTCTAATAAGAAATCCATTTCTATCAAATGTGAAAACTGCATATCATAGAGCAGAAAGACAATAATGTAGGACAGAAAAGCAGAAAATCTCAGAGTTATCTGCAGCCTGGGATGTTTAATGATTGACAGAAAAAGACTTTGCCATCTGAAAGGAGATGTCTCTCTTCTGCCTCCTCCAGCAGTGATGTGACCTTTTTCAACTTTAAAGGATTTACATTAACTTGCAATACTAATGGTGTTGTGGCTGATATAAGGACATAAGCAAGATAAGATCATAGGGAAGCAGTATCTCTCATTAGCCTCCTACTGTCAAAATGGAAGGCTTGTTGGATTTTTCCAACTGTAAGAGTTGGTCAATAGATTAATCCGTCACTAAAGCTTTCCTTAAATTAGCATTACTTACATGAGCTTTATTGCAGCATCATGCCTCCTGCCAGGTTGGCTTCTCATTTTGTTTTTCCTTATAATTGTGCCCACTTTTTTCACCTATCTTTTACTTCGTTCTTCAAGAAATATACAACATTTCAGGAAGTTCTACTGTACCACATTTCTTTTAACTTTTACTTTCAATCATTTTCCCATGTTTGTACATTGCACATATCAAATAATATAAGTTATGCAAATAACAGAAGAGCTGGAGAACTGGAAAATTGTGCCAGGATGCACTTTTCATTATTTGCCAGTTTGTTCCAAAGGGATTTACTACAATACACTTACATCTAACAGCCCTTAGCAACACAAAAAATGAGTGGCGAAATGCAGCTCCCAGCTGGGTTACAGTCACATCTATGTTTGCTATACCAAGAACTCATGAGTCAGGATCAGGTGGGAACACTGCAATGTGGTAAGATCCAGTATCCTTTTCCATTTCAATCCCCTCTTCTAAGCACTTTGCAGCCTGAAGGCAGAGAGTTCTAAGTCCTTAGAGCTCTGACACAAAGGCATAAAAGTCTAAGCACACTGTTAGTAAGTACAGGTAAGGCCACTCTGTGTTGTGTCGAAATTATGTTTTTCTTACCACTTAGTGAATACACATTTTGGAAGGAAAGCCTTTCTAATAGCGAATCTGGAGCAATATCACTATAAGCTCTCCACAAAGACAGGATATCCACTAAAATGAATTTTGTGTGAATTTTACTTCAAGCATACTTTGCCGCAGTACAGTTTTTCATTTACAGTCTGATACTATGAATAACATAAATCTGGGCTACATCTACACTATACCAGGCCCTATAAAGATTTTCTAACAACAGCTTCTAAGCAAGTGTCTACCTCAAAAGTCAAGTGAAAAAACAGGTCCGAGAATGAGAAAATAATACAGCAAATATATATGACAACTTCTTACACAGCATAATGAATCATGAATAAAGTAAGAGCAATTACTCTGCTCTGCCATGGTATCTAGTTATAATTGTCTCACATCTGAAATTCATAAAAGACAGCGGTGAGGTTCCTACAGCAACTGTTCTATAGGATATGGACTCCAAAATGCAGTTTTTAAAGCAACATTTGAGAAGCTGCCTTCTCAAACTGCACTACACTGAAAGCACACACTCACTAGAAGGAAAATACAATGAACCTGATCTCATCTCATACTCGTAATGGCAGTCCCTTCAAGATGAGATAATAATACTTGTCTCAAGGAAATGAAGATCTGAACTGAATTGCTGCATGGAAGAAGGAGCTGATGTGCAAAGCATCTCTGGCTTCAGCCAAATTTTATCACAGCCCTGTCTAAGATAAATTATGCAACTAATATTATTTTGCTACAAGTCTCTTACCGTAAGCACGCAAGATTTTCTAACTTATTGTACCTTGGTACAGTTCACAAATCTTTGCAATCCCTAAATTTTCTAAGAAGCTTGAAATCTGTCCCCAAACAGTGCCTGTTCCTTGCAGAAATAAGGAGCTTTTGCCTCTCTGGATTTGATGTCAAAATATATACAGTAGTATTTTTCAGACCAGAATGATGAAAGCTAATATGAATTTGACTATTTCAAAAGTTGGATGACAACAGCTTTAAAAGACAACCAGTAAACTGTTCTCCAGAACCAGATTCAATTAGTCTAGATCCAGCCAGTCATGCATATGTTAGTTTCAAGCACGGTTCCCCTAAAATGTTATTACTCCCCTTAAAATTTTGTAAACACAGCCTATATTTAAGAAAACAGTTTAGATATTCATTTTCCTGTGCCATCAGCCTTTATACACAGTACATATCTGAGCTTACCTTCCACGTGACGGAGGGGCAGGCTGCCAAGGTGAAGGTAACTTTCTCTGTCACTACATTGAAGGTGACACGGAACATGGTTTGTATTCCAGTGGCCTCAGACTCGGGAGAGAAATCTTCAGTGATGGTCACACTGTTCGCTTGTGTACATACTGCCAGGCTTCTGTCACACTGCACTATACATTCAGAAAACCCATAACGTTATGATTGAAGCTGAAGCCTGAAACAGCTGTAAGGGTCCAGCTTTTCCCAGCAGCCTGGCTCCTGTGTGTCAGAACTAATCAGATTAGCTGGTTTTACTTGTCTGAGTTGGGACTAACAGGTTAGCAGAACAGTTTGGGTGGGGGAAGGGAGCAGTAAATAAATCAAATTAGGGCATTTACTAAGCAGCTGAGATTTCCTTCCTGCTCGCCTTTGTCTCTCTACAAGACTCACACAAAGCCAGGACAATGCACCACAAAAACGCAGCTTTGTTTTAGAACAGCTCTTTGTATAGGAGAATGTCTCTAACTTTCCCTTGATTTGATTCGTTTTCCGTTGCCAGTGATCACCAAGAGGAGAGCTGTCCTATAGGGGCCTTCATGCTGTGCAGATAAACAGGTCCACAGAGAAAAGGCATGCATTGTGTTTTTTTTCTCCCACACTACCCAACAAGGCAGCACGTTGGCTGTGCCAAGAGATCAGTCACACAATCTGTTCTGCATAGTACCAGATAACAATTTTCACAGATGGTCTGATTTGGAGACTAGGGCAAAAGGGTCACAAGGACAGAGTAGGAAAGGTACTGCTTCACGATCCTCAGTTTGTTTTAGAGTACTTTTTCTATCTCTATTTCTGGCTGAGGAACATCTAGCCTCCTAGGAAGCAAAATTCAAGAGAAGAGAGAGAAAAAAAGGGATATCAGGTAGCACAATAGCCAATTTTAACAGTGGCTGTCTGGATGCATGGAGATGCTATATGTGAGACATCTCCCTCATGAACACAGCAGTGACTGATGCCATCATGCAATAGTATTAGCATGCACAGTACAGACTGAATTTGAGACAAGGTAAACTGTTTCTTATCTATACTTATTTTTCAAAAGCCAGGTTTCTAGCTCATTTGTCACCTAATTTTCTGCCCTGTCAATGTGGAAGCATAGGTGGGATAAACTGCCCTCTGAAACTGCCTCTCTCACAACTGTTTAAGGAGAGGGAGCTTGTGTATTGACATCTCAGAAAGCTTATGTGACTTGAGATTAATACCTCCCTTTAAAACTTCTACTGAGTGTTGAAACCTAGTTCAAAGTTGCATTGGCCTTCTTTTACTTCCCTGTAGGTCTGTGACTAGACAGATCCTTGCTACCAAATAAATACACCAAAGTTTTCTGAGTATGTTTTATGCTACTAGTCAGTAACTACGCATGAGTAACACATTTGCAATGCTGGAAAGAGGCCAGACTGGAAACCCCTTTTGCTTGCTGGCGAACACCTACTCATACAAAAGTTGCACTGATGTTGGGCAGATGAGATGTTGAACCAAGGGACATAGCATATTGGCAGTCTGATTCTGTAAGAAATCACTCATCCTAATAATCTGATTCTTGTGGCCCAGAAGCTGCTGTGCACCATATAAAAGCTAAAAGAATGCCCCAAACCATATGACAAGATATGTCTGGAATCCCATACATTAGTACCTGCACTGACAGAAATAAACCCCACAGTGTTTGAAGGGCAGAAGTCACATTACAAAACCATTATTTGAAATCCTAACAAAGCAATTCCACAGCTCAACTCCCAGTACCAGGATCCCTCCCAAGAAGGTCAATAAATCAAAGAGCCAATGCCCAATTACCTTCAACCTGAATAAGGTGAAAAAAAAGAGTGTTTTGTAGGAAGCCCATCTGAACACAGGTTTAGATGCACATCTTTAAAGGACAGAATGATGTGTAATGTCACATCAGGACTGAATGGAAAGACAGAAATCAGCTATTTGCCAAGATAACAAAAGAAGTAAGATTCAGTTTTCCATAAATAATATATTGATAACTACATATTTTTTAAGAGACTCCTGCACACAAAGGTCTTTCTTTCCTGTTCGCAACCACCTTCCTACACTCTGCTTTCACTGACTTGTCTATTTAGATTCTTTTAAGACTATTTAAACACCAGTCAGTAGAGTCAAATAATACAAGAAATATCTTCATGCTTTAGCTTTATGAAGGCTATGTTCTTTATTTTCTTAAAAGTTTACTGAGAAACTGAAGTAGAAAGTTTCACTTGTGAGAAAAGATATTTCCAAGATGGTTTCCCTGTAAACTGTCTTCCAAGCATCAACAAAGCTGCCATTCTTATGAGATGTAACTGCCACAAAGTCAGGCTCAGGTTGAGAGAGGTTCCCTGGTTCTCTCTGCCACACTAATAGAGAGTCTTGGGGATGAAAAGCCATATCATAAATACAAGTGAGTTCTAGGCTGGTACAGTCTTAGTGCCCACTGTGCTGCTGAACAGTTTACAACAGCCATTGTTTACAAGTTGCCATGGAGTTGAACCTACTGTCGTTCATACTATGCTGCAGTCATGCTCACTTCAGAAACTGGAAGTGCTAACTGGAGCAAAGTATTATGGGGCTTGAAGTTGATTGCTACATGGGAGGTTTCCTGTTCCAGTTGCTGCTTCTGCCTTCTGGCTTCTTGGGTGTTGGATCTTTTCTGCAGGCATGGCAGTGGAACAGATGGAATTCAGGTAGCTCATGGGTTTGGTTTTCTGGTTTATGCTAGGGTTTTTTTCCCATGTGTTTCACTGTACTTCTTATGCAAATAGGCTAAACTAAGCTGATTATGCATTGTATTATTGGATTTATTAGATTATTAGCTAAGGTAATTATGCACTCTGCTTATGATATCTCATGTTGTATTAATCTCTTATCTCTCTATCTCAACCCTGAGTTCAGTGTGATACTTTTTCCCCTCACTTGTGTTGGGGGAGCAGGGATTTTAGCCCTCGCACTAAACCACTACGATGTTTAAGCAAAGGACAATCCATAACTTCAGAAAACTACCATAATCAGGGTTCAAGGTCATTATAGATCCATAGCTGCTTGCAATGGATTCCTACTTCCCAAGAAACAGAGATTAGGGCATGCTAAAATGTTTGGGGGAGAAAAAAAAAATCTCTGTGAGATGCTGCTACAAAGAAAAAAAGATATTTTAATTTATATGTTATGCAGCCACACTGCATAAATAATTAGTAATTTAACCATGATAAAATGAAAAAAATAATTTTATCATGAAAATGCTAAATTTGGAAAATTTTTGGCATACAACTCATTGCCTATAGCATCTATTCTTTATAATAGTTTTCCAAGTGTCTTACCTTGGATCTCAATCATACAAATTAATTCTGAGACAAGGACCACCTTTAATTTCCATCTTTTCACAGCAAAGCATCTAGCACAAGATCAGTATTTCTGAAAAAGTCATTGTAAGAAAAAGGAGCAAGCCCAATGTGTGAAACCTCCAAACAAGATGTTCAGCCAATGCTGTATATCTTCTTTTCCTCTCCATAATATAGCTCAGTTTCATTTTGCTCCTTTCTCTCCTCCTGTGTTATGATTTATACATACTTTTTTTTCATGTCTTGTAACCATTTGCACTGTAAGATCTTGAGGGCAACATTTCATTTATCCTAAATACAGCTCCGAATTTACACCTGAGTACTAGCAGAGTCTCTTGAGTGCAAATGCGTTATAAAGAAACTCAGCATTAAGAAAAGACAGTTCTGAGTTCACTCAGTCTGATCTACTGCCTAAAAGTATTTAGCAAAACTATTCCTCATGTGACAACTGGGAGCTCAGTGACAAATTCTGTTTGATGGCACACTCAAATAGCCACTATCGATCATTACTTCCCTTTGTTTGCCTACAACTCACATGTCTGTATGCACCCTGGTTTCCCATGACACCCTTTTCTTCCTCCCCAAAGACATTAATAGATCCAGAAGCACATCCCAACACAGCAGTAGTTGAAGGCATAGTTCTTGAGATCCACCCAGAGAGCCAGAGCTCTTACCTGTTACAGCATACAACAGAGATTAACTGAGACACTGGTATTTTGTGTTAGTACTTGTTCCTCCCACAGATAGATGTGTTTTGTTCTGTGAAATACGTGTAGGATTGCATCTTGATAATGTCTTATAGACAAGCAGTGTGACCTTCTTCCAGAGTCAATGCTATAATAGTAGAGTAGGCTATGAATAGCAGTGGACAGACTTAAGGTCTTGTCCCAAACACTGATTTAAAGACACACATATCCACACAGAGCATGCCACCCACAAACTATCATAAATTTTTAAGCTGCTGTCAAATGAAAGAAAGTATAAATGGAATACAGGCAGAATCAACATGATCTGCTTTCTATTGGTGTAACTTTTTTGATCAGGTATAAAGAGCAAATCTCATAGAGGGAAGGCTACTTATAAGTCCCAGTACCTCATTTTCTAGGAATCTGAGACACCTGTATTGGGCTAATAACAAATAACTGCACATTTTCACATCATCTCAGAAAACACATTACAAGTGATTGGTGCATTTTGATTGCCAGTCAACTTGGGTAAGTACAGTTTTAGGTCTCGTTTATCCTTATGGACATTTGCATTAGCTCTCTGAAGTGTTTTGCAGGTCTATTAGCCTAACATGTTCCAGGTGGCCTAATGGAATATGGCAGATTCCTCACTCTCTGTACTTTGAAAATAAATGGTTAGCCTGCTTCAATGGATTTGGTTGGCATTTGTTTGTACATGTTTAAGGAATGATGCTTAAAATCTCTCCTTGAAACATCTTAAGCCCTATGAAGTCAGCTTTGATTACTACTATACAGTAGACCAGAAAAATATGCACACTCTAAATGAGAATTTGCTCTGTGGCTCAAAGCTGGACTTTGCAAGGAAGGCAGTGTGTTTGCTCCATTATCCTATTGCTTGCCCTGCTGCATCGGGAATTCCAGCTTTGAAGGAAAGGGTTTTTGAATTCAATAGCTCCTTCTGGTGGTCTGAAAGAAAATGCTTGGTTACAATCACCTCAAAGTAATCCGGGATTAATGCACAAAACATCCAGTAACCATAAGTACAAACAACAGCTAGAATTTATGCCATGAGTAAAACAAACATCAAACTCATGACTGAAGAAATACACCATTCTAACTATATTCCACATTATTTTCATAAGGGAGACAAGGTTTCTAGGAAATTCTCCTTTCCTCTCATTCCACCACAATATTACTTAGAATTCGACAGGGTGACTAAGAACATGTGAAGAAAAGTGATGGAAAGAAAAGTGGCAGGAGTCACAAATGTAGGGCTGCTGACCCACCAAATTTAAGAAGACCTGGATTTAAAGGATGTGATCACCTTCTAAGAGACGGATTTGATCCAAACCTTCCTGAAGCATCCACTGTAGATGGGAATGTGCCTTTGGTCTGGCTCAAGGGCACAGCCTTCAAGAAGGAATACATTACAAAATGTCTAACCAACAAACCTTGAGATGCTCAAAAGCTTTTCTTTTTCTATTTATGTTCAGATTGTCCAGTGTTACTGGACTGAATACTGGATACTAGCCTCTTTTAAGGACTCCTCTTAAGGGGTAACAATCACACTGCTTTTGCAAGAAATTATTTTTGTCCTACCCACTCTCAGTAACATCCCCATCTATCCAAACCAAAAACATTGTCTTTCCAGTTACAAGATGCAGTCCCTGGCTTTGTTTCTAAACAGTGCATTGTCTTTAACAAAATTCACTGTTAGGGCTTCACGAATATATTTCCTATCTGATGGACCTTTTAAGGCTTATCTGGTAAGACATTCATAGCTGCTGTTAGAGGTCTTTCACATCCCACCTCCAACAAGATCTGGGTGATAACTCCACTCAGCTGGACTCCTGTTGTCTTAGACTCTCCTTAATTTAAGCACCAAATAGAGCTTCGAGTTAAATAAAAAAGAGAACTATTATTTAAAAACACAATTGAGTCCTGGCCTGCCCACCTTTTCACCAAATTTTATACTTGGCAAACCCCAAGATTTTAGGGAAGTAATGAATAAGACAAGCGTTTACATGAACTTTAAAAGCAGTAACACATATCTTTCTAACTACATTTAATTTTTTTTGCAATCCAGACTTTGTTGAAAGCAAATACAGTATATATTAAAGTGCTATCAATCTGGTTTTGACCAAAATATATATATGCTTAAACAAAAAACCCCACCCAACCAAACAAAAGCAAGTTCTATGAGGAGTGGCTGAGAGAACTGGAATTGTTTAGTCTGGAGAAGAGAAAGCTGGAGGATGGCCTCATTGCTCACTGGCTTGTTGATCTCCCTAGAATTAATAGAACAAGAGGAAATAGTCTCAAATTGGAGAGGTTCAGATTGGATATTAGGAAACATTTCTTTATGAAAAGGGTAGTCAAGCACTGGAATAGGCTGCTCAGACAGGAGTCCTCACAATCCCTGGAGGTGCTAATTTTGTCATTTTGGGGCACTCGTTTTTGTCTGTGCACTGTGTAAATCCATTTATATTTGTGGCTGCTACAGTGCCTATGTGATGGCCAGTTCTATAATTGACTTATAAGAGTGTAAAATAAATTTCTCAGTCTTCCTTACTTTTCTGGATTGATACCTAGTAAGTTCATTGGACACTAAATCATGGTTGTCCATGCCACCTCCACATGACATTCATAACTCCATATCTGTTACACCTTAATTCTGTTTTCTCATTTCTGACCTGAAGAGAAAAATAAACTGAAGTAATTTTTCTCATAGAAGTATTTTTTTAGCTCACTACACACCTAGTGAACAAGAGGTCCAGCTCTAAACTACTCTTGAGTAGGCCACTTCTTTGGTGAGGTGAGAAACCATTTTCTTCTCCTAACTATCCCGAACTGTCTTAAGAGCAGTAACCAAGCTCGAGATCAATGGTTCATTGCTCTCAGTGGGATGTCCCACTCCTTTTGATTTGTCTTTGAGAGACTTGTAATTGGTGTGACTGACACAATCATAGCATGAGCCAGCAGGTAATAAAACCAGACTACAGGTACCTCACTATCATGAAAATTGAATATACATTATTCTTTGATCAGTTATTTAACTGCTTTGTTCCTTAAAGAGCCTCTGGTAAGGCAGGAATATATCAAAGGACTTTTGGAAATAAAGTATGCTGAACTAACCAAATAGTTCTTTTTCACACACTCATTGCATACAGTACCCTGCTATATTTCTGAAGTTTGATTTTCCAGTGTAAAAATCCATCACAGATCTTTTCTCCTATACTGTACCTATTAGTCCATCTACCAATGGCGTATCAGTGAGAAGCTGAAAAAAGTAAAATTTTGCTTAAGGAAAACATGTAAAACCAGTCATCTAGACAAAAACCAAGTGTGTGTATGACAATTCAAACGAGGCATGCAATAACTGGAAGGCTGTTACAGTGAGATCAATAACAGCAGGCATTACAGACTAGAGTTTTGTTGTTCTCCTTATTGCTGACCTGGTAGATGAGCTAAAAGAAGCCATTCTGCAACTCTGCTTCCCTCTCACTGCTTTCTAAGACTTCTTTAAAGGTAAGGCTTTTTTCTTGTGCAATACTTCACTGCTGAGGCACGGGAAGGGTTAACTCAAGGCCATGCATTTCAGCAGAAGGTCTTCTGTCCATGTGCATCCTAAAGAAAATCCATGAGCTAATGCCATTACGTCACTGAAGGCAGAGAAATGCACTCAGGAAAACAGAACTGTAGACTTGTGCTTTTTGACAGAATAGCTTGCCTGTGTCTAAAAAGAAAGCTTACACTAGCATAGGAGGTGAACCCAGACACTTTCCACAGTTCAGTTCCTTCCCTGCAAGGCTTTATTACTTCCCTCCACAGTATGTGCAAGAGGAAATCTGTGTGTCAAAACAGCTTTAATCTGAAACCAGATACCCAGCACAAGAGTCTTAAAAGGTGTCATGGTTTAATTGCATCCATCAAGAAGCAGCAACAGGAGAATCAAAAGAAGAGGTGAAGATCACAGGTTGAGATAAGAACAGTTTAATAATTAAAATGATATATCATAGAATCAACCAGGTTGGAAGAGACCTTCAAGATCATCCAGTCCAACCTATCACCCAGCCCTATCCAATCAACTAGACCATGGCACTAATTGCCTCATCCAGACTTTTCTTGAGCACCTCCAGGGGCAGCAACTCCACCACCTCCCTGGGCAGCCCATTCCAATGCCAATCACCCTCTCTGTGAAGAACTTCCTCCTAATATCCAGCCTATACTTCCACCAGCACAACTTGAGGCTCTGTCCCCTTGTTCTGTTGCCAGTTGCCTGAGAGAAGAGACCAACTCCCACCTGGCTACAGCCTCCCTTCAGGTAGTTGTAGACAGCAATGAGGCCACCCCTGAGCCTCCTCTTCTCCAGGCTAAACTCCCCCAGCTCCCTCAGCCTCTCCTCATAGGGTTTGTGTTCCAGGCCTTTCAGCTGGGTATGTTCCAGTATCTCAACATCTCTCTTGAATTGAGAGGCCCAGAACTGGATACAGTACTCAAGGTGTGACCTGAACAGTGTTGAGTACAGGGGAAGAATAACCTCCCTTGTCCTGCTGGCCACACTGTTCCTGATACAGGCCAGGATGCCATTGGCTCTCTTGGCTACCTGGGCACACTGCTGGTTCATCTTCAGTCTACTGTCTACCAGTACCCTCAGGTCCCTTTCTTCCTCCAAAACTATGGTAATAATAATAATATTAATGAAAATTAATAAGAAAAAAAGACACAAAAACAAATCCTGAGAAAAGACACTTGATGCATATTTCAATTGCTCACCACCCACTGACCAATGCCCCAAGCAGTGATCCATTTCTTCCAGGTCAGCTCTCCCCAGTTTATATACTGACCAGGACATTCTATGGTATGCTATCCTTTGGCTAGTATGGGTCAGCTGTCCTGGCCATGCTCCCCTCCAACTTTTTGTGCACCTCCTCATTGGTAGAACATGGAAAACTGAAAAGTCCTTAACTTAAGATAAACACTGCTTAGCCACAACTAAAAAGTGAGTTAACACTACTCACACACTAATTCCAAAATATAGATTCTGTATCAGATACTAGGAATAACATTAACTATCCCAGCCAAAAGCAGATAAAAGGTTAGCAATGTTGACAGCAGCTGAAGTTAATGACAGTGTATGTGTTAGAAGGATGATTGTAAATCTGTAGACACTAAAAGACATTTATTTCATATCAGTTGAACTGTACTCACCAGGAATTTTAACTTTTATTTGAGCAAACAATTTCTAGTACATCTTGGGAAAGATTTTTATTTTGCTTGCTCTTTTGTCCTCTTTTCCACTATTACTGGTAGGAAAAAGACCTCTAAAACCACAGATTCCTTAAATAAATAAACCAAATAATGTTTAGATAGTTTGTTAAACTCTGATAGCATTTAAAATGCATTATAATGGCCAAATTTTCTTGTGATTTGGACTGATTGACTTGACAGACTAGCAAGGAGGTTTAAATACATGACAAAAAAGTCTTTCTAATGTTTACTTCAGCTGCAATCCCAGGCACAGATACAGGCTGGGTGATGAATGNTTTCTTAGAATCAGTCACAAGTATCCAAAGCCAACAGCCAAACAATGAATCAGAAAAATAATTATTTATATTTATTGAAACACTCGTGGGGGAAAAAAACCTCAACAAACCTTTAAAAAAATTTGAATAATTGGATAATCCACAATCTCTATCTCCAGAAATAATTCATTTAAAAGTTAAGACTATCTTAAAGAACTTCTTTTCTAGTAGACATAGGATTATGATCTGTGCTTTTCCTGGCTTGAAGATTTAAGCTCATTCTCTATGAGCCAAAGAATGCCTTGCTCTAAAACCAAATTTTGTCTTCCTTCTGCATGCACAAGTTAAGCTAAAATGAGGATTCCAAATGCATCACTTCTTAGTCCCTGAATTGAAAAACAAAACCATAGCCTAAAACACTACCTCTCCAGTTTAGCGGCCCTTAGCATGATATTCCAGCCTCTCACATGACCCACTGTCTGGTTTAGATGGAGAATAAGATGTTCATGTAGAAGATAACCGTAAGGAATGGTATGAGTGATGCTGTCACAGGAAAGTGTTTTTTAAAACAATATGGAAAATAGTTTCTACTTCTTTGGTTGCAATTTATACTTGCATCCACAAGTGGCCATTTCAGTATGTCTTCTCAGGGAGCTTCTGCAGCTACAGCTACCCACAGCTAATGTGTACCACAAGTTACACTTGCTATTGTTCTACTCAGCCATAAAATTCTCTTCCAACCCAACAAATGATGACATTTCCTCTGTAGCTCATGTTTTCATTAGAACTCGTCTAGATTATAGGATTAATGCATGCATCCATTCTGGAAATTCACTTGGTAAATTCAGTTTATCTCCTCGACCAAGTTTCTCTCATGGTCAGACAGAATTTGTCCTTTACTCTCACTGTTTCACTTCCCAATCACTAATTAGATGTCTGTCATCATCTTTAGGACTCTTTTTGTCTTGATCACAGCTCAAGGATGAAGACTGGAGTTCACAACTCTGTTACAGTAATGCAAAGTAGGCACAGGAAGCTTGTGTTTAGAATTATAAAAGCTGTGCAACTGAATGGCTCGAGATTGTTAAGAGATAAGCAGATAAGTAATGGATTAATGATCAAGGTGTCTGCAGAACATCAAAGAACTATGAGAGATTTACACAAGAAACCTTTAGTGTGGCTTATCTCATCAATTAAAGTGTAAGTACAATGAAGGTAGCAGACTAGGAAAACATCTGAGTTTGAATTCAGAGAGCGCTGACAGTGATTATAGTGTGAGTGCACTGTTAGCACATGGATAAAATAAAATGATAGCTAAAATGGGCAACACAGATCTGTGGCCAGGTAAATGAAGAACTACTTAAATATTTACACATCAGTAACTCCACATACAGGGGAAAAAAAAAATCTCATGGTTGTCTAGACATCCGTGTGAGCAAGTTGATCAACAAAGGAGAATTATATTCTTTACTTACAGGCTGAATAAAAGAACCTGGATCATTGCATTAGTTCCTGAACCACAGCATACTTTCAGTCAGGGATGGAAGGAATAAATAAGGTATTTGGTCCTCTAAAGAAATTTTATACAAAAAGAGGCTTGTAGCTAACACTACTCTCAGGTCTTAGTCTGAGAATGGAAGGATAAATTTCCACAGAAAATATAAGAGCATCGTAAACCCCAATGAGACAATTAATTTCTTTAGCCTTGGCCTGTTCCACACAAACCAGTAATATCGTATTACAAAACTCTATAATAAACCCTCCACTAACAGTGAGACGCACTGTAACTGCTAGTTCCATTGCTTAACTCAGTACTAATGCAAAGAGTTCAGAAGATAAAACAACTCATATTCCACAGAAAATCCTCCTTGATAATGTAGTCTCCCAGACTGCAAAAACTGGGAATGAAAAACCAAATAATTATAGTTTCAATTTTATTTCTCTCACCAGATAACATCAGGAATTGTGGTAATTATCTCAAGAGGTGCTGCTGCTTTTGGCCAAAGGTGTGTAGTGTCCTCTCTATTAGCAGTGGAGAGGAAACATGTAGGTGTAATAGCTTTTATTACTGCATATGAGATTCTGGCTATTGTGGAATACTTCACTGCCCAGATCTTCACATAAATGGAGCAACATGCAAGCCGTGTTAAATTCTATTTCTAATTTCCTCATTCCCATGCAAAACATTTCTTCAGACCTGCTTTACCTTTCATGTGCTATTTTATTTTACTAATGTGAGCTGGGCCATCTCTCCAGGCTTAATTTATACCCCTAGCTAATTTGCCTTAAACCTCATCCTTCTTGTTCTTCTGTTTCTTCCAACTTCTTGTTTTGCTTTCCTGCACGCATTCTTTATGCTGATGCTGAAAATACCTTCTCTTTCAGTGTTCTTACGAGACAGAAGAGCTCCTTTCTGCCAGCTCAGTTCACCTTTTATCCTCATCAGAAGGCATTTACCATCTTGTGCCTCTTGCCATCTCTGCGGTGGTTGCATAACTACTCTCACTAGGTGCCAGCAGACAGCATTTGACTCACAGGTGATGTCCCAAATACAGCTGCATCACGTATACATACATGTGCTCTTTTCATCCCCAGCTGTCAGTAACTGTCTCACAAGACAGAAGCACAAATATATTAACAATATTTAAGATCCTCTGGTACTCCTTGCTGCTGTGTACAATTGCTCTCACTTTGGATGGTAAATGTTTCTTCTAGACAACTCTACAGTATTGCATCATTACAGACACACATCAGTAGCTCTCTCAGCTCTCACTCCAGGGAACTTAATATCACATATGCCACTGCTATGATGAAGGCAAATTACTTTCTGATACTCAGAGGTCTCAGGAAGAGAAAACTCCTATGGCTCACTGTTTAATCAGGTTAGTTTTGGAGTGGCTTACCCTTACACAACAGAAGTTACTGAGCTGGTGAACTGAAGAATTCCTAATACAGAACCTAACTCTGTGAAGACATTTTATACACATTTGCTTCTGGCAAATGTGAAACTGTTTAGTACATCTGCAAGATATGAGAGACATCCCCTTCTTCCTTCCATCAGTCAGTAGACATTTTGTATCATTGTCTCCTAGAGTTTGTTTATATCATCATTCCAAACACAGGATGTCTGTTGTGCTACCAAACACTACCAACTGTTGTGCTCTCTATCTTTACAGGAGGCAGGCTTAAGAAATAAATATAATGGAAAACTTTTATTATAGTCTTACAGAGCCAGAGAGCAGAACCTCCAAATCTGCTTCTCATCTTGAGCCTTTCTGTGCATGACAGACTGATTTATCTTGTTTCTGATTATGTAAGTCCTTAAAAACTAGAATAAGGATGCTGAGAACATTTTGGCAGTTTGTGGTCTGCTCTGAATCAGGCCTGGAATTTCTCCTGCTGTTGCCCACTATTGCAGCTTTTCCAGAAATTTCCACACCTTCATTTCTTTGTAAAGCCAAAGTAGCTGCACAACAACTCACCCTGCCGTCAGCTCCTAAGAACAGTTCGTTTGTCTTTATGTCAATAAAGAGTTCCTGAAACCTCCTTGTCATGATAATAAAGCAATATCGTTGAGACCACAAGTCAGCCTTGAAAACTTGTAAGCAAGGCTGTGAGTTTGCCTTGTGAAGTTGCCTGAGAGAATGCAGAACTTCCTCTCAACAAGAGTCAACCCTGGAGTTCCTGCTTCTTCTACCTCCAGGACAGACAAATAACCCTTCAGACAGTTCTGTCACTTTAAAAGACATGACAGCCAGGCTGTCATTAGCCGTGTTGTAGCACAGGAATACAATGGCAGCAATGAGCTCTGCCCAGCCACTTCTGTGCCAGTTGCAATTGTTGACTAGAGCACCATGTCTCTCAACTCATGTGCTCTTCTTTCTGATCATGGTTTTGTTTACAATGAGTTCTAAAAATTACATTTTCCAATGTGACATCTGAACATACTTAAACTACCTAGATGAACTTGAACTGAAGAGTAATTGCTTGTTCAGTAACTCTCACATGCATCTAGGTATTTTATAAACCTTGAGTTTGAGAAGCAAACACTGAGTACAGATTTTTGAGCTGTTCTTAGTTTGGCTTATTAATTGGGCAAGCCTAAAACCACTTGGTTTGCCCCGTAGCTTTCTGGTAATTTAGATCACTGTTTAACATTATAATTTTGCAGTGTAAGAAACATGATTTCCTAACTGATATACACTGAATTAATTTTTAAAGTTGTTGAATTATGCTAACAAGATCATAATAATTAAAACAGCTTCAGGGGCAAGAGGGTAGAGTTGGGAGACAGTTTTGCCATCCCTATGAGAGAGGAGATTCATCTTTCCCCTTGAGCTCCTCTAAGCTAGCAATACAAATCCTCAGAGCTCACATTAATGCAAGCCTGACTGACAACCTACCATTGAGAGCAGCCCTCTCAGATTTCTGCAATTAGCACGAGCTCTAAAATTTCTAATGCTGTAGGCTTGGCCTCTAATTTACATTTTGAAAAGGCTCTTCAGAAGGAAAATGCCAAGACTGAGAAAATTCAGTGCTCTTGAGACACATTCTGCATATCTGCAAGTGCAGTAAAATCATGTTTCTATCAATAGAAGTATCACGTGGGAGGAAAAAAAATGACTGTTCTTACCAAGTCAGGAGCACTGAAGACTTTCATGGAGAAACTCTGGAAAGAGACAAAAGAAATTACTCAATGCAAATAGACAGACAGCATATCAGTAATGCAGAAAGTCTCAGACAGCACTTGATAATCCCTGAAAATCTCTTCATAGCCTTAAAAGTGGCTTTTTATACAAAAAAATGCATAGTCGAGATGTCCAGGTATAACTTAATCACAGGAAAAAAAGATACATTCAACATACTATCCCATCTGCTGCCAGTGACTGATATTTCTCTGTGTCAATATTTGCAAGAAATGAGATGATTTATGATGTACCCAGAAAGACTATTTCTCACTTCAAGAACATTTTCCCGGAGAATGGGAGATCTGAAAAGCAGTGACTTACAATGCTTAACTAGGTCTTATATCAGAATGCTGAAATCAGCACACAATGAGTAAAACAGTATCAGTGAGATCAGTTTCCGACAGTTTCATTGTGAATTAGACAAATGTTACAAACTTGAAGTTCCACCGATTGCACCCTGGTTTTCCTGGACTTGTAATACAGTTGGTGTTAGATCAGGTTCTTAACAAATAAAGATATTAAATTATCTTTGTTGTGCAAGCTTAGCCAAGTCATTCATTCAACTGTTTTTTACTATCTTTACACTGGGTGACTTGACGCAGGTTTTTGGCTCCTGTGTGAAGTCAGAAAAGAAAGGGGAAAAAAGGCTTGAGTGAATATTTTTGGGGAAGAAAAACACATTACCTGCTCTGTTTAACTTAGACTATGCTATTTCACCAACTCGGAGAGGTATCAAGAATTAAACAATGTCTAAATGAATACCATTCACTGTTGTGTAGCTGTTCATCACACTGATAAATTAAAGTGCTGGCATTTGTGATTTGAATACATGAATGCATTAACTTAACTGCATTTTCCCCACACAGAAAATCAGCTCAAAAATTTGCATTTACCATTTCCTCCTTCTACCTCTCCTATGGAAGAAGCTTACATTTTAACTCTAATTAAAATTACATTGAAAATCTGTGTAACCTCTTCCTACAGTTATTATGCATTGCACTGCATTAGCATGCACGTAAACAGAAAGTTAAAGGACATGATCTGTTCTTCTCATCACTCCTGGCCACATCTGGACTACTGCATGCAGATTTAAACTCCTCAATAAATGAGAGATATTGAAACACTGGAGAGTTTGCTTGCATCCATGGGCTAAATAAGGTCAAGGCACAGGCTGGATGCCATGCTATGATCACCCTGTGATCATGCCATACAGTTGTACAGTTATACACTATGATTTTAGTCTAAGCCAGCTTCCAGTTTTATATGCCACATCAGGGTAGAGACAAATAATACCCAATTACTATTGTAAATGAAGTAATTCAGTTTTGGAAAGGGGGCCAGAGAGCTTAACTGCAGGAATGCAGGTTGAATCATACTATTCGCCCTGCAGTCAGCAAGTCTTGCCCCCATTTCATCCACTAGTACAGATATTTTCGTTAGATCAATAAAGGCCAAGTTTACAAAATGCACCTCTCAGCTTTACTGTCATGCACAAACTAACTAAAATAATCCATTAATGAGCCACAGTAGGATTTTCACCTCCCAGCTTTAAATCAGCACTAAAATTAACATTTGGTTTTATTCCCCATAAAGTATAATTTAATAAAATAGCCTAAGAATATAGAATACACTCTGGAACTCTTATGGAGAAAGCATGAAATTCATCTAGATGTGGTTTCTGCAGTTCAGGAAAAGGCTTGGTTAATACAGTGAAGGATTTTAGCTAGCCTATAACTTTGGTTTCACAATAATAATAGTTGTTATATTAATAACAAAATATCATTGAGGACTTGACAAAGCTCACACAAGGTTTATAATTATAAATACAGATGATCTCAAACAGAAATTACTATTTCTCTGTAACTGCTGAATTTTCTTCAGATGAAACCAATCATATAGATTATCAACTGACAAAGCTACTAAACCTGGTAAACAAACAATCTCTGTCTATAGGTCCCTGCATATGGTCCAGCAGTCCATCTTATCTGTACCAGTCACAGGGGGATCTTGACACTAACAGATGTCAACAAACAATGGAACTAGCAAAGCCAAGGGAGGACAGGAAGAGGAAGAGAAAGCAATGATTGGGTTTTGTAAAGCCACTTGTGAGTTTCAGTAATTAAGGCTAATTCACTACAGGTCAGACACGCTCTATCCCTTCTGCAACCTCTTAGCTGTCACATCAGGTCCACACACAAGACTTGGAACAGAAATAGCTTTTCAGTAATTTCAGACGGCATGCACCACATTTTTAAACCACCAGTTATGCATTGTATTTGTAACGCAGCGTTGTTGCAACTTGTGGTGTTCCAAGGATATAAACAAAAAAATGTTTCTGAAGGTAACTGTGACTGATAGAGGTGGAAAAAAATGAAAAGCTCTCAAGCACATAAGCTCCCTTTCGTTTCTAAATAGCTATATTACACCAAAAGCATGAATCATTAGTCTGATTTTAATTTAATTTGAACGAAAAGGACAGTTGATACCAAGGGAGCATAACAGAACTTTAGCAGAAACAGAAGTGATAATGTTTTAGGCATTGTAGGACAAGAAATTAGTATTTACTGCGTACAGAACAGTGAGATCTTCATGGAGGATATATTGTGGGGGAAACACTTCCAAACAGTTTTTCTACTGAGTCTGTGATTTTCAGTATCCACTAACAGTGTGGGTTTTTACTTCCCACGTTGATTTCTGAAGGCAGTTTTAATTCCTCACTTCAGAAGCAACATCTGAGACATCAAGCTCTGGCTTCCTGAAATGTATTTTCTTACTTTTCACTGGAGGTTTCTGGGTTTGTGTTTTGGGTTTGTTTGTTTTTTTCCCCACAATTACCCATATGAATTACTTTTGCTGCTTAATTCTCATTTCATTTCATTCCTGCAGTCTTCTTTTGGCACTCTGGGTAATATATACCATCGCATTCTGGGACATAAGGTCAATAAATACATCCAAACCCAGGAAGAAAAGGGATGGGAAGCCCTATTGCAGAGCATGATCTTGTCTAAGTTTTAAGAGCAGACAGAAATAAAATTATTTTACTCTCAAGGGAAGTAAAATAAGAATTGGATTGGAGAGGAATGCAGAAAAGTTGAATTTAAGTACAGGAAAACACAGGGTACATGAATACTTACAGCAAATATAGATGCAGGATATGTGAGAACTCCTCCAAATCTTTCCCCCCAACCAAACTAAACCACAAAACCCCAATGCTCATCTTCTACACCTCCCCCCCCCCCCCCCCCGCCTTGACTCCCATTAGGCCTAAACAGGCCTTGATTGCACAGCAGGAGATTCAGCGTGGCCTTGAAGGCTGCAGGCAGGTTACTCCTCCATTGGTTTATGAGGTAAGGCCTCCCTCCAGAGAGCAGAAAGAAGGGAAAGAGAAGAGAAAGATTTGGCTTTGTTACCCATTTATAAAGTGATAGCAGAATTATGGGATTGAACAACAAAATTACAATTTCTGGGGCACACATCCTGGACTTCTCTGTCCTCCCGGAGAACTCTATGGCTTTCCTAAGGGAAGTTGGGGCAAACCACCGTGATCTGCACAGAGTTTTGGCTAACAGTAAGTTGGATGCCAACGTAGGTATTACAAGTAAAATGTGGGAGGATATTTTGATCTACAGTATGTCTGTACGTTGTATTATCTAACAATCTCAGATTCAGCTCTCTTATTGGAGTAAGAAGAAGGTAATTTTAGTTCATAGAATCATAGAATGGTTTAGGTTGGAAGGGACCTCAAGGATCATCCATCTCCAACCCCCTGCCATAGGCAGGGACACCTCCCACTAGAGCAGCTTGCTCAAGGCCTCATCCAGCCTGGCCTTAAACACCTCCAGGGAGGAAGCATCCACAACCTCCCTGGGCAACCCATTCCAGTGCCTTACCACCCTCACTGTAAAAAACTTCCTCCTAACATCCAGTCTAAATCTCTCCTCTTCCAGCTTAAACCCATTCCCCCTCGTCCTAACATTACCAGACCGTGTAAATAGTCCCTCCCCAGCCTTCCTGTAGGCTCCCTTCAGATACTGGAAAGCCACTATAAGGTCTCCTCGAAGCCTTCTCCTCTCCAGGCTGAAGAGCCCCAACTCTCTCAGCCTGTCCTCATAGCAGAGGTGCTCCAGCCCTCTGATCATCTTCATGGCTCTCCTTTGGACCCGCTCCAGCAGTTCCATGTCCTTCTTGTATTGGGGGCTCCAGAACTGCACACAGTACTCCAGGTGGGGTCTGACGAGAGCAGAGTAAAGGGGGAGAATCACCTCCCTTGCCCTGCTGGCCACACTTCTCTTGATGCAGCCCAGCACTCGGTTGGCTGTCTGGGCTGCATGTGCACACTGCCGGCTCATGTTGAGCTTCTCGTCGACCCAGACCCCCAGGTCCTTCTCCTCAGGGCTGCTCTCCAGCCATTCATCACCCAGCCTGTATCTGTGCCTGGGATTGCACCGACCCAGGTGCAGGACCTTACACTTGGCCTTGTTAAACGTCATGAGGTTGGCCTGGGCCCACCTCTCCAGCCTGTCCAGGTCCCTCTGGATGGCATCCCTGCCCTCCAGCAAGTCAGCTGTGCCACACAGCTTGGTGTCATCTGCAAACTTGCTGAGGGTGCACTCAATTCCTCTGTCCATATCACTGACAAAGATGTTAAAGAGCACTGGTCCCAGCACTGACCCCTGAGGAACACCACTTGTCACCGGTCGCCAGGTGGACATTGTGCCATTGATCACCACCCTCTGCATGCGACCATCCAGCCAATTCCTTATCCAGTGAGTGCTCCACCCATCCAGTTTGTGCTTTTCCAGTTTGGTGACCAGGATGTCATGTGGGACAGAGTCGAATGCCTTACTCAGGTCTAGGTAGACGACATCAGTTGCCCTTCCCCTGTCCATTGCAGCTGTGACTACAATGTAGTTCATACACACCATAAATAGTCAGCTACCAATGAGCTGGAAGAATTAGGATCTCTGTAGCAATGCTAATCTGCTTCCTCAGTAGTGCAGAAGCTGACCTGCCTGACAGGCACCAGACCAAGCCAGCATGTATTCATCTTATTGGTCTTTAAATGAGTTGAACTTAATACTCCTGAAAGGTTTTCTGATATGAAAAGTACTTTAGTCACAGAAAAGGGGATAGAGAAGTGCTAATAATTTTAAAGGATGCTATTAAAAATGCACTCTTCATTCAGAATAAGCAGGTTGATTGAAAACGCTGATAAGAAAAGGCCTGCGAATTGCAACTCAGCCTTTATCAATTGACATTTAGTAGTTGAACTCAATCATCTGAAAGGCCTTTCCCAACCTAAACAATCCTGTGATTTGTCTGTGGTGTACAGGCATGTACGCTGCAGAAACACCATCACCATCCCTCTTTATATGTTCTTTTCTATAAAATCTAAATTGCTGGAGGCAAGAAATTCTGACCATCCAGTATGAAGACAGATAAACCACTATAGGCTTCTTTAAGGACATCAGGTGCAGCCCATCTAGGTAATACGACATAGGCACTGCATGTTCCCATTGTTGCAATAGATTGTTCTTTGAAAGCAGTATCCATTCTGCCACATGTTGAAGTGGACAGACAAGGGGCACAAGTCCAGCACAAATGTCATGTGAGCTGTGGTCACATCCAAACTGCTTATATGACCTAAACTGACCTTGATGTGCTCTACATGCAGAAAATATTTACGTAACAAGACAAGCAAGTAGTCCACAGCAGATGAACGTGTTGAATAAGAACACCAGGACTTTCCTGGTGCCATAAATCACCACTTGCCTTGCACCGCTAGGCATATTTCCCAAGCTAACACACAGCTCTATCCATCTTTTAAAAGACAAGCTGTTTCCCAGATGCCATGACATCCCCAGGCTGTTTCTGGAGGACAAACGTGCTACCTTCTCCCCCTAGCCACCCAGTGCAGGGACCTGCTACATTCCCTCCTGAGGCCATCATAAGGATACCACACCTTCCAGCTTCACCAAAGCTAGGCCCCTGCCTCCACAGCCCTTGCTCCATCACCCCTGCCTGTGCACTGGTGAGCTGCTGGCTCCAGTAAGGAGCTTGACACCCTGATGCTTATCCCTGTGCCCATTGAGAGCTTGACATTAAGCAGAAACCACTGTACCAGAGTACTTCATTGTAAGGCTTTTAAATGTGAAAAGCTCTGAATAGGTATCTTCTAATCTAAATTAATTTCAGAAAACCAATTTTAAATTCTGTTACAACTGAAGTCTATTACTGCATGCCACTTTTCTATTTCAACTTAGCCAAGATGCTAGGGACACAATTAGAAATCATTAGTGCTGCAGCATATCTTTGCAGTATGCAATACAACAGGTATATGTATTAAAGATATAAAGCCTCTATTCAGGGTAGCACCAGAAGATTATACAAAAATTAAACAAAGAAAAATCCCATCAATGCAATTAGAACTGTATGCATAAGCCAACATCACTCAGTGGGGCTCACAGCAATGAAAATCCTTCTGGCCAGCACTGGGACCAGTGAAAGACATTTCAGACCAGTTAAGTATTGACTGCTCTAGAGATCATTAGTACTCATGTGTACGTATCTGTAGAGAATGTGTTTTCTTCCACAAGGGAATAATTGTTTCTATCAGCATACATCACTGTTTAAAACCTTTGAGGAAAGGAAAATGAGATTTCAGTGTGGTAAAAATGACTTTTTTGCCCCTGATTTTCTTTATGTCCATTAAAACAATCTACAAAAGATTTTTTAAAGATACTTGCGACTGAGATTACTTAAAATTCTGCTCCTGTATCAACCAAACTGATGAACTAATTATTTTAGCTTCTTGATATTCACATTTCAACTCTACAACAGTATGAACATTTTCCCTAATGCTTCAGTACAGATTGAAATAGTAAAAAATACGGCAGAACACAATCTGAAAATTGATTATGGTCAGTAGCCTGCTCAAAAGGTTGAAGCTTTCATGTCTGGAGACACATCTGAGTACAACTGAGTTTTGCCCAGGCAAACTACAGTAATAATTCAATCTTCAAATACTTATGGAAAAATATTCTTCCATTCATCTCAGACACTGATGTTAGGTGTTTAAAGAAGACATGAAGCCCTATTTATTGTTGAAACAAAAGGAGGAATATTCAATATATAATTAGTGTACTTAGCAGTCACTGCCCATGATAAACTAAACAAATTCAAAGAAAATTATCCCAAAAGTCTCCATTACAATTTCTTTTGTCCACCTGATCATTTCTGAATCATGCTTTTTTCACGCACACTAGCACAGAGAGAATATTGAGTTGAAATACTATCTGACTTTCACTGAACCTGGGATCAGGAGAACAAAAAAAGCTACCTGCATTGAAATTCCAAAAAAAAAAATACATCAATATCAATGTCCCAAACATTATGAAATGTAATATTTACACAGAAAAAACCTCCACGGCACTGGGAGAGGAAGTGGAGACCAAATTTTTAATTATGTTATCCAAGATTTACTACAAAATCAATCACCCAAAATGAAAAGTGGAAGAAAGCAACGAATACTCATGATCATTCTCTGGGTTTGCAGAATTCAGTAGCACATCTCCCATTAATTCAAGCATTCGTAATTTCACTACGAAGGAAGGGAATGTAGAGGAGGAGCTTTCTCCTTTTGAATTTTCAATCATTAGTTAAGCCTCAATAATTTTCAATACAGGTCATAATTGCTTGAAAGTGCATACTCACGTGATCAGTGTCTTTTGCAGACAATGTTGCACCATAGGAAGTTGTTAACATAATTATATAGCACAGTTTGGCTTGAATTAATAGTTCTGAGAGTTCAGGTTAAGACAGATTCAATTTAAAAATTATCTAAATTAGATGCCTGAAAATGCCTCCTCTTGTCTTAGTCTTCTGTAAAGTGAAATAACTTGCAAAATAATCTGCACTCACTCATTAGCACTGCCCGGAGATATTTCAATACAAGTAGCAATGGCTGAAGGAGTTCTCACAAGTGCCCTTTAGCCTACAAAAGTTCTCTTCACTTGACTACACCTGCAGAACTAGCTGAAACAGTACTTTTTACTACAGGCAAGAGAAGAGAAGCTGCCAGCTAGCTCTGATATCGTCGTAATTCCTATCCCAGGAGGATTTTTTCCAGGCCTCCAGTGTTTGTCAGATGTCAGTCACTGAGTTAGAGGTCTTCCACAGAGGATGCCTGCTTCTGGCTGAATTTTTAGATGTTTTAATCAAAAGAGCTCAGTTTTATATTAAACTAAGATCACAAAAAGTTACAATCTTTTCAATGTCTCTTGTTAAGGATCCCTTTGGAACACAGACTTGAAATTTGGGGTTAATTTTCTGCCCCCAAATGTAGGCCTTTTTTATTGTACTAAAGCAAGAATGCTCGTTCCCATGTTGTTACGACATGCTTTATTGGTGAACTGCAAAAAGCTGGATCTGAGCACAAAGTGATAAGAAAGGCAAGGAAAATTCCATGAACAGGATAAAAAGTGAGTGGGGGGAGATCCCTGTATTCCCTCTGCATGCCTGAGTTTCTGTTTGAAAGTCCAGGATTATAGCAATGAAATTTTTTTCAAAGATGGAAATGAAGGATTCAGTTTTGACCCTGCAACCTTGCTTTGGCACAACAGGTTCATGAGCTGTATTGTTGACACAGGGTAAGGCAACACCAAGCCAAACATCTGGATTAAGTCCTCTCTCCTCAGATCTTTCACTTTAATTTTCCCACAGTCACAGTAATGACTTCTTGATTATCTCTCCCTAAAGTGAAGGCTTCTACCAGTGTAGTTTTCCACAGATAAGGGGACTTTCTGTAAGGTGTTTTTTGTCTTCCTACTGTGGATTTAAGGTTATTAGTCCAAATTTTGAACATTGCTCAAATTCTCAAAGTCATTTCCTATCAGATTTTCTTCATTGCTTACTGTCCTTTGAGGTATCTAATTTTCCTACTTGTCTACATTTTCATTGGCAAAGTCTCAATGTCACTGACACATCTGCTGTTGGATACGCACCATATGCTTCTCCTTCTCTCCAAGCACAACAGTTACCTGAGCTGTGAAGCTTTCCAATGCAGGATAATTCAATGAGTCTTTTGCAACATGAAAGTGTTGTTTTAAAATGCTTTCCTTATGGGTCCATAATAATTATCCTAATAGGCTTATTTCTATCAGGAAATTAAGTCCAGTGAAAAGATTCAATACATGCATGACTTGCGAGATCTTAACTAACTTTCAGATAATTAAACCTTTTCAGACGATTAACCCAGTTTTGGGATTTGTAAGGACAGTTCACCAAAATATGCCAGAAGATAACAAAAACATTATGAATATTCATTTCTAAACCACTATAGCTCCCAGGAAACATCCCATACTCTTAATCTTCCATATGCACTCATATTATCAAGCTTAATGAAAATAAACCTTTCAGACAATGACAGCCTTTTATGAAAGAAGAAACAGTATTGTTGTTATTCATAACAGTTTCTAGTTTCTATACTAAAGCTGTTATCTTAAAAGTGTATCTTTTTCTAAATTTATTAAATCTAACTCAGTTCTGATGTCACCTTCCACGCTGCTGGTAAAGTGACTGTAGCAGACAGTATACTCAAGATCTCTGTTCTTTGGACTAGCAGGAAATATTTCATTAAATACTTTAAGATATTATTTCAATCAAGAACCATAGCATGATAAATCTTTGTCAATTGATGGACTGGATATATTTATGTCACTGACAGCATTTCAATCTCTTTGCAGCAACTTGTTTTGAAGTCTTCTCACTGAAATTAAGTCTACCCCAATATATAAACCATCTCTATAAGGTAGTGAACACATGAAAATATGTTCCGTTCTATTCATCATTCACAACACAAGCTGATGAAATTCAGTCCAGTAAGAGGGTCACTAATGTTAGGCTACCTCCTTTCCTGCAGCCTCTGTATCTACTCAAAACACAGTTTTGTCATCTCTGACTTTGGCACATAGAAAGAATGGAGAAAATAGACTGGTCAACATAGGTTTCAGTTATCTCTGCTGCTACAGCTAATTTTTGTAATTCCCAGTTACATTGTTAAGTGAACTACAGCACTAATACAAATAAACACTACAATATTTGAAGTTCTCAGACAGTTCTTCAACAAACTGTGCTGGTAATATTAGTTAATAGGAAAGCTGTGTTAACATATAAAGGGTAGGGTATTTCTTTTCAGAAGAAGCTTCATCTTGGTTAATACCAACTATCTATGAAACTTGAAGTACAAGGATTTCCTTTAATAAAAACATAGTTGAAATATGAGAACTTTCTAGTCACACATGTTATTTAATCTTCCTAACCTCTCTAAACATTTAAAAAGAAACCAAGAAGAACTCCCCAGATAAACTCCAAGTTATTGTAAGCATTACATGTCAAATTGATGAGGAGTAAGTCAGCAACTACTGAATAGCAACATACTACCAAACTATAGCTCAGCAGCTACAGAGATGTGGTTACTCGAGACTTAATTAGCAGTCATTATGTGGCTACCCTGTAGTTTGCCTCTGAGAAGTGTTCTTTTGCAGCAAATAGCCAAGTAGTGTAGGAAGCACCAAATCTTTTTCTGATGAGTGAAGGACAGTTCCAAAACTGCCAACATGAGAAATAAAGTTTCCTAACTTTATCTGAACCAGGATTGGTTTGGTTTTGGTATTTCAGTATTTTCACTGCTAGCTTCCTCTGAGGATCTCTTTGAACGGCAGAACTTATCAGAAGCTCACATGCCAGGGCTTAAAAGCTAAATGGAGTGAGAAAATCTTCAATTAGCTGAAAGTGATTTCAGCCAGACATGCTGTGAAATGTCAGTTTATGAAATTAAAATCTGCAAAAGCTAATTTAGCAGTCATTATATGTTCTAATTATTAAACCCTAGCTAAGCATCAAATATTTAGTACCATTAACTGAAAAAAAACTCCTACATGAATTTAGCCAATTATTTAAATATTTTAATTGTTTTGGATAGTACAGGCAACCCACTTCCTGAAAAAGTGGGAGTGAATCACTGTACTGAATCAAACTGACAGGCCAAATCTCATCATTTAATCACTGTTTGCATTTGATGTATTAAAATACTCTCATTCTCAGTGATCTTTGAGGAAGTAGTGTCACAAAAAGTGTCAAGGTTACTTAAATGTTATGGAAATGTGAGGGGGGAAGAGAGAGAAGAAAGTAGGGAATTTTAAATACATTTAGGTGAACAATAACTCCTATTTTTTTCCAAACTGCATATAATCCTCCCCTATATGGTTCATTATTATCTCTATGACAGCAGTGTTTGGAGTTTTAGTCATGACACAGATTCCCTTTGTGCTAGATGGGGTAAACAGAACAAAAATCCCTGATTCAAAGAACTTACAGGCAAACACATGGCTATTTGCTAGACAATTGTTTTTTTCAGTTGTAACTACCTCATTTGTTCCAACCCTGATCATCTCTCCTCTTTAACAGAATCAAGTTGTCGACATCACAGTTGCTGCCTACAAAGTATGTGCTCATGAGAGAGGTAATATGAGAGGGTTGCAAAGTTATTGTTGAATCCCTTATTTAGAAAGCATATAATTTTGTTTTGAAATACAAAGCAGTAACAGGCAAGTCAGGTATTCTCTGAAAATATTTGATCAGACAAAGCTAATTCAGTTTTGCTGTTCATGAGCATCTGTGTGTTAAGTCATCTGCCTTTATAGGGGAACAGAAGAGGAAAAAAATAAGGTCGGTCATCAGCAGGAAGAAGTTAAATAAAACTCAGTTTAAGTAGAATGCCAAAATATAAGGTACTTGAGATATAAGTAAATTAAAGCTATTGCCTACTGTCACTTCCGAAACAGTATGGCTTATCATTTATGAGCACCATATTTGTGCATGAGCACCCTCAATCCCTGTCAGTAGTAGCTGCAAATTGTAGTTTTTATTATTGCCTCATGGGCTTCCTAAAGCTTGTCCTCAGCAGAGCAGCAGACTTTCAACAATTCATCTGATCACATTACTTCACCTCAGCCAAAGAGTCATTAAACCTGTCCTGTTTATCATTGCAGAAATAACAGATTTTGCCTCTTAATTCCTTCTTTTTGTTCTCTCTATTAGATTCTGTAAGCAAATGTCACTTTTTTTTTTAAACATAAACTGAAAAAAAAAAAATTCTTCCTTTCCAACACAGTCAGGAGGAGTCTTGCAATGATTTCACAGAAGCCAGAAATTCCTTGTGAAATTTAAATATGACCTGGTTTTGGTTATTCCTTCATTCATTAAATCCTTTATGGTGAAAGGCAAATTATATTTCAATCAATCTTAAAGACAGCAATTATTTTAAAAGCTGGGGTCCTCTCAGGACATTCTTATTTTACCAAGTAAATTATCTCTTTTGTCAGTACAGAAAATATTACTCACCACTGCTCACCTTCCTCTGCATTATTCTTCATCAAATCATGCTCTCATTTACAATTGTACTGGCACCACTCTGAATAATCCTTCACCCCTTGTCCTTAAATTTTGCTACCCCTGTACATCAGCATGGAGAAGAATAAGGTCACAGCAACATAGCAAACTCCAAAATAACAGTCTAGACTGTTAGAAGTCTAAATCAGTTTCTGTAAGAAAATCCTTCCCTTTTATTGGCTTTGCAAAAGGAATTAGCATGCAGTGGAACCTCGTCATCTTTGCCAAGCAAATAGCTGTAGATATATATTAAACACTTGTAAGTCTCTTTGATCCCATTTACTCTCCACCTGTCTCTCAAACTAAGCATCCCATCCAGGCAGAAGCACAGAAGCCAGAATGATACAGAATACAAATCTGCGTATTTTAAACACACAACTCCTTGCCCTGCTGTTCCCAGTTTTTGAATGAAAAACACAAAGGCAGTAAAGAGATGGTAAAACAAACAGCCAGTCAAACCAAACAGCATTCAGCTTCACAGATTTATGGCATTTACATGTTTTCTGTAAGTTGTCCTCCTTTCAGAGGCTCAGCCATATGGATGGGTGCTGAGAGAGCTGGCAGATGAGCTGGCCAAGCCGCTCTCCATCATTTTCCACCAGTCCTGGCTCACCGGAGAGGTCCCAGGAGACTGGAAACTGGCCAGCGTGATCCCCATCCACAAGAAGGGTCGGATGGAGGAACCTGGGAACTACAGACCAGTCAGCCTGACCTCAGTGCCAGGGAAGCTGATGGAACAGGTTATCTTGGGGGTGATAACAGCACACCTGAGGGATGGCAAAGGGCTCAGTCCAGCCAACATGGGTTTAGGAAGGGCAGATCCTGCTTCTCCAACCTGATCTCTTTCTATGATCAGGTGACCCACTTGGTGGATGTGGGGAGGCCTGTGGATGTGGTCTATCTGGACTTCAGCAAGGCCTTTGACACTGTCCCCCACAGCAAACTGCTGGCTAAGCTGTCAGCCCACAGCTTGGATGGCAACACTCTGTGCTGGGTGAGGATCTGGCTGGAGAGTCGAGCCCAGAGAGTGGTGGTGAATGGTGCCACATCCA
>WAAF01012590.1:83787-117978 GCA_013400475.1 Tricholaema leucomelas
GTGAGAGGCCTCAAGCACAAGCCCTATGAGGAGAGGCTGATGGAGTTGGGGTTGTTTAGCCTGGAGAAGAGGAGGCTCAGGGGTGACCTTATTGCTGTCTACAGCTACCTGAGGGGTGGTTGTGGCCAGGGGGAGGTTGCTCTCTTTTCTCAGGTGGCCAGTGCCAGAACGAGAGGACACAGCCTCAGGCTGCATCAGGGGAAGTTTAGGCTTGAGGTGAGGAGAAAGTTCTTCACTGAGAGAGTCATTGGACACTGGAATGGGCTGCCCAGGGAGGTGGTGGAGTCGCCGTCCCTGGAGCTGTTCAAGGCAAGATTGGATGTGGCACTTGGTGCCATGGTCTAGCCTTGAGCTCTGTGGTGAAGGGTTGGACTTGATGATCTGTGAGGTCTCTTCCAACCCTGATGATACTGTGATACTATGATGAAGCAGAGGTTGTATTCCTGTGTATATATCACTGTGTAGACATATATACTGCTGCATGCCAGATGACTTGAAGAGCAGCAAAACACCATATTCAGCACAGTGTGGTGCTGATCTTTTCAATCAGCAGCAGGTTTTGAATCTGTAATAACAGATATATCCACAAACACATGTGACACATTTGCTTCTTGAACAAAATGGAAAATGGAAGTCAGAAAACCAGGAATGGGACAGTCCTTAAAATGGTTCACTACTTTACAGAAATTTTACTGTAGGTCAGTGCTCTCCCCACAACAGTTCTTACTGAAACATGTTTCACATGACTTACAATCATTCCAAGTCATGAAAAACAACACTTCATGAAGTAGCAAAAGAGCATAGTTGTCCTTTTGCTATTTAAGGGCACTTCTGTAACCTACGTCTTGCAAACAGAGCTAACCACATCACTGCTTTTTCTAGTAGATTCCATAGCTTTGAGAGAGTTGAAACACACAGATCAAGAAGGCTCACCCAGAAGGCAGCAATAAATGATACAAACAAAAACCCAAAGATAGAACATATTTCAGTTTAGAGTGAAAAGCTACAACAGGACTTCCACAGAAATAATTCCTTTAAATTTGTCATGAAAGCATACACGAGACACAAACTTAGCAAATTATACCACATTGAGGCAACCAGTAGATAAACTGGAAACCAAAGGGACATACATAGAGTGAAAAAAAAAAACAAACAAACCAACAGTGAATTAACTGTAACTTCATTAATTCAACAAGAACAAATGCAAACATCTTGTCTCTGGGAAGGAAGACCCTCTGCAACTGATTATAGACTGAGGATCAATGGCCTAGGGAGCAGCAGCTGTGGGAAGAAACTCTTAAAAGGACAGCAAGCTAAATGTGAGCCAGCAGTGCACCATGACACCAAAGCCAACAGCAGCCAGAGTAACATTAACAGCAGCCCAGAAGGTCGAGGGGAGAGACTTGTTTGTTTCCTCACTTAGCACTTTAGACTACACCTGAATGTCAGGGTAACAGTGACAGAACTAGAGACAGCCAACAGTGCTTCACAAAGTGCAAATTGTGACAGACTAACCTGGTGGTCTTTTATGACAAAGTGATTACACTGATGGATAAGGGAAGAGTAACAGATGTAATCTATCTGGGCTTCTGTAAGACCTTTGATACAATCTCATACAACATTCTTGCCACTAAATTAAAGAGGTATGGGTTTAAAGGGTGGATTAAGTGACAGATAAGGAATTGTCTGGATGTCCACATCCAAAGTGTTTCACTCAGATCAATGTCCAAGTGGAGATCAGTAACAAGTGATATCTCTTGGGAGTCTATATTGGCAGAGATAGTGATGCAGACGATTGAGGGATACTAATGATATAGTTCAGTATTACAGTGTGAAGTGGGATTGAACAAGTTTGCAGACAATATCACATTGAATAGTAAGGCTGATTTGCTAGAGGGAAAAGATGTCATCCAGAGGGATCTTGACAGGCTTGGGAAATGATTGCCAATATGAACCTCTTGAAAGTCAAGGCCAAGAATGACATTGGACGGTTGGAGAGAGTCCACAAGAGGGCCACAAAGGTGATTAGAGGGCTGGAGCACCTCTGCTATGAGAACAGGTTACAAGAGTTGAGGCTCTTCAGCATGGAGAAGAGAAGGCTTCAAGAAGACCTTCTGGTAGCCTTCCAGTATCTGAAGAGGGCCTACAGGAGGGCTGGGAAGGGACTATTTACAAGGTCTTGTAATGACAGGACAAGGAGTAATGGGTTTAAACTGGCAGAGGGGAGATTTAAACTAGATGTTAGGAAGAAGTTCTTTACAGTGAGGGTGGTGAAATGCTGGAACAGGCTGCCCAGGGAGGTTGTGGATGCTCCCTCCCTAGAGGTGTTCAAGGCTAGTTTAGATGAGACCTAGAGCGATCTGTTCTAGTAGGAGGTGTCCCTGCCTATGGCAGGGGGTTGGATCTAGATAATCTTTGAGATCTGTTCTAACCTAAAATACACCATAGAATCTTAGAATGGTTTATCTTCAAACACCAGCAGCCCAAAGCACATGTGTAACTGAGCCTTAGGAACATGTATATCCTTTTGAAATTTGGTTACATTGCTAATTCACAAGAGGATGCCAAGGAAAAATTTCTGCACACAGAAGTAGGGACTGATTATTATCCTTTGATTTTTGGTATCTCCTCCATAAACATATACATTGTTTCCATAATTATTCCAGACTGCAGACTTCACATGCATTGACAGATTAATTTTTGCACTAGAGTTACAGAAAGCACATTAAAAACCTGATTTGCATCCATTTTGCTAACCTATTTGTATACGGTTAACACTCCAGGAGGAGTGTCCCTGAACTTGAAACCTGACCTCAGGTGGTCCTGACCCCTCCTCAGGGGTGGGTCTGGACAGCCCCAGGTGAGGGTTAGCCCACTCCCCCTTCCTGTCCCTTAAAAGCAGGGGGACTTCCTGTTCTCTCTCTCTTGGGACTGCGCTCTTGGGACACTGCATCTCTCCACACACATGTGGCCATCAGCATCATCACCACCACAAACTCGGGTTGTAATCATACCTTTTTGTATTTGTTATCCTTCCTTCCCTACACCCTTTGTAACCTCTCTACCTTTGATACCCTTTTCAAGTTATTGTTAAACTTGTTTTCCTTTTTTAACTTCCAAATTGAGTGAGACTGGTTTATTGGTGGGTTATTCTATCAAAATTATTATTGTCTCTGGGGATTTAATTCTAACCCCAGACACTATTATAAGGAAAATACAACCTAAACAAAACTGGTAAGAAATTCTGCCTATTAAAATAACATGCCTGTTAGTGTACACAATACAAGCAAAATTCAGAATCTTGGATGAAAAGATATGACTCCTCTGACTTCAGAATTGAGTACTTCAAGAACACAAGTAGTCTTGATACATGTCTCAGATTTAGACAGCTTGAGAGAGCTGTCATTCTGAGTACTTAACATGGCTTTCAATATTACTTCCACTCACACCCCTACCACCAATGGAAACTGAGAACCCTCAGAATCTTTTGAGACATGCCCAGCTCTCCTTAGGCTTGGGATAGTACTTGTGATCATATGTGTATGTCTCTAAAATGAGTGTGTGTTTCCAGATTAATTGAAGGGATAGGAGTTGTTCATTTGGACTCATCCTTCTTATGATTAAGAAGAGGAGCAGAAATATAAAGCTAGGAAGGAATTATTTAAAAACTTGTAAACATTAACCCCTACTTCAAGTCTTTAACAATGGAGTAGGTGAAATCATGGATATATGCAGAAAAATTACCTATTTGAATGGCAAAAGTGAAAATAAAGAGTGTTTAAGTATTTGAGCAGACATTGACCAAGTATGGAAGCAATTGCTCCCAAGCAGTTGCTATTCCTTCCTTGAGAAATATATGTTGTGAGAAAATAGAGTATGTCTGTTGAACAGAACACCACCTTTTCAAGTCCTATGATAATTTGAGAGATGAGGAATGTTTAGAAACATAGATTTGTCCTAACTTGTATGAAAAAGCTCATTAGACATTAAGCTGCAGCATCTAGCTGGATTTTTTTTAAGGTTATTATAAAGTGCTAATTCATGCTGCTTTCTTTTTTTTGAGGAAAAATCCAAACAGTACTTTGATAATGCCTATGATTGTTACTTCTAATTTCCACTATAATGTTCTAGTAACATTAAAATTCCATTTTTTATGTTGTCCAAATAAAAAAAATCTGGATGTATGAGAACATGCAACCATTATGTGCACCTATTTGTAATGTCTTCCTGCTTAGCCAGGTGTTAATTGCCTTTGTAATTATCTCACTGATGTCACAAGCATTTTGACTAGTCAAGTGTTTCAAATAGTCTCAAAATCAAATGTTCAGCTCTTTGCACAGTGTGAAAGTGAAGACTTCTAGAAGAAAAAACATTATAATCAAGATTCCAGTAGTTCTTACATACATTAAATATTCTCATTAGTCTGATTGAGCACAGTACAGTCTGTAAAGAATTTTTTATTAAACATTTACATGCCTCTGGAAAAACAATCTCCAGCTCAGTTCTTACTTCATTAGCACAATAAAAGGATGGATTATCACCCTGCATGTCATCTCAGGGACGAAAGACCAAAAGCCTTTCTGATGTACAGAAAAAAAAAAATACTGAATATTTCCCATCTCCTTTTTTTATATGTGTTTGCACAGCTTACATATTGAGGCAACTCTACTGGCTATGTAAGCACAATAGGCAGCCACTCTAACTGTACCAGAAGCTAAAAAGCTTCTCCTCAAAGTTTTCTTTCCCCTTTGTCTAAAGGATCCTAAGGCCTGCTGCAGTCTCAATAGGGAACAATGTCCTTTTATTTACTTCGAGGAAGATGATGCCTTAATCTCAGGTTTTGTTGCCATTTGGCTGCTCTTTTACAATATACTGGAAGTTTCAAGATCTCATGTATAAATAATGACTGCCTTAAATTAATGTCAGAAGTAGACAATACACTTTTTTTTAATCAGGAGGAATACGAGCTCCTATGAGTTTTTTAGTCTTTATCCAAATGGAAGACGATAAACTTTGTTAAAGCTTAATTAAAATGATTGAGCTCTATTTGAGTAACAAGTTAGAGCAAGAACTGTCCCAAAGTATTGAAAACCAAAATACAGAAAGAATCCTTGTTCCTCAAAGTCTGAAGCCAAAGACCTCTCCTAGAAACTTCCATGGATTTTCAGAGAAACCCCCCACACTATCATGCACATCAATCACCTGATCAAGGCACTAATCAATATTTTCACCTTAGTATCAGGAGTCATAGGAACCAACATCTCACTGGCGTATATAAATCCATAATCAAACCTATAGCAAAAATTGTGCATTTAGCACATCTGTTAGGAAAACTTATTTATCTCCCTGACTCCAAACACAAAATCACCATAGAAATGTATCCTGCCTTTTTGTTACCTGCTTTGTAAAGCTCCTAATTCTAGTGTTACTTTGCATTTTCCTTTTATCCCTCAGATGACATTAGCTCCTTATCAGCAAAGAGATGAAGACAAAAGAAAGTTTAATAACTAAGCATTCTGCAGTTCGAGTATTTTCAACATTGTTTTGTCATAATTGGATAGTTTCCACCCTGTTTTCAAATCTAAAACACTCTCACAAAAATACAAAGTTTTTGAGCTTTGAGCTACTTGAAACTTAGAATCATAGAATCAACCAGGTTGGAAGATATCTCCAAGATCATCCAGTCCAACCTATCAACCAGCCCTATCCAATCAACTAAATCATGGCACTAAGTGCCTCACCCAGTTTTCTCTTGAGCACCTCCAGGGATGGCAACTCCAACTTGAAGCTTTCTATGATTTTTTCATCAAGAATGATATAAAATGAATTGCATACATTTTCTGTTGGACCAGTGACAGTGACAGTTCTTCATCCTCATCTTTTCTACCAGACAATCTTTTAAATAGGGTTCTAAGAAATAGGGGGGGGGGGGGAATACTATTGCTGCTTCCAGCACGTCTCATCCTACCACAGCAATATTTATTAATAGTTAACATGTTATTTTCCTGAATCTTGTAAGAAAAATTTCTTACAGGCATTAAAATAAATATTCCCTATGCTGACAGTGTTACAGAAACGACCTTTTCATTGGTATAGTAAATTTTTCATATTTTACTGTAATAAGATTAAAATTTAATCAGAACTTCAGCATTTAAAACAACTCTGTCAAGAACTCCTTCTCCAGAAGTCTCATTAATAAACATCAGAGTACCATTCCTCTGACAGTTACAAGAGCTTGGGTTTCTAGCTTTCAAAACAAAAGACAACTCTTAGTTGTTTTTAAAATCTTTTATTGTGGCAAGTAATAAGAATTATATTGATGCCTTGTAGATGAAGGTGTCTTTGATCATATAAGCATTGTGAACTCCCATGACAATATTTAAATATTCCTTTCCCTATCTCTGAACCCAAAGTATAAACAGCTACAATAGGGCAAGAGTGATTTTTAGATTGACAGTTATTGGATGTTGGTTCTTAAACATAGTTTCCTTTAAAAGAAGGACAGAAAATAAAGATATCTATGATATCAGCTATAGGAAAACAAATGAAAGACATCCTGTAACTTATAAGCTCCTCAATAAATGGATTTGCTACTTTTTCCATAAGCACAGCAATGCTTTGCGGTATATTGATTTTATGAAGAACTTAAGATTCTACCTCAGTAGGAAGTAAAACTGCAGTATTTAATTACAGTCAAAAGAAAGCATCTGTAGTAGGTCAGGAACATTCCCACCACCCAATTATTGAAACTTTCCAGACTAGCTCAGATGGCTTGGAAATAAGATGAAGTTATATGTACAGCAAAGCTAAATTTACAACCGTATATGCACAATATGTTTAGAAATATTTACAATTATATACAAATTAGAAATAATACAGAAATCCAAAATCCCTCCCAGACAAAGAAAATTGCCCAAAAGAGGCTCAAAGATACCCTTTCTTTCTCACTCTACTTTCCCAGACAGACACAAAAACAATGAGCGAAGCCTGCGTTGTTACTTGTTAGTGGAGAGATATTAGAGCAGAACAAGGAGAAGTGGAAGGAAGCTGCATCCCAGAACAGAGTGGGACAAATTGTTTACTTTTGGGCTTTTTATCCCTTTCAGAAAACCAATGAATGATATACATTTCATCATTATTTTCTTTTTACAATTATCTATTTTTTCTCATCAAAATATTCCAATTAGCCTCAAACCAAGACAGCCTCCAAAGTAATACTAGAAGGCAATAGCTCTGGCTCATGACTTTCCTGGCTATTCTTCTCAAATGGAATGATATTCCTGTTTGCCTATACACCAATACATTGTGATTTACCTGACACATTTTCAGGTGTCTAGAGATTAACAGCCTAAATCTAAGATAGTCATATAGACTCACAGAGTTGCAGAATCACAGACCATGTGGGAAAGGGCCCACAAAGATAATCAAGTCCAGCCCCCTGCTCCTTACAGAACTACCTCAAACTGAAACATATGACTTGAAAGCTTTGTCCAGATGTTCCTTAAACTGTAACAGGCTGAGTGCCATGACCACTTCCCTGGGGAGCCTCTTACAGTGACTGACCCTCCCAGTGACTGCTCAGGGAGAAAAACGGGTACTAACAGAAGGTGAATTATCACATCTTCCATTTTGATTTATTTTGCTCAACTCTGAGAATGAGCTTTAGTGCTCAAGAAAACTCTTAGGAGTAGACTCTTTATTTTAATTATCAAAGGAAGAAAAGAGACATCTGTGAAGACAGGTCTGTGCTTAAAAAGAAATTAAAGCATTTTTGCAAATCAGTCACATGAATATTTATGGCCATAACAGACAGTACAGCCATTTTCCAATTACTATGTATGTAGAACAGAACTTCATATCAAATTTCTGAATGGAAATGCACACCATGCAAATTCTCTACTTTCTCTCTATGTATGGCTTATATAACACCTGGCAGAAAACTGTTGAAGTTAATTAGCTTTCAATTATCACAAGTTAGATTTCCTGCTGTTCTGTTTTGTTCTAGACTTCTTAATTTATTCATCTGTCATATTCAGATCCATTCCCTCCATTTATAAGGTGGCAGAAATCCTGTTTCTGGGGAATTAATCCCTCACCTGTCAGATTCCCAGTTGCATCTTCATCAGTAACTGAGTGCTAGTAGATATGCAACTTAGAGCAGTCGCATTTTCACACGGGTGCAAGCCACCTTTCCTCAGAGCTGTTTAGGGATATATATTCCAATAAAACTCATGAAAATAAATCTGTATAATTTGGGCAATCCAAGGTATACATTTTTAAATTTGCCTTTACAATGAAGGTGTTATACTCCAAGGCTGTAAAATTAAGTTCTCAAGTAAAAAGCTTAGAGCTCACTAGTCTGTACCACAAACATTAATAAAGTAAGTACTACGGATGGCCTTCCACATCTAAAGGATAGAAAGAAAACTGCTTTTCTTGTATGGCATGGAATGAAGAACCGGATAGTCAGAAAAAAAAAAAATCAGAAGTGTCAGGGACCAGGCTGTGCTGCATGATCATGAAGAAGTAAGATAGATCAGTTAAAGAGTGAAGACACTGTGAAAGTTACACAAGTGCCTGCAGAGGCAGGATGTTCTCACAAAACAACGTGTGAATGTTACACAGTGCCTGCAGAGGCAGGATACTTTCTCACAAAACAAGAGGATGTTTCCCAGAAAACAACAGCATACTTGTGGCAAAAACAGAAGCAGGTGTCCGATAACAGTAGCTACACGTAGAAGAGTGACTATTGCTTCTACCAATTATTACTCTGCTTAAGACACGTGATTAAGATAGACTGACCAATCATTGTATGCATGCTGGGTAGTTGGTCGTATGTAAGGGACTCTGAATAGTATATAAGGTGCATAACTTCCCTATTAAAGTTGGATTTGGATTTGCATCATGTTGATGTGTCATCCTGTCCCGCTCGCACAGAATGCACGCGACACAGAAGAGAACGTTACATAGCCCTGTCAAGTCATTAGGTATATAAACCAATATTAATTTCCTCAAATATAGTAGTTATTCCAAATTAATTTGTGCATAATTTTGACTTTCTGTATTGATCTTGAATACTGAAAATGTGAATTATAGAATCATAGAATCAACCAGGTTGGAAGAGACCTCCAAGATCATCCAGTCCAACCTATCACCCAGCCCTAGCCAGTCAACTAGACCATGGCACTAAGTGCCCCATCCAGTCTTTTCTGCTCCAGGCCCCTCACCAGATTCATTGTCCTTCTCTGGACATGTTCCAGTACCTCAACATCTCTCTTGAATTGAGTGGCCCAGAACTAGAAACAGTACTCAAGATGTGGCCTAACCAGAGCCAAGTACAGGGGCAGAATGACTTACTTACCTGGTCCTGCTGGCCAGACTATTCCTAATGTAGGCCAGGATACCATTTGCCTTCTTGACTACCTGGGCACACTGCTGGCTTGTGTTCAGTCAGCTGTTGTTCAGTACCCACAGGTCTCTCTCTGCCTGGCTTCTCTCCTGCCACTCTGTCCCCAGCCTGTAGCTCTGCTTGGGGTGGTTAGGGCCAAAGTGCAGAGCTCAACACATGAGCTTGTTAAAACTCATGGCATTGGACCATTGGGTAGCACCTTGGTGCCTCTCCTGCCCCAAACAACCATTACAAACAGCCTACCATCCGGTTTCTGGGACCTTAGCATCCTATTAAATTTGTGTTACCCTGAGAAAAACAGCCAGTAGTCACAGAAGATTGCTTCTCTGCAAAGAGAAAGAAAGCTACAAACTTAAATGGCCAAGTCTCAAAAATGTTGCAAAGCAAGACAGATCCACAAAGGTAGGAGGGGAAAGGAAATCACCTTCTTTTGGAAAATACATGTTAAGGAAGTGAAGTTAAAAGCTAAGACAGAAAACATGCTGATTTTTTAACCTTGTCTCCTTCTGTTAGACATTGCTCTTCATTCACCTCAGAGAGTACAGAAAGTTTTAGCTTTTGCCTGTGGGATGAAGGTGGAAAGATGAGGTTTACTCCAAACACCTTCATACCTCATGAGTAGGAGTCTTGCAGATCTTTGTAGCTAAGGAGAACAATAGGGAGTTTCCTTTGAGAGTGTAAGACATCTGCCAAAGCCATAATACAAAAACATATAACTTTGCCTGAATGTTTATATCAAGGCAGAGTTCCACAAGTGAGAAGGAGCAGGTGGGACTAGAAGGGGCACTGCATGGCCTTCAGGTTCGTTGAGGGCAACCTCAAAGTATTAGTGGACTTAGGAACTGCTGGAAGTGAGCAAGAACAAAATCTTCTAGTTCTACTACAGACTGGGTACAAAACCAGACACCCTCAATTCCACAATGGATAATTAAATAATTCAGTTACATAGTAACAGTTTGTGATTAAGATGGGTCCATCATGAATATTGGTCACATAAGTCTATGAAGTCTCATGTTTTATGTGTATATATGAGTTTATTTACCCTCTGCTGGATTGCTTCAATGTAAAATTATATTTTACCAATACTGACACATTAAGGGATAAAGATGCCATTCTCCCACTCTACTCAGCTCCATATCCACAGTACTGTGTACAGTTTTGGCCCCCACTGTACAAGAACGACGCATACAGTCTGGAAAGGGTCCAGAGAAGAGCCAAAAGAATGATCAAAGGACTGGAAGAATTGTCATGTGAAGTAAGGCTGAGAGAACAGGGTTTGTTCAGTCTTAAGAGAAGGATTAGGGAAGACCTCATAACCATGTACAAGTACCTAAAATGTGGCTATCGCGAGGAGAGAGAATGCCTTTTTACAGAGTCACACGGAAAAGACAAAGGGTAATAGACATAAGATGCTACTAGGGAGATTTAGGCTGGATGACAAAAGTGATTTTTTTCACTACTCATACTATTAGACATTGAAATAAACTCCCAAGGGAGGTTGTGGGTTTCCCTACATTAGACAGTTTCCAGACCCAGATTGACAGGATGATAAACCATCTCATTTAAACTATATTCTTACCCTAAAAGGTTGAACTAGATGATCCTTGAGATCACTTCCAACCTGGTATTCCTTGAATGTGTCTATGATATAGAGTAAAAGCGTGTAATAACGGGGAATTCATCTTCTCCAGAAGGAAAGACCAAAAATCATTACCATTATTAGGACATGGAATTGCTGGAGCGAGTCCAGAGGAGAGCCACGAAGATGATCAGAGGGCTGGAGCAGCTCTGCTATGAGGACAGGCTGAGAGAGTTGGGGCTCTTCAGCCTGGAGAAGAGAAGGCTTCGACGAGACCTTAGAGTGGCTTTCCAGTATCTGAAGGGAGCCTACAGGAAGGCTGGGGAGGGACTATTTACAAGGTCTAGTAATGTTAGGAAGAGGGGGAATGGGTTTAAACTGGCAGAGGGGAGATTTAGAGTGGATGTTAGGAGGAAGTTCTTTACAGTGAGGGTGGTAAGACACTGGCATGGGTTGCCATGGGAGGTTGTGGATGCTTCCTCCCTGGAGGCATTTAAGACCAGGCTGGATGAAGCCTTGAGCAACCTGCTCTAGTGGGAGGTGTCCCTGCCTATGGCAGGGGGTTGGAGCTGGATGATCCTTGAGGTCCCTTCCAACCTAAACCATTCTATGATACACATGCACAGAAAGCCAAATAATTGCCTGTTAGCAGAAGAGAGCAATCTGACAGTAAGATGCACAAATACAGACTGGGTGGCAAATGGCTGGAGAGCAGCCCTGAGGAAAAAGACTTGGGGGTCTGGGTTGATGAAAAGCTCAACATGAGCCAGCAGTATGCATGCACAGCCTGGACAGCCAACAGCATCTGCATCAAGAGAAGTGTGGCCAGCAGGGCAAGGGAGGTGATTCTCCCCTTTTACTCTGCTCTCATCAGACCCCACCTGGAGTACTGTGTGCAGTTCTGGAGCCCTCAACACAAGAAGGATAGCAAATTGTGTTAGAGCGATTCCAGAGGAGGGCCACAAGGTGATCAGAGGGCTGGAGCACCTCTGCTAGGAGAACAAGCTGCAAGAGTTGGGGCTCTTCAGTCTGGAGAAGAGAAGGCTTCAAGGAGACCTTCTGGTAGCCTTCTAATATCTGAAGGGGGCCCACAGGAGGGCCTATTTAGACTATTTACAAGGTCTTGTAATGACAGGGTGAGGGGTAACAGGTTTAAACTGGCAGAGGGGAGATCTAGACTAGATGTCAGGAAGAAGTTCTTTGCAGTGAGGGTGGTGAGACACTGAAACATGTTGCCCAAGGTAATTATGGGCAATCCCTTCCTGGAGGTGTTCAAGGCTAGGTTGGATGAGGCCTTGAGTGACCTGTTCTAGTGGGAGGTGTCCCTGCTTGTGGCAAGGGGTTGGAACTAGGTGGTCTTTGAGGTCACTTCCAACCTAAACCACTCCGTGATTCTGTATTACATATTTATTTGCTGTTATCAAATAAATGCTACTATATTCCAAAGTAAAATGATTGGAGACATCTTATCCGAGAGCTCTGTCATTCATTCATGTAAATCCTATTTACACTCAGGTTACAGAAATTAAAATACATAACAAAAGCTGCATGAATAACCTGCTTGTTTAATTTCCTTTTGGTTCTGTGCTCCAAGCTACCCATGTGAGTGGCATGTCTTACGTGACGTTTTGAAACTGAAAATAAATTAAGCTGACAACAACTGACCTTGTCGCAGGTCATATCTTGATCTCTCTGGCTAAGTCTCTCTTCTGACATCTGTGCAGATGGAAAAGAACAAAAATATTAATGTTTTTTAAAGGAATGCTGAAGGTCAAAATATGCAAGAACCAGATGAAAAATATATAAGTTTCCTTGAAATAAACATAAATGTCATATTTTAATACTATGTTTCTAATATAGGTTATCACTGTATTTTTAAAGTGGCATATAATTTATAACTAATTTAATATAAGGTATATTAATCAAATTCAAAACTAAGTATGTAGAAGACAATAAAATTGCTATTGTCCTAATAGACAATGCATTTCAACTTCCCTTAATAAGTATCCAGCTTAAGTGATAAGGGAAAAAAAAAAAGAGGAGCTGTAAAATGGCTTGAATTTAGTTATGTTTCAGTTAGCAGGCTCTGTTCTGGACACTCAATGTCCAAGTGCAATATTTGTGCCATATTAAGCATATGCTTCAGGAAAGAAATTTAAAGCACATAGGAGGCCTGAAGGCCTCTAAAAATCTAAGGTTAGATAATAGAGTTCTCTGTATTCCTGAACACAGACTTTCAGAAAAAATCTGCAATTTCCTTGCTTAAGATTATAGATACCAAAGATCCCCTGTGATTTAAGATAAGCAAGGATGCCCTCCACTAAGAGGTCCTACAAGCTACAGCTGCTCAACCCTCAACTACTCTGCCTGATGGTTAGAGCAATTGATCAGCAAATGGATTCCAGGTGCTTCCAGGCCTGAAGGCACTGAAAGCACACCATCTCCTTCCCAGCAATGGTTTGTCCTGACCTTGCCTTTCATAGAGTTAAAAGCAAAGATGCAGAGCCAGTATGTAGATGTACTGAGACCTGCGTGGCCAAAATACCGTAGCTCAGCCCTTGTCTAAAAAGACTGCAACATGTCAACACTGTCGCATAACTGCCCTAGGTAAGGAGATATTATCAAGAATCAAGAAAAAGAGAGAAGACTCACAGATGGAAATAAACATGGATTTAATAAGATAGTCAAATTAATACCTACATCAATACAAGACATATAAGGTGATCTCAGCCCAGCAACAGAGCAGCCAACATAATGTCCAGGAAAACAGCCCTCAAGAGCAGGAAAGGGACCAGGAACAATCAAAGCAGAAGGGTTCCCTCACCAAACTTCCTCTTTTATACTAGGTGTGATACTCATGGCACGGGATACACCTGTGAGCCAACTCAAGTCAGCTGTCTTGGCTGACTCTGAAGTGTCAATGGCCTGGAGCCCAGGCAGGCTGAGATTCTGTCCCAGTAAAATCAAGACAGTAAGGAAAATAAACTTGGCAAATTTAATTATGATATTTAATTATCTTTGAGTGAGATTTTTATAAGCAAAAGGTAAAGGCAATCATTACAGTCTCTTTGTGCTTCTCCAGCATGACCACTGCAAAAAGTCAGAATTGTTTGGTTATTTATTCATACTTGGTACAATTACATAAAACCCCTGGATTTTCACAAAGGCAATTGTCTGTCACCATCTCTGTCTTCTGCAATATTTGCATATGTAAATTCACCTATTCCTACGCTAAATCCATTTACCCTGTACCTTTACATCAAGTATTGTATTTATTATTTGGTTAAGAACCCAGTCTTCACAGATCAAGATATAGAAGCTCCTGTTTCTGTTTCATGAAAACTATGGAAAAATTAAAATGCACTGGGAGCCCTAGTTCTGTCAAAGAACAATTCTTTCTTGAGTGGCTTATTTGATTTTGAATTCTCTTTAATGCCAAGCTTAGCTGATGGGAGAATCATAGAACTGGTTTAGGATTTCAAAAAAAAAAAAAAAGAAAGAAAGAAAGAAAGAAGGAAAAAAAAAAAGAAAGCTTTTATTAAATGGCTATTAGAATGATGTGTCTGTGGTGCCAGCCCAAATAACCTACCAAACAGACCAATAAGACAACATGTTCTTAGAAAATGGCAACAGAAAACCTTTGTTTCAGGAAATTCCTGCACTTCCTTTCAAGCTTTTTTTTTAAAATAACTGCTTCTGGCATCCATCCCACACTAATTAAGGATTTGTTACTCCTGAAAACTGTCACGCTTTAATTCACAGGGAACCTTTCACTTCCCAGCCTCTTTGCCAAATTCAATTCCTTCTCAGAAAACTATTTCAATCAGGAAAAAAAATGCTTCTGGTTTTCTCCTTGAAAACAACATTCTGACCATCTTTGACATTAAAATTCTCTTCCCCAAGAATTAATATACAAGCAGTAGGGGTTTTTTTTAATGTGTGCTTCATGAATTTTGTGAGTTCTATTAATACAGCACCTTGCTTGCTGCAAAAGATTCTACTCTTTGGTTTATTAACACCTAGATTAAACTTGTTTTTAACAAATAGCAATTGAGCATTAATCCTTTCTTTAAAACCTCACTATAAATTGCAAGCATGGTATAGATAATGCTGCCAAAGTCATTTCAGAAGCTTAGAAAAGTGTTAAATTAGCCATGTAAGTGGCTGGAAGTCCCTATAGCTTCAAATCCAGATGTTCTCTCCAGCTGGTGCTAGATAAGAAAGTTGTTTTCTATCCATTCCTTGTGATACTGCCTAAGAAAGCATAAAAAACCCCACCTCAACCCAAATCACTCCCTGATTTTTGTAACTCCAGTTGACACTCTTGAGTGCTTCATACTCTTGAGATCTAACTGTGAAGATCTTTCTTTAATCATTCATGGTGAAAATGAAGTTCATCTGAGATCAGAACCCCTCTTCAGCTGGTGTTGAACCAGTTCCTTCACATTTGTTTGCAGCATGAGGGATGTTTTGATGACATCTCTTCACATCCACTGAATTCTAGGCTAGAGAGGCTAGAGAGTTGGGCAGGGAGAAATTTAATGAAATTCAACAAGGCCAAGTATATATAGTCTTGCACCTGGGAAAGAACAACCCCATGTATCAGTATAGGTTGGGCACTGAGCTGTTGGAGAGCAGTGAAGGGGAAAAGCACCTGGGGGTCCTAGTAGTTGACCATGGGCCAGCAGTGTGCTCTTGTGGCCAAGAAGGCCAACACCATTCTGGGGTGTGTAAGAAAGGATGTGATTAGTGGGTCAAGAGAGGTTCTCCTCCCGTTTTACTCTGCACTGGTGAGGCCACATCTGGAATATTATATCCAGTTCTGGGCCACTCAGTTCAAGAAGGGCAGGGAGCTGCTTGAAAGAGTCCAGCACAGAGCCACAGAAGTGATTAAGGGAGTGGAACATCTTCCCTACGAGGACAGACTGTGGGAGCTGGGGCTCTACAGCCTGGAGAGGAGGAGACTGAAGGGTGGCTTCATGAGTGTTTATAAATACGCAAAGGGTGAGTGTTGGGAGGACAGAACCAGGCTCCACTCAGTGATGACAGGACAAAGGGCAATGGGTGGAAGTGATGGCATAAGAAGTTCCATGTAAACATGAGGAATTTTTTTTCACTGTGAGGGTGATGGAACACTGAGACAGGCTGCCCAGGGCAGTTGTAGAGTCTCCCTCTCTGGAGATATTCAAGACCTGCCTGGATGCATTCCTGTGTGATCTGGTATAGGTGATCCTGCTCTGGCAGAGGGGTTGAACTAGATGACCTTTTGAGGTCTCTTCCAGCCCCAAACATTCTGTGATACTGTGATTCAAAGGGTCAGTAATACAGTGTGTGGTGGTAGAAGCTGAGGTGAATCTGCAACTTCAATGTTGACAGCTGAATCTAGTGCTGTGTGTCTATGACTTTTTCCCTTTCTGCAAACTGTGCACTGAAGACACACTAACTATTATTTGCCTTTAGTTACTAAAAAATATTTTTATGTCAGTGCAGAAAATCCTGCTTTTTTTCTATAGAAGTAGAATTAGACCCTGTAGCTCACCTAATAGGAAACATAAAAATAAGAAGACATGGTATGCAATTAGATACATTCCTCTGTATAAAAAACAAACAGTCTTGGCATAACAATTTGTGGCACAAAGTATGCTGGAGACATACTACCAGCAAGGAATTGAAATAGGTCTAATGTACCAGGAACAATACAGACCTGTATATAATGAAACCTGAATTTTTTAACTGATCTGCTGGGTCATCTGAGGCTAGATCATCTCATTTCAACTCTCTATCTGTTTCATCTTCTACACTTTACTTGCAGAGGTCTGTAGCCTCTTAGAAACAGGAACCAACTACAAACCGTCTTCCAGACTATGCCTTTGAGCACAAGAAAACACTAGTATAGCTTAAATTTCTCTGAGGCCTCTAAGAACCGTAACATAAATGTGTGAAAATGACGGAGGTCCATATTAGGAATGTAGAATAGCAGTTTATATGATTTTAGTAACTCTTTAAACAGTAGATGTATACTTCTTATGAAGTTAAAATGAGATGGTTTTAGCATGGTTTTAGTAATGGGAAAAGGCTTATTATGTTGGGACATGGTCTTGATTATCCAAATGCTCAATTGATTCTCTTGACTTGACAGGCAGGTTTAGGCTGGATGTTAGGAAGAAGTTCTTCACAAAAAGAGTGATTGGTCATTGGATTGGGTTGCACGTGGAAGTGATGAAGTCATCGTTCATCGAAATGTTTAAAAGGAGACTGGATGAGGCACTTAGTGCCATTGTTCAGATGATTAGAAGGTGTTGGGTGACGGGTTGGACTCGAGGATCTCAAAGATCCTTTCCAACCTGGTTTGTTTTGTGATTCTGTGATATAGCTTCCTAGCATAAGAATAAATAATAATGGCAATTTTTATTTTTAGTCATTGAAACTCATGCTAACTGTACAGAGTGAGCATCAGTTCTGCTGTATTTTGTGAAGAGCTAAAACAGAGTAACCTCAACCCAGGATCCAGAAATTAGAACAATTATAATCTGAAAAACTTGTCCTTAAGAAAAAAAATATTTAAAGGCTGGAAGAAAGTGATCAAGGCTGCTACTGACAGTAGTGTTTGAACAAGGAGAGATCTGGGTTTATATTCAGTCCTTAATACGTCAGTTAAAATCAAAGCAAGGTGGAATACACTGAAGCTCTTTAAAGAGTGTTTGTGTCCACAAGGCAATGTCTTATTAGAAACGTTGTGGTGACCACTTGGAGGTGACCTTCTGTGGCGGAGAGGGAAATCTTCCCTTATCGCCCGTTTGTGGCAAAGGGGAGAAATTAACTAACGCGAGAGAATATTTATAAAAATGTATATATTTATTAAACTTCAATATTTGTCAACTCTCGCCACCCCCAACCACTGAATTTATAATATTAATATTTATTCTTACACGGTTATGAAGACATTAAGGGTATAATCACAAATGGCTAATAACTATAATACAATGACTAGCATAGGACTATTAACAGAGAGAGTTTTCCCCGTGGCTACTGCCGCTTGGGGTCTATATACTGTTTACCCAGCAGAGTGGGCTGAAAGTCTTCTGCTCTATGGCAGGCATAATAGGAATTAAAGAGGTATTTACTCACTATTTTGACTAATTATAAATCACCCTCCGGGCTACGCCACAGCCTCTGTAAAGTGTCCAACTCCTTAGGGTCTTCGCCCGTGGACTCCAAGGCTGGAATACTCCCGGCTTCAGGGGTGATAGCCTCTCACCCGTAGCTGCTGGGTCCCTCCGGCGGCTGCGTCCAGGGAACTCGTAGGCAGCACTTGCAGGTGCAGATGTGCAGACGAATAGGTCTGCTCCTGGTATCTCGTGGCTGTGGCACACACCAGGGAATAAGGCAATGGGCGTGCAGAGGGATGCACGGCTGCACGGGGAGTCTGAGCTCCGTAAAGGCAGGCTTGAGTGCATGCACCGGCGAGCGAAAGAGGAACGCTGCCACGTGAGTGCACCTCTATTTATGAACTGTGGGCCGAGATCGATGGTCTCATTGGCCACCAATAACCAATCGGGCTTGCAGTCAGCCAACCTTGCCATAATAGGCAAGGAGCCACAGGCCTGGACTTTCCAAACATGGGGCTCACATGGGCCTAGCACCCGGCAAGCGTGAGCTGAGCATGTGGGGGCTTCCACAACCTAAAGCCTGGGCAGGCCAGACTCCACGTGGCTCCAGGCCCGTTGTGCCCCTCTGTGCTGGCCATGTGCTCACCCCTGACTAAAAGCAGGAAAAACATGTCCAGGCAGAGCAAGGCATATGCAGGTCTGATTTCGGGCCTATGGGCCCTCCACGACACCTTCACCCTTGACAGAGAGGTGGCCTATATATCCTTTGCCTTGCTAGCAGATGTTTTGACTTCTCCCAGAGCACAAAGTTATCACTTGAATTTTATGTTACACTGAATTTCTTAAAATCCATATTTATGCTTTGCTCCTTATACTGGGTATCATTGCCTAAAAAATCCTGATTTGGAAGTTGTTTTGCATAAGATTGGATAGATGAAGATCAATTAGTTCCACTTTGTCAAGCTTGAGTTATTCCAAGGAGGCTTAACAAAGGCCTTTTAAGCAAAAAGAAACAGCCTGGTTTCACAGAGGACTACAGCAGTGTTTCACTGGGTCCCTGGATGTTTAGAGGTCTGTCTGTTAACTGTTAACACCTACCGTGGGACATCCAGCCTGAACTACAGTAACACCCTGTCAGGAAAAGCCCTCTCCTCTCCTCCCCACCATGACTCCTTTAGCGTTTCTTAATTAGCAACCTGGAAAGGAGTTGAGTCATTTTAAACACAAGGTCAAGGGAAGCTTTACCGAGAAAATCGGGTGGCTGCTTTGGAGCTTTTCCTCAGCAGAACCAAGCTGGGCAGAGGGAGAGGGCAACTCTTGATGGCCTGGAACTCTCAGCAGGCCTTGAGGCCTTCCCCTCGGTGCCACCCCCTCAGTAACCCCAGCAATCCGCTGGCAGGCCGCAGCGATGTGAAGAGTTTCTGGCTAACAGCCTCTGTTTCCATGGCCACACTCTCTGCGGCCACCCACTCCACGGCTGGGCCTCTGGCCAGGCAGCTTTTTGCAAGGGCTTTGCAGGCTTGGCAGGGGCAGCTGCTCCCTGTGCCGCTGCCTACCATCCCACTTCTGTGTGATGGGCTCCTCCAAACCGGTGCCCCACAGCTTTTGCCACTGCATGAACAAAGTTGCCCATTTCTAAGCCCCTTCTTATTTTTTTTTTCACCCAGCAGATCTAATACTTGGCTTAAGAAAACAACACCTTGCCTTTCCCAACATTCCCAAGGCAGGCTGCAAGGCTGGTTTCTGGAGCAGTTAAGCCATCCCCACCTCCCCACCTCCCCTAAAAAAGTTGAAAAAATAACCTCAAGCACAAAACCAAAACCAACAAAAGACACGGGTTTGTGACTGAAGGAAACTCTTTGGAGATGAGACTGTTGTTGTCCCTACCGTCAGCTGAAATTCCAGCCCTTGTCTGCATGGCAAGAGGACAGGATCAAGAGGGCACTGTCCCCAAAGCTGTGCCCCTCAAAGCTTCAGCAGCCCTGGACCCCTACTGAAAACCTTCGCTTAGGAATGGATACACAGAAAGGGAATGCCAAAATGTGCAGCTGCTGCATGCCCATAATCAAGGGAACACTCCAAGGACTACTCAGAGGCTGGTTGAAAGCTTGTTCTTTCACCCTCTTCTTACTTACAGGGATGATACCTAATGTATCGCAAGGTGGGGCCAGGCTTCATCCCTATTAATCCCTTAGGGATGGGAAATAAGAGATTACCTTTGAACTGGAAATGGTGCCGAGAGTCTTTAGAGAGTCAAATCTATCCTGAGCAAACACAGAGAAAGAGAAAAACTTTTTCCATTCTGGCAAAGTCCTAGTTTCAAGGAGGTTTTGTTCTAGCCGGCCTTCATGAGCAAAATTACAGTTTCCAGTGGAACACATGCTTTTGAGAGATTTACATGGAAAAAAAAAACAAAACAGTTGCATTTGTTTTGTAAGTTTTGTTTTCATGTACAGGAAGAAACTGATCCATTACGTTTCTCCAAGCTAATGGTACTCTTTCTGTACCACTTACTATTTAAGTACATGCCAAGACTCAGGAAAAATAACCCATTTACTCCAATTTTTGACAAACTTGTTCCCACATTTTTAAGTATATGTGGCCCCAGGCTCTCAAAGTACTCTTTATGGATAAAGAGATCCGTGCAAAGCAGCTTGCAGGTTCACAGCTCACATCAAAAATTTGCTGCGACAAGGTGAACTAAATTATAAGACTGATAGACCCTAAAGGTTGTTTTCCATTGTCATTGCTGTTATCGCTGAGGAGTGCTCACAGGAGTGTCATTCTACAGATAAGCAGTAATGTCTGCCCTGAGGAATTTTAACTTAAGCCTTTGCCTGTATAGCAGCTTTCTTTCTAGAACTCAGTCCTTCAAGCACTCAGAAACTTCCTCTTTCAGTCATAAATACATAGACAAGGAAGTCTGAGCCTCAAAAGACTGAAGCTTCTTCCACCATGTAAGAGCTCTGCAAGGCTGTCTTTAGGAAGCTTGAGTACTAAGCATGCAGATGTTTCTACTGCTCAGGAAGATCACAGTCCAGCATGTTAAAGGTACACAGCACAATTCTGCATCACATCCTGCTGAAATCCCAGGACAAGGGGCAGAAAGCACTGCCTTTCAAACCCTGTTGAATCTGGGGACTTATGCTTTCCTGTGGTACTGCCTTTCTGACAATTTCAAACAATCTGCAGATCCTGCACACCTCAGCAGCCTCGGACAGCTCTAACATTCAGAAACCTTCTACAAGTGATGTGAAAAAATCACATTTCTTTGCAAATTACCTTTATCACTTTCAGATTGTGTACATTTGAAATATGTTCCCATGCAGTTTGTGTTGGGGTTTATATGGCAAAATTTTAGTATCAGGGTATCTGCAGGGATGGCTTCTCTGAAAAAATATCAGAAGTTGCCCCTGTGTTGGACAAAGCCAGTTGCAGTAGGCTCAAATATGGGCCCATTACCAGCCAAAGCCAAGCTCATCAGCAATGTTGCAACAATATATTTATGAAAGAGTGGGAGCTGTGTGAGAGAGCAGTGAGAAAAACATAAGTCACAACCATATTGATACTGTGATCCATGAAGATCAAGGGTGCATTCCAGATGCTGGAGAAGGTTCCCCTGCAGTCTGTGGAGAAAATCATGGTTGAAATGGATTGTGCCCCTGTGGCCCATGGAGGCCCATGGTGAAGAAGAGATTCACACTGGAGCCCAGGCAGAGCCCATGATACCATGGCAGGACCTGTAGCTGCCATGGGAGACCCGTGCTGGAGGCTCCATTACTGAAGGAAAGGACCCATTCTGGACCAGTTCTTGTAAGAGCTGCAGATTTCAAAAGTATGATGCTGCTGCTCTATCAGCTTGCCTATCACTGAGTATTGAGTACTATATATATAAACCTATCTGCACTATAGCCATGGTCTAGCCTTGAGCTCTGTGGTAACGGGTTGGACTTGATGATCTATGAGGTGTCTTCCAACCTTGGTGATACTGTGATACTGTGATAGCTGCTGAATTGTAAAAAATGTGTGGGTGGAGAAAAAAAATCCATCTGATTAGTCTGAGTAACGCTCAGTAAATTCACTGACAAGGTTTGGTCAACGTCTGTACTGTTGCAGTTCTTTTATCCTTCTGCATATGTGCTCCTGAGAGACTTCCCAAACAAAGCACTTGTAGCAGTTGGTTGGGCAGCATCAGGCATGGACTCCAGAAAGCTTTCCCCTCTCCCCCTCCCCACCATGAAGACATTTATTTGCACAACTTATTTTTCTTATATACACCTCCAGTTCTATTCACATGGCAATCTACAGATAGTCTTCAGATCACACCCTTTACTTCCCCTGCATACTAATTACATTGGTTAATTACATCAGACCTACACCCCCATTCCTTCACACTTCCATTTATCTTATTTACCATCTACACCTAGATGACAGACCATTGTTTCATACTAAACTGAAATAAGTCACTCCCATACGTGCTCAGTGTCATAGTCAGGTATCATCAAAGCACCAGAACTGTAAGATTTTCATATGATTCTTGAGGAGGCACAAAAGCCTTTGCTAACCTTCCACTAGCATTTTCATACCTACACAAAGCCAGGAGCGTGGGTCACTGTGATGGGCTCGTACGTTTCAGTTACTGACTGCTTCTTCCAAACCTTCCTTTGTGTGCCAGAGACTCAGTGTATTCTCTCCGGGCCAGAAACATACGCATTTTCTGAAGGCTGGACTGGAATTTGCAACTCCATGGACCTACACTGAGATAAAACTGCTGCTTTCTAAAGTGATCTTGCATTTCCCATGAAATCTCACTTTACCACCTCAGCAAACAAGCAAGATCTGAGAGCTTTCATCTGGAAGCCTTGCTCCAAAAATAACTATCAAAGCTCTCTGAACAAGTTTCACATGTTTGAGTTATAAATAATACTGCTTGCTGTGAATTTAACAAGTAAAAAGAACATCTAGAAACTTTCCCTGGGAGAAAGCATAGTGTGTCTCTGCAAGCTGTTCCTGAACAGAACAGCACAGGGCAGCTGCAGCCTTGTGGAGAACACAAAGGTGAAGGTCATGGATACCAGAAGTCCTGGTTAAGAAATGCAGAGTTCATGTAATGACTGCATAGACTCATTCCTTATCTGCAGAACACAAGACTAAAATGGGACTCCCGAAAAACTATGTTCAGTTCTCAGTTATCATATGAAACCATGACATCGTGAGGCTTTTTCGTAGTATATGAAGTTTAGTCCTTGAAATAATTTGGGACTTCTGCCCACAGACCCATAGAAGAAGGCTTCTCTAAAGTCAGATTGCCCTGCTAAAAATATATTTTAAATTTCCTACAGCTAACAGTCTCTTGCTCTCTTGCCAACATCATCACTCAGTTCAGATATCTCTGCCCCCTCCTGTCAGGTTTATAGGAAGCTGCTGCAATTCAGAAAAAAACTGCTTCTCTCCTCTTCTTTCCTGTACTTCCTCCAGCAGTGAGTGCAAATTAGAAATCAAAATGTCAAGGCCACGCCAAGCATCCCATTGTCTTTTGCTGTCTCTGATTATAGGGGGAAACAAACTGTTAGCACATGTACTAGGCAGAAGCATACTCCATTCACAGATCTACCAGCTGCCTTGAGGGAATGACAACTTCAGCTGAAGTATCACTCCATCAGCAGATATTTACTAGCAAAATAAGAGGGCCAACAACTGACAACTAAATGGTAAGGATGATCACAGGGTAGCTTTCAAGCCAGTTGGCAAGCACTGTTTAATTTGCTAATCAGGCAATCCAGTGGAAGCCCAAGCCCCAAAGTCTTTCTCTGGATGTTACTCACTATCAACAGAAATGCGTTTTTACAGGAATTGTAGAAAGTACTCATGTCTACTCTGTCAGTGCCTTTCTGCAAACCCATAGCAGTGGCATTTTTACTGCTTACTGCTGATCATAGCCAAAGAACTCTGACTGGAAAAAAGAAGGCTCTGCTAAAGAGTGGAGTGCAGCCCAGCTAACATAGAGATGTGTGGGACCTCAGCAGTGTGTCAGCCACTGTCTGTGTAAAACTGTCAAAGTGTGCAACTCTTAAAAGAAAACATTTGACTTCACCTCTTTTGCTTGAAAAATGTGAGCCTGAGATCCATAGCTTTGATGAACAGGTTCATTATTTTAACTTACAAAGATGCTACAGCCCATTTGAGCAGGTTGATACTTTGCACCTGGTAAATGAAAATAAAAGAACAAAAAAGCTTTGTAAGTGGTTGAATAAAAAATGCAGTTTATGCTATTTTGACATCTGTGTAGTACTTTTAGTATTTTTTCTTCTAGGAGAATTTAGTCTTATAATAGAAAGAGGTTGACAGCCAAGGAAAAATACCTATTCACTTAATTCACATGCCAGGTACACTGGGAGCATTTGGCTTGTTCTGGGCTTTTGAAGATGACTATCCCCTTTGAAGTCTGTCTTTTCTGTCAATGAAGCTAGCAGTTTTTCATTTCTGTCAGTGGAAACCATGAGGTACTTTGAAGTTTTCTTTTTTGATATTATTAGCAGTGCCTTAAATCTACATTTTATGAAAGACACTCTTTTTGGAAACATCCTTATGATTCTCTATGAGAATATTAAGTATGGACATATATTTCACACAGCAACAGTGGACAAGGGAAGGGCAACTGACGCCATCTACTTGGACCTGAGTAAGGCATTCGACTCTGTCCCACATGACATCCTGGTCACGAAACTGGAAAAACACAGACTTGATTGGTGGAGCACTCACTGGATAAGGAATTGGCTGGATGCTCACATGCAGAGGGTGGTGACCAATGGCACAATGTTCACAAGGAGACCAGTGACAAGTGGCGTCCCTCAGGGGTCAGTGCTGGGACCAGTGCTCTTTAACATCTTTGTCAGTGATATGGACAGAGGAATTGAGTGCACCCTCAGCAAGCTTGCAGATGACACCAAGCTGTGTGGCACAGTCGACTTGCTAGAAGGCAGGGATGCCATCCAGAGGGACCTGGACAGGCTGGAGAGACGGTCCCAGGCCAACCTCATTAAATTCAACAAGGCCAAGCGTAAGGTCCTGCAATCCCAAGCACAAATACAGGCTGGGTGGTGAATAGCTGGAAAGCAGACCTGAGGGAAAGGACTTGGGGGTCTGGGGTGATGAAAAGCTCAACATGAGCCGGCAGTGTGCACATGCAGCCCAGACAACCAACTGTGTCCTGGGCTGCATCAAGAGAAATGTGGCCAGTAGAGCAAGGGACCTGATTCTCCTCCTTTACTCTACTCTCATCAGACCCCACCTGGAGTACTGTATACAGTTCTGGAGCCTCCAACACAAGAAGGATATCACACTGTTGGAGCAAGTCCCAAGGAGGGCCACAAAGGTGATCAGAGGGCTGGAGCACCTCTGCTATGAGGATAAGCTGCAAGACTTGGGGCTCTTCAGCCTGGAGAAGAGAAGGCTTCAAGGAGACCTTCTGGTAGCCTTCCAGTATCTGAAGGGAGCCTACCGGAGGGCTGGGAAGGAGCTATTTACAAGGTCTTGTAATGACAGGATGAGGAGTCGTGGGTTTAAACTGGAAGACAGAAGATTCAAACTAGATGTTAGGAAAGGGTTCTTTGCACTGAGGGTGTTGAGACACTGGAACAAGTTGCTGAGGGAGGTTGTGCATGCTCCCTCCCTGGGGGGTGTTCTGGGCCAGGTTGGATGAGGCCTTGAGTGACCTGTTCTAGTGGGAGGTGTCCCTGCCTATGCCGGAGGGGTTGGAACTGGATGATCTCTGATGTCTCTTCCAACCTAAAGCATCCTATGACTCTGATTCTATGATTATCCAGTAATTATCCGTCTCTACAGAGTATGGTGTTAAACCCCTAGCACCACATCTATGTCTATTAAACAACTCCAGGGATGGTGGTTCAGCCATCTCCCTGGAGAGCCTCTTCCAGTGTTTGATAACTCTTCCATTGAAGAAGTTTCTTTTAATACCCAATCTAATCCTCCCGTGGTGCAACTTAAGGCCCTTTCCTCTTGTCCTATCACTTATTACTAGGGAGAAGAGCCACTGCGCTACAATCTCATTTCAGGTAGCTGTAGAGAGCAATAAAATCTCCCCTCAGCTTCCTTTTCTCCAGACTAAAAACCCCATTTTCTTCAGCCACTCCTCATAAAACCTGTAATCAGACACTTCACCCACTTTGTTGCCCTTCTCTGGACACATTTCAGCTACTCAATGTCTTTCTTGCAGTAAGAGACCAAAAACTGAATGCAGTACTCAGATGTGGCCTCACCGTGATGAATACATCAGGGAAATCACTCTCTACTCCTGTTAGTTACACTATTCCTGACACAGGCCAGGATGCTGGTGGCCTTCTTGGCCACCTGAGCACACTGCTGCCATGTTTTCTTCTGGCTACTGATCAATGTGAGACACCTCACCACATTTCTTACTGAAAGATCTTGCTAGAGTGCCATCCTTCAAATATTGGTGTACTGCCCTTGGGCTTATTTCTGGCAGGCCTGGTTTTGTGCCCTTCCCCCTTTATATCCATTTTAAAGCTCTTTCACTAAGCCCTGCTACCTCCTGTGATAGGATGCTTTTCCCACTTCGAGGCAGGTGTACCCTGTCTGTTGCCAGCAGGCCTGGTGCAGTGTAAACCACCCTGACATGTATTCAGTATTAGTATGGATTGCTTGAGGATAGAAACAAAGACGTTTATCTTGCCTTCTAATTATATTTAGAAGATCATTGAAATGAGTTTTGTCTAAGTGAAAGGGAAAGCCTTTCATCTAAGAACAAAGAGTTCATCTAAGAAATGAGAGAATTAGAATACAGGAATTTCATTTAAACACATGAAACTACTTTTTGTGCTGGAGGGTTGTTAAACACTGGAACTGATTGCTTTGAGAAGCTGAGGAGTTTGCTGTATTGGAGATATTCACAACTCTGGGCATGGCCTTGAACAACCCGCTGGAATTGATTTTTCTAATCAGAGCAGTTGGAGTAGACAGGTTTTCTGGGATTTTGTTAATAATAGTGGCTTATTGTCATTCAGTGTGATGCTGTTGCTAATGTAACACAAAAGCACAATCTGAACACAAAAGCAATATAATACCATAAATCAGTAGGGAAACACGTTAGACAGCGATGAAATAAGTGACTGAATTCTTATCGATGTTCTGAATCCTCACCTCAAAAACAATATGCAAAACCTGAAGAAGAGTCAAAAAGAGGTACACAAAAAGATCATTAGTTACCTTAAAAAAAAAACACCCACATAGAACTCCCTCTGCTTGGTTGACTGACGAGATGGGTTGCTCACAGTCCTACAGATTTATAGAGCAGGATGTTCCAGTAGTGAAGAGCATTACAATACAACATTTTTAAAGAGGAAGAATGAATAGTTGGCTCAAAAAAAGCCAGACTAGAAAGAAGATGTACTTTTTAACATGAAGAATGACTTAGCATTTGAATAGGTTACATCCTGGGAGAGTGATATGATTTTTGTAGTGCAGAAGAATGTTTTCTTTAGCAACCGCTGAAGAGTCCAGGTAGGACATTTAAACATTTTTTGGCTTACCACTGCTGGGAATGCTTGTTCTGCCACTGAAGTGTGAAAAGTTATTTTCCTGTGATACCTCATAAGATACTATATTGATAGATTGTAACAGGAGACTGAGAAACCTGGGGCTGTTTAGTCTGGAGAAGAGAAGACTGAGAAGAGATCTTATCCATATGTACAAATATGTGAGGGGTGGATGTCAAGTGGATGGGGCCAATCTCTTTTCAATGGTCAGCAGCAATAAGACAAGGAGCAACAGCTACAAACTGGGACATGGAAGGTTTCACCTCAACATGAGGAGAAACTTCTTTACAGTGAGGGTGACAGAGCACTGGAACAGACTGACTAGAGAGATTGTGGACTCTCCTTCTCTGGAGACTTTCAACACTCACCTTGATGTGTTCCTGAGCGAACTACCCTAGGGGATCCTGCCTTGCAGGGAGGTTGAACTCGATGATATCTGGAGGTCCCTTCCAAGCTCTAAAGTTCTGTGATTCTGTGATTCTGATTCTGTGATCTGTTCTTTTTTTAAATGGTTGGACTTGATGATCTTAAAGGTTTTTTCCAGCCTAAATAGTTCTATGATTCCATGATCATTTTTGGTCTCAAAATAAATGCTATATCTAACAGCATACGCTGACACTGAAAAGGTCTGAACTGATTCTTACATGGCATATCTACTCAAATTGCTGAGAATCATGGCTCTGCTTCAGTTGGAAATCTATACCACAGAAATAAATTAGAAGTATTGTGTGGTAGGCTAGAGACAGCCTTTGTATCTTTAAAATAATGAATCTCTGAGGGTACAGCAGGCTCAGAGCAGTGTATGTCTGACTACACATGTGATCTCGTTACAGTATGCTCCATTTCAAAAGCTGTAACTTATTACCAAATCACATTTGGTTTGTACTCTGACTTACACACAGAATTAGCCCAAGGATATTACAGAGTGTTGATCTATTTGTGGAGGAGAAAAATAGGATGCCCAGTAATGCCAAGACATGAATTAAATCGGAAGGAGTAGTGCTGTGTATAGGAACCCAAGTTTAATGGTATATCATAGTCACTCAAATTCTCTAGATAAGATCAGACCAGGAAATGAATGCAAGGCTTGTGCCTGCACAAAGAGGCCATTCTTTGCAGGGATACAAGCATTACACAAAGTGAGAGGGCAAAGTTTGCCTCCCACATTTCTTTCATTACTCATACCTAACACCTGCTAGTTAACTAACATTCATTCTTCATACTGGCCTGCTCCAGTTCCACTGAACATAAACGTCAGTGAAACAATCTCTCACTTCATGTTACCTTGCACAGATAAAAAAATGGTAGTGCTCCTAAAATCATACAACCTGAATTCAGAGGTACTTAATGAGTTTTAAAGGAGGATATACCCTACTCTCAACCTGCAGTGAAAGGCTGGGTTGCCATCAAATCAGGGGAAAAAGACAGCAGCTAACTACAACCAGCAACAACGTATGCCTGCACAGGGCTCAAAGAGAACTGTGCACTGCAAACAAAGAGATCTTAACCCGTCAGAGCAGCAATTTTCCACTTTGGCATATAAGTAGGATGCCAGACTTCATTAGTATTACACTTCCTCGTGGAACAGTTATTGCAAATACAAAATCACAATGTTGTGTCTTGCCTGGGAAACATCATATGCATAGCACCTGAGCACACTTTTGCACTGAAATGACCCTTGACAGACTAGTGACCCATAGGGACTGCTATATGGTTAATCACCACCATCTATAGCAGAAAAATACTCTCAAAATCACCCAAACACTTACTGCACCTGCTCACAGGAGCTTGGCAGATTGCAGCGTGACCACACGTGGCTTAGGTCTGGAGACCTAATACTCTAAATCAACATTACTCTGATGCCTTCGGGGAGAGAGTAGTGATTTACACTATCTGAGAAAATAAATACATCAACCTAAAGGGTTAGGAAATGGATTTTACTATATAGTATTGTGTCATGTACTATACAGCAGAAAGGAAGTTACTGATGAGACAAAGAAGAGAGTGCTATATGCATCTGCTGAACAGGAAAAAAATGGAGGATACCCTTGTAACACTTGCTTTCTAGTATGGCCAAACAAAATGTGGTTAGACACACTCATCCTGTAGTGTCTAACCATACTGACAAGACTCTGATGAATTAGGATTGCCCCAAGCTCAGTATTATTTTTTTTCATTGTTGGTGACTCTCCACAAAAGCTTTCATGCCCTTATTCTTTATGCCGGTCTGTATGTACTCTGAGCTGTTGTGCTTTGACATGCTAATGAATTTTGCTGTGCTGTTAATAACTCAAGTCTGTAGGACACCATGTTATGTATGATTCTTTGGTCTTCCTGCCAAGTTTTACCCTAGCATTTTCAACTGGAAAAAAAACAACATGCCCATCTGGGAGAACAGGTAAAGGGTGTCTGGCATGATCCCTGAGTTACAATGACCTACATTGCTCATGAGAACTAAGGCATATATGACCTACATGTTGAGAATACAATGACATTCACTTGCAGGGAAGGGACTTTCCTTTGACTGTGTTTTATTGTTTTCCAAATGAACTTTGTGCTGGGAGGAAGGGAGTGGGGAAAAAAAAAACCCCAAACAACCAAAACCAAAATGAAACAACTATGTTTGCTAAACATGGGTAGTGCAGGCACCTTTACCACAAGTATTTCCCACAGCACCAACAGATTGCCCCTGACCCGCCTAGATGAATGAATAGGGCAGCTTTTGTGACAACCCATACCTTTCCTTCAGGAAATGCCAGTGGCTCCAGGATAAATTTTCATTATTCCCCTTTGGCAGCGAGACTGAGAACCTAATTTCATTTCACATAGGCCCAGACTGCCATATCAGTGCTTTTATAGCATGTCTGAACTTTCAAAATGGTGTATAATCATCTACATCAGACCTTGAAGCTGCTCACTGAGATGTTTTCACCAGTTTTCTTCTAATAGGAAGGACATGCAAGAGGTTGTGCCCAGTGCCAGATAGTGACTTTGGCAGTCACAGCTTCCAGACTGTATTCTTAATGTATTAACTTTATGGTTGACTCTGACTTTAAAATTATATATAATGCCTCCAGAAAATTCATTGAAATGCCTTTCTTCTACCTTTCGGCCATAGTTCTCAAAGAGTTTTAGGATGAAGGTGAGTACTTTCATGCCCCTTGCAAGGGTAGGTAAAAAGAAGCATCTGAAGGGGAAAAGATTGTCCCACTCACATGCAATCATTCAGTGACCACATGGGATGCACCTGGGTCCCCTGGATCTCTTTAAGTGCACTTTCCCAGGTTTCATGTTGCTTTGCATTGGCAGACTCACTCATTTGCCCCAGTACTGCAGCACCTTGACACACTGAAGTGGCCCCTAAGATCCAGAACTCCATGGGAGTTTGTGACATCCAAGATCATAAAAAGTTAAGTCATTAGTTTTAGATTCAGAGTTTAGTCTGGATGCTGTTCAGATTACTGTTTACAGAGTATGAGTTACTTCTCCTTTATTTCCTGCAGAGCTAAAAGCCAGCCCGAAGTTCCTCAGCTGTACAGCCAAAAGGGTAACTTCTTCTGCCCTGAGTCCTAGAGGAAAATAGTTCCTTGATGTTTCCTTTCTCTTCCTATATCTGTCAATTTTCCAAAAGTACAAGATCCCATTGCTTCTCACCTGCCAAGGTGTAAGTCACCTGTCACACACACACATCCCAGCCTTATGCCATCTCACGCCACTTTCTGTGAGAAGCCTTGCTGTCACATGAGTAAAGAGGGGCAAATGAAGGAACAAAAGAGCAGGCCAGATATAGTTCTTGTCTCATGATGTTATCCTAACAGAGAAAGGAAAGCCAGAATAGAAAGCCAGTAGCAGAGAGAATTCATTTGCTGCTCCTGTTGTCTTGGAGGGTGTTAAAGACAAAGAATTTGTGCATATTACTTCTCACTGGCATGATACCCTGCTTTGACATCTCCTTCTTCTTGTTTAGGGATGACAACCACACAGTAGGAAGGGAGATGTGGAAGCCAGGTGCTCATCTCAATTCCTTAACAATCACACAGCACCAGGCAGCACATGCTGACATTTTCCAGTGCAGACAGTGGTTTGATGGTTGACGCCAGTCACTGGCCAGCCCGGGAAGCATGCCATGGCTGGTCTTCACTGGGCCAAGCACTGAAGTCTTCATTCTCTGTCTTGTTCTCTATTCTTGTCTTCCTTTTTGTGTTTTATGTTAAAAGTAGACCAAACATGTCAAGTAGCTACTATTTGCAGAAACCATGCCTTTTAGTTAAATCAAAGCTCTTGAACAGCATTCATGAAGAAAAATTAAAATCCCTTCCCATCTGTACCTGAAGGCATCCACTGTTCTTAATACTGCAGCTTGGAAAAGCCTCTCATATTGCCTGTTGTCAAAATTGACATACAGGCCTGAAGGGTGCCAAAACTGAGTGCAAATATAATGCTTTGGCTTGTCAGTTACCTGTCAGGAATCTGTGGCATTTAGTTGCCAAAACTGGAAATTCACTGGCCAGCTGCTACTGTGGTCTCTACCTGTGTAGTATTTCCTATATAGGGAGAAAATGTTTTCTGACTTCCAGTAGATTTTCATCCTTGAAGATCACACTGAGTCACTTTTATTTTCTGTTTTTCTTTTATGACCTCAGATCTCAGAGGACACCTCACATGACTCAGAAAGAGCAGCGTTTTTGCAAGCTTGGGATGACTTTCAGGTGTCACTCTTCTTGGGATTCTGCTCTAGTATCATTTACAGACTGTAGAAGGCTCCTGTCCCAAAGCATCCAATTAACGAGATCCAGTGGATGAAGGCGCTAGATAGGAGCAATCTAAGACATCACAGCCCTTGGCATACCTTGTCACAGCATCACAGCTGAAAGGTGAGGAGGTGTTCTCTTAAATACATCTTTTAGATGCTACTAGAATCGGAGTTGGATGTTTTTTTCAAATTTTTTTAATAAAAAACTCGAAATCAGCTGGGAGCTAATTAAAAAATATATATTGAAAAAGAAAAGAAAAGGAAACTAACAATTTAAAAGAAAAAAAAGCAATCTGAAAGAAAAAAACTAACAATCTAAAAGGAAAAAAAAAAGGAAACTAACAATCTAAAAGAAAAAACTAACAATCTAAAAGGAAAAAAAAGCAAACAAACAGTCTAAAAGAAAAAAAGGAAACTAACAATCTAAAAGGAAAAAAAAAGCAAACAGTCTAAAAGAAATAAAGGAAACTAACAGTCTAAAAGGAAAAAAAGGAAACTGTCTAAAAGAAAAAAAAGGAAACTAACAATCTAAAAGGAAAAAAAAGCAATCTAAGAGGAAAAAAAAGGAAACTAACAGTCTAAAAGAAAAAAAGGAAACTAACAGTCTAAAAGGAAAAAAAGGAAACTGTCTAAAAGAAAAAAAAAGGAAACTGTCTAAAAGAAAAAAAAAGGAAACTGTCTAAAAGAAAAAAAAAGGAAACTGTCTAAAAGAAAAAAAAAGGAAACTGTCTAAAAGAAAAAAAAAGGAAACTGTCTAAAAGAAAAAAAAAGGAAACTGTCTAAAAGAAAAAAAAAGGAAACTGTCTAAAAGAAAAAAAAAGGAAACTGTCTAAAAGAAAAAAAAAGGAAACTGTCTAAAAGAAAAAAAAAGGAAACTGTCTAAAAGAAAAAAAAAGGAAACTGTCTAAAAGAAAAAAAAAGGAAACTGTCTAAAAGAAAAAAAAAGGAAACTGTCTAAAAGAAAAAAAAAGGAAACTGTCTAAAAGAAAAAAAAAGGAAACTGTCTAAAAGAAAAAAAAAGGAAACTGTCTAAAAGAAAAAAAAAGGAAACTGTCTAAAAGAAAAAAAAAGGAAACTGTCTAAAAGAAAAAAAAAGGAAACTGTCTAAAAGAAAAAAAAAGGAAACTGTCTAAAAGAAAAAAAAAGGAAACTGTCTAAAAGAAAAAAAAAGGAAACTGTCTAAAAGAAAAAAAAAGGAAACTGTCTAAAAGAAAAAAAAAGGAAACTGTCTAAAAGAAAAAAAAAGGAAACTGTCTAAAAGAAAAAAAAAGGAAACTGTCTAAAAGAAAAAAAAAGGAAACTGTCTAAAAGAAAAAAAAAGGAAACTGTCTAAAAGAAAAAAAAAGGAAACTGTCTAAAAGAAAAAAAAGGAAACTAACAATCTAAAAGGAAAAAAAAATGTAGAAGAAAAAACTACCAATCTTAAAGAAAAGAAAAAAGGAAACTAACAATCTTAAAGGAAAAACTAAAAGAAAAAAATAACAATCTAAAAGGAAAAAAACTAAAAGAAAAAACTAACAATCTGAAAGAAAAAAGTAATAGAAAAAACTAACAATCTAAAAGGAAAAAAGGAAACTACCAATCTAAAAGGAAAAAAACAATATAAAAGAAAAAAACTACCAATCTAAAAGAAAAAAAAGGAAACTAACAATCTAAAAGGAAAAAAAAACCTAAAAGAAAAAACTACCAATCTAAAAGGAAAAAAAAAAAAAGGAAACTAACAATCTAAAAGGAAAAAAAGAAACTAACAATCTAAAAGGAAAAAA